>NW_010729342.1:191311-261175 GCF_000365185.1 Nelumbo nucifera | reverse complement strand
AAGAGATGAAGTTGTTACAAGAATATTTGGCTACTGAGTTCGAAATGAAGAGACTTTGACAACTTAAATATTTCTTAGGAATTGAAATAGCAAGATCAGAACGAGGRATTTTCCTCTCACAACGAAAATATGTGCTAGATCTTTTGACTGAAACCGAAATGCTTGCTTGCAAACCAGCAACAACACTTATAGAAGTTAATCACATGCTCAGAACTTTTCCAAATCAAGTCCCAACAGGCGTGGGCCATTATCAACGGTTAGTTGGTAGATTAATTTATCTATCTCATACGAGACCAAACATAGTCTATGCTGTCAGTGTTGTAAGCCAGTTTATGCATGCGTCGAGTGAAGAACATATGAATGCAGTGAACCAAATTCTAAGGTACTTGAAGGGTGCTCCAGTAAAGGGTCTATTATTCTCAAAAAATGATGTCTCAAGCGTTGAGGGATACACGAATGCCGATTCGGCAGGAGATCAAACAACCAGAAAATCTACATCTGGTTACTTCACTTTCGTTGAAGGTAATCTTGTTACTTGGAGAAGCAAAAAGCAAAAGGTAGTTGCAAGGTCGAGTGCAGAAGCTGAATTCCGAGGTATGGATCATGGTGTTTGCGAGTTATTATGGATTAAGGGTGTTCTCAAAGATTTAGGGATTAAATATGCAAAATTGATGAATCTTCACTGTGATTATAAGGCAGCCATTGAAATTGCACAGAATCCTATACAGCATGACCACACCAAACATGTTGAGATTGATCGTCATTTTATCAAAGAGAAGTTAGATCAAAAGCTCATATGGTTTCCGTTTGTCAAGTCAGAAAATCAGCTAACTGATACACTTACAAAAGTCGTATCAGGAAAGGTGTTCCATGAGATAGTTAACAAGTTGGGCATGATAGACATATATGCTCCAACTTGAGGGGGAGTGTTAGAATGAATTGTCCTTTGTAAATATGGTAGTTAGTTTCATRATTATAGGAATCTGATTAGTTGACCAAATCTTGTATATTAATATTTGTATAGTTGCCTTAGAATAAGATTATTTCCTATGTAAGATGTAATTACACCTATATATTTCCTCCAAGAAAGAGAAGAATATAATACAAGAGAAATACTTCTGTTTGTAAATGCCATTGTTGTGCAACATGCACATTGATACATCATTAACAGTATTGGAGTGTCAGCCCAACACTCCAAACCACACAGCTTCAGAAAAAGCACAAGATAAAAACAAATGCTCCATTGTTTCTATCTGTCCGATACACAGTACACAACGACAATCCACATAATCACCCCACCACCTGTTCTTGGTGAACACCACTCCTTGTAGTAATTTCCATAGGTTGTGTTTGGTTGTCGTGCAAATTTATTTGCACTAGTACAAATGCATGGGAGTGCAAATGTAAAAATGAAAATTTTTGTTTAATTTTGTTTTGGATTTTACTTTATTCTGCTTGATGTCTTAATTTACTTCATTTACATTGCAATCGAACAAAATAAGCTAAAATTTGAAACAAAAATATCAAAATTTAAATTTATTTGCATTGCAACCAAACATAGACATAGGAACAAATGAACACAAGTGTAAATTTTAGCTTTTCCAGAATTTCACCCAAAAAGCCCATTCCCTCAACTCTAAACAAGTCTGTATCACTAACATTGTGTAGCAAGATTTAACAATGAACTTTCCACCTCGCTCCCTCACCCAAAACCACTCATCCCCTTGGGTAGTCATTAGTCAATTTGAAAATTCCAACCCTTTCAATTGCCAACTGAATATCAGTAGGAAATAGATCTTGTGGGTTATATTTTTTTTCTTTCCTTTAGTCATGTCCATGTTGGATATGCTTACAATATAATGATAATTTTATTTGAGCAGGTACCTTCGAACATTAAAATCTTATGTTTGAAATAGAAGTTGACTCAAAGGAAGCATAGCTGAGAGATACTTAGCAGAAGAATGTTTGACATTCTTCTCGAGGTATCTTCAAGGGGTTGAGTCCAAATTGAACCAGCCAATGAAGAATAAAAACGATGAAATGTGTAAAAGTCGAAGAAGGATTTGCAATATTTTCCAAAATCAACCATGTTGTTGGTAGTACGAGTATATTTCAACTTGATAGAGACACAATGGTGAAGGCTCACCTGTATGTCTTAACCAACTATGATGTAGTTAATCCATATATCCAGTTAGTTATTTGTATAGAATTATTGATAAAAAAAAAGTTATTTGTATAGAATAGTAAAGATAAACTTTTAGCTTTATTATTCAAAGTTTATTTTTTGTCCTGGACTCTTTGGCTTATAAGTTCAACCATATGCAAACAAACATATGGAAATGATTCAGCAACAACATTTGAGGGCTCGACTACATAATCTGCAAGTGATTCATAATAGGAAGTTGGCTTCATGGTTTAAGGACCATATGAGTAATAAATTTTATCAACTTCTCCTTGTGTAAACATTTAATGATATTGGTCTAAAACTACTCCATACATAATATCCTTCTAATCTTGTACAAGTTTTAGAGTTGCGTTTGCATAGGAAAGCAACTGAGCAACTACCAAATAGTTTAATTGGTGGTCCTTGCTCAACAACAAAGAGATACAAAGAAGTTGATATAAATGGCTTCAGGTACCACACCAAGTATCACAATGAAGATAAAAGGAAGGACTCAAAATAGTGGTGTGGTTATGATTGCATAAACATCAAGTTTTTCTAGTACAAGAGATAAAAACCTTGTTTTAAATGTTGCATATTGTGGTGTTTTAACATATATCAATGAAATGGATTATTATGGGCAACTAAAGGTGTTGTTGTTTAAATGTGATTGAGTTGATATTACTAAAAGTAGAGGATTAAGGGTTGAAGACTTTGGATTCACAAGTGTGAACCTAAGTTGATGGTTGTCTACAGATGAACCATTTGTGCTGGCCACCCAAGCAGAGCAAGTTTTTTACATACAAGATCCCATTGATGAAGATTGACATGTGGTTGTCAAAACAAAACCTAGAGACTTATTTGATATGTGTGGTGAAATTGATGCAGATGATGTTGAATCATTCTTACTAAAGATCCTTATAGCAATCACAACTTAGTAGACATCATCTTGCCTGTTGGGGATAGTGTTAGTTAGAACATGGAAGATGCATCAGACATAGAGTTTGACCAGCTGTGGGACAAGATCCATAGTCTAGCTCCTAGTTATGATAGAGATGGTGTTGAACTAAGTGATGTTGATGGTGATACCGACCCAAATTTTGATGTTCATTATGTTGAATCTTGACCCCCCATCTTTTTGCCTTTTAATAACCCAATATTTAAAGAAGCTAAATCACTAGATTTGAAGTGTTTATTTTCTTTCTCTATTACTAATGCTTATAAATGAGACTTTCTTTAAAGGCATTCGACATAATTACTCAACAATATATCTTTTTTTATTATATTGATATAATTCATATCATGAGATTGTTTTCAGCATCTTTAATTGTATGTTGTACATTTATAGTACGTAGTATAGTATCATGCCATTCTAATTCAATGATTTTATTGCTAAAAATTATTTGAATTAGCGAAATGAGGATTCTACGTCAAAGAAGTTCAAGTCAAAGGGTCAATCTTTCAACCCCAAGCCAAGAACCTCTTGAAGATGCTCAACCTAATCAGCAACCCAAGATTACATTCCAGAGCCCCAATCTCAGCAAATAGAAGATAGGGCTTCATTACAAAGTACAAGAAGGACCCAGGGTGTTACAATGGCGACAGACGTGTGGAGCCTGCCTAGTGATGAGAAGATTGACCTTGAGTTTAATGAAGATGGTCAACTCATAAATGAAAATGCAAAGAGGCTAACAAGATTCTTGGGTTTCATCACATGAAATGGTAGTAAGTTGCCAATAGATGTAGAGTCTTGGAAAGATATACCGGTAAAGACAAAATAAGAGGTCTGGAAAGTTGTTCAAGTATGGATGGAGTTGACTTTCTATTGTTCTTTTTAATATATATATATATATATATATATATATATATATATGTTGTTTATGAATTAATTAAACCTTTCTCATGTGGTTGTAGACAAAGTTTAAAACAAAAGAAAATGACAAGGATTTTTTATTAAAGTCTTTGTCGAAGAAGTGGAGAGATTGGAAGTATGACCTGAAAAAAATATATATTTTGATTTTGATCCTCGTAATGTTGATAAAGTACAAATTAGATATTATTGAGTTCATCCCCAATAATGGAAAAACATGGTGCAATATTGAAAATATGAATAAGGGAGAGTCAGTATATTAAGTATTTTAGAATTGAAATTTTTAGTTGATGGTATGATAATTTTATACTTTATTTTATAAGTGTAGGCACACAGTCTGAGACAAATAAGCTTAACTGTTCAAAGCAGATAATGGGCACACAACAAACTCAAAAGGCTTTGCGAGGATTTGTGAGGAACTAATAATTAATTATATTTTTACTATTCTTTGTATTGTATTTGATATGTCTTAAATTTTATATGTTAACAAATGTACACTATTTCACAATGATAGAGGGAAGAAATAGGAGATGAGGTGTCTCATACGGCTCCTGTAGATGGTATATATGTTTAGTTCTTTAATTTGTGGAATTTTTAATTTAATATTATTAATTTTAAAATAGTTCTTATAAACACATTCTTTTTGTATTGTATAGAATCAAATGCAAAATTTCATGGATCGAGATTTGGGGAGTTTAAGTGGGGCAATTGGCTCTTGCCTAGAAGATGTTTATGCTTGTGTAATGGGAGAAGAACGTCATGGTTGAGTACGTGGGATTGAGTTGGGTCCAAACTCTAACTAGTATTAGAAGTCGTGATAAGTATGCAGCATTGTTGAGAGAAGCAGATGAGGCTAGAAGAAAGGTTGAGGAGCAGGCAAGATCATCCAAGGAACATGCAAAGAGGGCTGATATGGAAATGTCTACTTTAAGGGCGAACTTGTCATCCGTGCAAAATCAAATGAATGATTTTATGTCTATGATGCAGAGTAGATAGGTTTCATCTTTCAGCATCTTAGTTTATTGATGTTTCTTATATATATATATATATATAATGTTATTAAATTTCTAAATTAGGACCCCATGTATTCATTTTAAATATGGAGACATTATTCATCTACTCCCTTCTCTGAGTTTACTGACCGTTTTTTCAACATTGAATCACAAAATATCCCGGTATATGTTATTCTATATACAACTTTAATAACTAATAAGATGTTAGTTTYCATTATATTAGCATATAAATGTCTCATCTACAGGAAAGTTCTGAAGTTGATTTACTAAGCGTAATTAATTGAAAACCAGAAAATTCTTTTGGCAAAAGGAATAGTCATTAGCTCAGATCCATCAAAAGTTGTAGGGCCCCAAACGCTTGGCCAAGGATGGTATGAGGTTATGGGCTGTCCCGATATTGGCAGAACAACCAATTATTCGTCCGTATGGCTCAATTAGAATAGTTAATATTCCTTGTCTATCTCTATATGTAAGATGTAGAATTTTGAATATAATTTTACCAATGGGTTTTTATGTTATAATTAAGAAATTTATTTTAATCGGTTAAATGTTTTTGTTTGCAGATTAAACCAGTACAACATTAAGGATTTAAATGATGGAAAATGTTTTTTAATTTCTTATTTATATAGTTTCTGTTTAATTTTGCTTTACATTCTTTTTCATATTTTCCAAGACAAGTTATAATGGATTTTATATTTTCTCAATTTAGTTTGTCTGTTCAATAGATGGATTTGATTTTATTGATTTATTGTAGGTCAAGGAAAAGGAGTTGAAAAAATTATTTCCTAGATGTTGGAGTTGTATATGAATTGGAATATTAGTACCAGTTGTCTAAATTGTGTTTTGAAGTGATATATCTTTTATTTTTATTGTTCAGTCATCAGTGTTTGCAGTAAATTTTACATACAATTGGATGGCACTCAATGCTCGGAGAGTTAGTTTCACACACTGAAAAGCTAATTCTCTATCTTAAATTGGCTTTCACTGCAACTATCTTAGATGGTCTATTTCAAGCGTCTCTGTGATTATTAATGTATGAACTATGCACATTTCTATGAATCACCTAACCATCAATTATGGTGTCTTCTGTTTTATATTAGGGATAGATCCATTTTTTATAGTAGTTATTCCTTAGCTTTCCCAACTTTTTTAACTTTCCTCCTTATATATATTTAGTGATAAACCCACCTGGGCCGACCTGACCAGATTGGGTTTGGGTCAGTCTTAAGTGGGTGTTGGGTTGGGTTTTAAGGCTAATCCACATAGAACCCACCTGTTGACATAGTGACAATGACAAATGTTCCAGCTGGGGGGGGGGGGGGGGGGGGGGGGGGTTAGTAACCCTATTCCAACTGTTGAAATACTACGATAACAGAATGAGATTAAATGACCTTAAGTTTCATTGTTTGTATTTATTATGCATCTTGTTTTCATATAACATATAGAAAAAATTAAATGAAATACCAAACAGTTGACTGGATGGATTGTTTACAGGTTAGGAATCATAATTGATTTTCTCCCAAAGGAAACTTTAGTTGCGTTAATGGCTGGAGCAGTAGTATTTGTATTTCTGCAACAGCTGAAAGGGTTGCTTGGGATTTGTGCACTTCACCATTATATTGTAGAACAAAGTTGCACTTCACCAATATTAGAGGTGTGCCTCGTTTTTTTTTGTAAAATTTTTGTATGTTTATACCTCGTTATGTATTTTATCTATTTTTATTTAATTTATGATATGATGTTGTGGGTTGACCCATTTGAAGAGAGAAACTACTCTYTTGTGTAAGAAGTCTTGAACTCCAAAACATTGCATAACTACCAGATTTTCATAGTAAACTTGCAATTAATGAAAAGGTGGTTTATATTTTCAAGGTTCTCAAGGGYTGCCTAAGAAATTTAAGKTACTTTTATAAAAATACTTTTATGGAAGCACTTCAATAAGAACACTTTTATGAAARTAATTTTATAAAAGTAYTTTTACAAAAATATTATTATGAAAATACTTTTATAAAAGCATTTTTACGGAAGTACTTTTACAAATATAYTTTTATAAAAGCACTTTGAAGATCTTTTAGTATAAAACAAACAAAAGAGTTTTAAAAGACCCTAAATATGTTACATATACTAAATAAAGTGCTTTCTAAACAAATTAAATAATATATAATGTATTAAAAAGTAATGTTGATATTCAACACAGCATTTGTGCTAAGAACTTTAGATTTGATGAACATATAGAATTCATGTCCTTAACACTACGCACCACAAGATGTTAGCCATGAAGCTCAAGATTGAGTTGATTAATTTTTCCTTGAACCTTGTCTTGGGGCCAGCCATAAGATGGTAATGTGGATAGAGTTGTCCGATGCTTCAGCCCCTTAAGTTCCCAATGTAAGTCCCTTTTTGAATTGAAAATTTTTCACCAAACCCAACTTAAGGTCTTAAGATGCTAGCCTGACCAACCTAAAGTTAGGGATGAGCAGTCAATTCAGGGTCTTGTTGAACCAAGTGGATTTCTAGTTACTTCAAGATGAATTCATTTTATTCATAGGTTTTGGTATTGTTTTTTATTTTCAAATCAAACTCATGAGATTAAGTACTATTAAAAAATATACATTGAGAAAGTCTTATGACCATTATATGATGATTACCCTCAAGTTCTGCTACATCAACTCTGTCATTTTCATTTGGTTGGATCTCTTTTAGTCTATTTAATGTTTATAGGTACTTGAAGACCAACCTCATTTCCATCATCTTCTATTTTTTCYTTCACAGGTTCCAGTTATACAACTTCTACTAGGGCAACTTGGTTTAGTTTCAAGAGACCAAATGCTATCCATTTGGAGATACATTATGGTTGGTGTTGTTGTGGCAGCTGTAGTGCAAAACAAGGAGCCAGTAGTAGCTATCTTGAAAGGAAATCAAGCAAATATTAATTCTAGAGCAAGAGAAACTGTCCATGGGTTTCTACCTAACACTTGCATGAAAAAACACCAGAGATCAATAAAGTGTATTTGACCAATTTGTTTTCGATATTATAATGATTAATCTTTATATTAATATATTGAGTTTTAGATTACATCTTTTATTTAAGTTGTTTAAGTTTTCATATATCAATTTTCAAATGTATTAGGCCTATAATAACGGTTACATTCGTCATTATAAAATCATGTTATGGTAACAAACAACATATGACCATCACTATAAATATTTACCTATAGGGACGGATTTCAAAACTTGTTACTAATTTTAGACTTATGGTGATAATTACATTTGTCACTATAAAATTTTGCTATAGTAACAAATATGACCGTACTATCATTATAGATATTTATAGTGACAATACTCTCYGTCAATATATTGGGTTTTGGATCCCTATAATAACAATCTTGTTGTCACTATGGCTGCATTTGGTTGCAATGCAAATTATATTTACACTAATGCAAATGCATGGGAGTGTAAATCTGGTTTAACTTTGCATTGGCATTTGCACTTGTCTTGTTTGGTTGAAGGTGGTGCAATTAATAAAACAATTGTGCACTTATTTGAATTGTAAAAAACAAGTGAAGCAACTAGAATGAAGAACTTGGATCCGTTCTTACAATCCTAACTTTGTCCCTATTAAGATTCGCTTGCATATGCATATGTATCATGTTTAAAACCTACATGGCTACATGAAACTCAATATTTAGTGACAGTGATTAAGGTGCACGTCACTATATATATATGTGTATGTGTTTGATGAACATTCAATTTTCCGTCACTATAAATCACAATTTGGTGATGGAGCTTAAACCGTCCGTTACTATAATCTCTTTATAGTGATGAAAAGTTTTTTCGTCATTAAATAATGTATTTTTAGTTACGGAACTTTAAATTCATCACTATAGAAATATTTACAGTGGCAAACATCACTATACGTCCATCACTAAAACTCATTTTTCTTGTAGTGAGACCTTAATTTGACATGCACAAATTTGCTTGGAATCCCAAATAAAAGTTTTCCAATTACCCAATAGTTGATATGGTCACATAATACCCCCTCCCCCCCTTCATGAAGGAGGCTCTCCATGGTATGGGCCCCAAAAAAAGGGTTCACCTTGATTCATACATTTGAGTACTAGTCCAGACCCATGCAAATGCACAGGCATTATTTATAAGCAAAGGTGAGGATGTAGCCCTATGACATTTCCAATTAAGTGGTGCCCATCTAAGTCTAATTCAAGTATTATTTTGGGGTTATGTCTAGTTTATCCCATCACAATCTAAGTTGCGCTTTAGTGAAAGTGGCCAATGTCCTGTGATCTAGATAAATTTGTATTATTTTTTGTTTCTCAATGTTGATTTTTTATTAATTTTTATTGGTTTGTTAGTATTTAGTATTATTTTTATGTAAATTATAACAAAATTCCTCTTATATCTATAAACCACATTTCTGTTTTGACCCTAACAAAGGCCTCCCCTATAGTTTTGAAAAAAAAAAGTGCAAATATATCTTTTCCCTTGGCTTTTCAGTAACAAAGACACTAAAGTTATCAAAATACACTCATCATTGTTAAGGCATTATCATATATGACTTAAGTTTCAATTTTACCCTCCACTAATTTATTTTGCCAAACAACTTTCAAAGAATAATTCTCCCTATTCTATTGGATGAACCTACCTCCTTATTTACCAAGAAAAGAAAAACAAGCGAGGTGGGGGTAAGAGTATCGTCTCATGAGTCTAAGAATCAAGAAAGCTAAAAGCTGAATATGTGTGGAGCAGGCTGCTTTTGTTCTTTGTGCACAATGTGGATCTACAAAATGTTCTACGCCAAGCACCTTGGTCAGTCTCAAGCTATGTGTTCATTCTTCAAGATGGAAACCATACGAAACAATAGAGGACTTGAGATTTGATTAATTCTTGCCCATTTGGGATTCAAGTACATAGTCTATCCCTATCCCTTGAGTTCAAGGCGACAAACCTGGAGAAGAAAATAGCCACCCAAGTAAAAGTTGTAGACCAACTGATGGGTGGCTCAGTTGGTATGTTCGCTAGCTCGAGTCTGACTGCCACCACCAGCTTTGGGGTGGAGGGTTATGAGGTGTGGTGCTACGCTACTCAACGGTCCCTATGGGGGATAAAATCATATATATTGGTTTTAGAATTGAGATAGATTTATCCAAAACTCTAGAAAAAGAAATGAATCTGGAGCCCTACTTGAATCTTGATGGCTGTGTTACAAAAAAAACCTAGAAAACACAAATTAAGAATGACACACAAAAATGAAGTAGAACAGAGATAAAGAGAAGCCAAAAACAGAACATACACACATATTTACTTGATTCCGCTTATAACACCCCACATCATTATTATAATGCGGCATACAATATGTGTGTTATGGTGATTTCATGGTTTTTAAAACCGACCCGGAGACCGAATTGGTCAGGGGTCCGGTTATCAGCTCAAACGGTCCGACTGTTCAAACCGAACGTTCAGCCCATTCTGACAAAAAATAAAAAATAAATAAAAAACAGTCAAAACCGTTCGAACGGTTCAAATGGTTAATCGCCCGGTTTAGCAGTTTGCTGACCAAAATCAATGGTTTTTAAAGAAAATCTGGTTTTGGGGGAAAACGGAACCGGTCACCTTACCGGTTCCCAGTCTTTCCGGTCCAACTGTCCAGTCCGGTCCTGTTTGGAAAACCATGGGTGATTTGGACAATAAGCATGATGGTGAACTAGGTTGTGGGTTGATTTTATTTATTTCTCAAGTAATAAGCTCATGCAAAAGGAAACAATAATTGTAACCTTTTCCTTATTTTATTAATAATATTTGATATTTTTAAATTTATTTATGCAATTAAATAGCTACTTACAATCTGAATTCAATTTGAATCTGATAAAAATTCGACAGTAGGGTTGCATTTGGATTTAGATTTTAACAAGTCAAATTTGGATCTAAGTAGGTATATACGATTCAATCCAGCTTACCTAAATGTGTTGCAGCCTTTGCTTTGTGGCAGATGATTAAATGGGGCCGGAGATGCCTCAAGCAAAGGCTGTGAGGCTGTGAAAACTCTTTCAGAAACTTGAGTTGAGTAAACATGTTATTGCTACCTTGGAGGTCTCTACACTTGAAGTGGGAGAAGAATTGGTTCTCTTACCAAAAAAAAAAGAAGAATTGGTTGGTGTCATCGTGATCTGGACTTGGTTTGTATTCTCAATGATAGATAGGTTTCTAATTGCTATGTTTTGAGCATGTTCAAGTGCATACAAACTTGAAATTTCCAGAACAGCTCAAGAGCTTGTCTGCTGGCAAAAGCAGCAGATCAGGGTGTAATGTATCTGAATATTTCCTGAAGACCATTAAATACAGATCGAAGCCATCTGATTCAAAAGATAGACAACTCAAATCAGGTTTACTTAACAACTACTACTACATAGATAGCTGACCCATCTAGAACACAAACCAAACACCTGCTCATTCATTATAATTCCTTTGAAGCTTGAACAAAACTTTGCTGTTCCCACTCTGTTTAATATAACAGAAACAGATCTGTTGACAAGAAAAACTTCATAGTTCATTTCGTAAGGAGACCTACCTTCTCTAATACACATTCCTGTAGGCCATAAATCCATAACCTTTATATTCTAAACTCTGCAGTTCTTAAAATTTCTCAGCCCCAACCCCAACCCCAACTGGATTGAACATTATAACTACTATATACAGGTCGTAATTAGGCGCAAGAATCCATGGGCAAATGGGTTTGGCCTAAGTTCTTATGCTATTGCCAATTTGCCACCACCAAGCTGATGAGACAAATTGCCTCTTTCTCAGGGCACAGGAACAGTAAAACAAGATGAAATTCACCAAATTATGAAACTGATCAGAACTGAACTACAAACAGGTTCTGAAATGGTGCATTAACACATAAAGTTCTATATAAAGATTCTACTACAGAAGGCAATTATTGCAGAGAAAACATAAAATATGTATGTAGTTACAGAAGAAGCCAATTCTACCTGGAGGTCCTGGACCCAGGTCTGTTATTATTAACATCGTTGTTGTTATTGCCATCTTCAGGCCTTGCTGGGTTTGGACTACCATAGCCTCTCCCAAACCCAAACATCCCATTAAAATTGGCACCACAATCACTAAACCCACCACCACGCCCAAATCCAAAGCCAGAACCGCCACCGCCACCGCCACCGCCACCACCACCGCTTCCAGAACCAAAACCAGCACTACCACCATTAGTTGAAGTGGAGCTGCCCCATCCGAACCCAAATCCGCCACCACCTTCACCAGACCGGCCAGCACCAGAGCCAAAACCCCAAGTGCCCCCAGGGCCTGAACCTACACCCCAACGGTAGTCCCACCTTCCATCTGCAGAATTACCTGATCCCCAACGGAAGTCCCACCTCCCATCACCTGTGCCGCTTCTCCCTCCACCACTACCACCACCACCGCCACCACTGCCACCTCCATTGCCGCCGTGACTGTTCATGGTGCAGCTAGACTCCTTCGCAAGTGTGATCCCTGGTGTGGAAGAAAGGATGAGAACAAAGAGTGAGAAAATCAAGACACCCACCACCCAAGTCTCTCTCTTAATTAACATACTGTGCATTTGTCAAAGGCCAAAAGCAGTATTTAAATGGACCAGCTGCAAACGAAAGAGATGGCCGCACTTTTAGTTGACTACACCCACCCATCCATTGATCCAACGACACCAAATTACCGTAACCAGTGAAATTGAACCATAAAAGTCATTGGTTTTTTGTGCTTTGTAACGTGTGTCTCCATCCAAACTATTCATCAAGGATAACGATTGTAGTATTTTATCTTTGAGTTACTGCCACCAACCAACCCACTGCCACTTTTGGTGCAAGCCTGCAAGCAAAAGGAAATCATCTAAATTCACCCTCATTTTTTTATATTTCTTTTAAATTTATAATAACTTTGAAAAATATCTACACAACTTATTAATACATATAAAAATTTTCAAGTATTTTATATGATGAAATTATTCTTGAATGGCCAATCTAAGTTATTAAATATTTTTTTTGACAAAATTACCTCATATACTTGTAATAGAGTCTGGAATAATATTAATTGGTCATTTTAGGGGTAATTTTGTTATAAAAATATTTAGGGATGAAAAAAAATCGAAAAGTCAAATCGATCGAAATCAAACTAAAAAATTGGTTAACAAAACTGGTTGGTTCGGTTTTGGTTCAATGTTTTTAAAAAATCGAAGGTTCTGGTTCGATTTCAGTTGCGGTTAACAAATATAGAAAACCGGTAGTTAACCGAACCAACCAGTATACATATATTTCTATATATTTTATATATTTATGTATATTATATATATATATATATTATATATTAATATTTTATATTTTATAAATTAATAAATATGCATTATATATAAATATATATATATTTATAATATATGATACATTATTTATTATTTAAAATATAATATTATATACATTTATTTTTTTTATTATATATTATAAAAGTTAAAAAGAAAAACTGAAAAATCGACGATTAATCAAATTGATCAACCAGTTAATCGATTAACTTCGATTCAGTTTTCCAAAAACCGATAGTATCAATTCGATTACAAAAAAGGCCTACAATTCGATTAACCAAACCATAAACACCCCTAAAAATATTTAATAAGATTGACTGACCACTTTAAAGATAATTTAGTCATATAAAATACTTAAATATTTATATAGACAACTTTTATAAATAATCACTACACTAGCGGTGATTTAACAGAAATCTTAATGCACTTAAAAAATAAAAAAATAAAACAGAAATCTTAACTCTTAAGGAAAGTGAGTTGTTAGTCAATGAAACTTAATGACTGGGGCCCTTTAGATGTTCTGAAAAATTATGATAAATTTAAGAAAAATGCAAAAAAAAAAAAAAAAAAGTAATGTGAGTTTTAGATATCCCGCAAGAAAATTAATGGATTGGAATTGGAGCCACTGATATAAATGGGGAGGTCCGGATTTAGTTTTGCGGGCCAACTGATTAACTAGTTAATGGAATTAATTTTACTGGAAAGTTCTACCTAGTGGGGAACTAGTGGATTGCATCTATTTTTGCATTGGTGGTTGGTGGCTTTTGGGGACCGAGACTGTGTAATTTATGATCTAAAATATGAAAACGTAATCTTGTGGAAAATTTGCTGGATTGGAATATTTTATCATGAGATCTGAATCTTCTATTTAACTTAGAGACTGATTTTTTTGAGGCTTTAGCAAGTTATCCTAAAATGAAGGTGAGAATGCTAACTTTATGCTCAAGTTGGACAAGCTAAACATTATGCTCATAACCAGCTTTATGCCAACAAGAAAGCTAACTTGGTGGAACATATTACAATTTAAAGATCTTTAGTCAAAACTCTTGCCATAACTTAATGGAGCAAGCATTGTCTAAAGCATGTTTTTAAAATCGATCCAGAGAATGAACGGGTCAGGGGTCCGGTTATTGGGTCGGACAGTCCAATCGTTCGAACTGAATGGTCGGCCTGTTCTGACAAAAAAAATAAAAAAAATGAAAACCAGTCAAAACCGTTCAAACAGTTAATCGCTTGGGTCAGCGGTTTGCTGACCAAAATCAACATTTTTGGAGAAAATCTAGTTTTGGGGAAAACCGGAACCGGTCACTTGACTGATTCCCGATTTTTCCAGTCCGACCGCGCAGTTCGGTCTGGTTTTGAAAACCACGGTCTAAAGATCTTTAAGGCCCTGTTCGATTTTCAACAAGTTAATCCAAGTAAATGTATTTACCCAAGAAACGTTTATCTGGGTAAGTACATTTAGCCATGTGTTTTTTATTTCCCAAGTAAATAAGACAATTACTGTTTTAGCCATAACAATCCATTATTAAAAGGGGCATTTTTGTCCTATTCAAGTGTTGGCAACTTTCTCTCATGTAGGAAAGTTATTTATCCACATGGGTAAGTGATACCTAAGAAAATAATTTTTCCCTAGTCTCCACATAAATATGAAAAAAGAGCATGGGTTTATTGGTCAATAGGAAGCAAAATCCTATTAACCAACTTTCCCCCTCTTAAAATCCAAAAAACGAACACACCCTAAGTTGTAATTTGCTCCACCAAGTTAGCATTCTCACTATCATAGAGCTAATGTTGGTCTTCTCGAACCAGAACTTTTTGTCATGCCATCTCAATATTTGACTTTTTCACTGCTTAAAACATCAAACAAACTAGTAGATAAATACAAGACTACTAATACATGAGAAAAATTGACTTGCTTAGAATCTTGAACTCTTTTCTACTAAAGAAGATTGTATTACTAATATGATCTTCTTAGATTACACAAATGGATGCCTTGTTTTTTATAGGCAAGGTTTCATACTACCTAGGAAAAGAAATTACTCTCCATAAGTCCATATTAACTCTCATCAGGACTCCAAGAGTCACATTCATGTATCTTTTAAATTTTTGACTCTCCAGTTCCCTTATTCTTTTGTTTAACTCCCATATTCATAATTGAGCTTTATAAATTACAAATTAATGTTTAACAATCAACACCCCCTTAATTTGTAACTTCATAAACTCCCAACACTTGTTGAAATTGAGTGAACTTCTCACAATTGAGAAGCTTTGTAAAGATGTCAGTAATCTACTCTTCAGTAGGGCAAAATTTCAGCTTGATATCCTTCCTCAACAATTTCTCTAATGAAATGGTGTCATACTTCAATGTGCTTTGAACGGCTATGAAAAACTGGATTATTTCTTTGTCATCGTAATCAGAGGATGGAGGTTAGATCTATTTGCTCAAAATGAATATCTTTGAGGATTCTTTTTAACCATATATGGCTAGCTTCAGATTTTACACTTGCTATTGAGACATACTTGGCCTCGACTAATGACAATAATACTATCTTTTGTTTCTTTGAACACCAAGAAATCACCTTGGATCCATCCAAGTAGAATATGTACTTTTCCAATCATCTATAAATCTAGCTAGTCCAATCACTGTTTGTATAGCCAATTAGATTATAACCTTCTTCTTTCTTCTACAAGATTCCAAATTTCTTAGTTCCTTTGACATATCTCAAAACCCTTTTGGTTACTACAAAATGTAATTTACCGGATTCGCTCATAAACCATACATGCCTGATAGATATCCAATGCGACCTCATGCTTCACTTCTTTGAGTTCTATCCACTGTATCATCTAAAGCTTGTCATTGTTTATTTATGCAGGAATGTTATCTGAGTGCTACACCAAATGGTGAGGTAGTAACCATGATTCCATTATAACTCCTGTCACACTAATGAGTCAACACTTTTCTCCTAATTAAAACAATATAATATGTTCTTTCTTTCACATCAAACACCTCTGACACCCAACTATAAGTAACTAAAATGCCATTGGAAAGTGACCAACACATATTCATTCAATAACAATGAATGACTACTTAGAAACTAAAAAGAGAACTAAGAACTTTGGTATCACTTGTTCATCCTCAATTTCCAAAATCCACTTTTCCAGCTTCCTGGTCTGAGTTTTCCCCTGCAATAGGTCATCACTGACTTCTTACTACAAATACGTTTTCCTTGAAACCTTTACTGAGCTAAAATGGCATCATTTATTTGACCTTTAGTGGCCTATGGGGAAGTCCTTCAGAGAAAATTCTAACCTCTCAGCACAGATTAGTATTGCTATGGATATAAAATAGGAGACAGAGTGACTATACATGGGATTTGCTGAATTTTTTAATGTATTTTCATATTTTATATAGAAAGTGGGATAGTGGAAATTTTGTAATTAAAATGGGATGGTGGCAATTCTATAATTTTCAATTATGATTTTTAGCTCTATTAGGATTTTTATTGGCTTTCAATTCATATATATGTATACACACATCTTGCACATGCACAAATGGAGCTTATTTAAGTACTTATAGATTATGCTTGTTTAGGAGTTAGTTCATTTTGAATTAATTAAATCTGAGAAGGGATTTAATACAATACTTTCCTACCCCAACCCCTCTTCCCCTTCCCTGATACTGCCATAACCTTTACTTCACGGCTTGGACACCGCAGCATTGTAGAGGTCTGACAATCTTTTCACCTTCCTACAACCTGGGAGGTAGTCTAGGCTGTCTAGAGAGCAGTCCAACTCAGAGTCAAGCACCTTTCTTAGTTGAATTGAATTAACATAAGTTGGGCCTCTTGATCTCGTAGTACCTTGTCTTCTCAACAACTCACAAACAACTTCTTCAATGGTAGTGAGGTCTTAGCCATTTTCAACACCAAGACCTCAGAACTTTGAGTGATTCTAAGTTTTATCACCTTTCTCTCTCTCCATCTTCTCTTCAATATTGCAAACAGCACCCAGTTAATGACTGAAGCACTAACATCTGAATGGGAACTTTGCACCTAGTTTTACTAGATCTATTTTGGTGCACTCTATGCTCTTCTTTGGTTTTATGTCTGAAGCCAAGCAGTGGCAGTAGCTGTTGTTTGTAAGAAACAGACCATGACCATTCATGGTCAGTAATGCATATTTGGGTAAGGAGTTCAAGATTTATACCTATGCTTGGTAAGATTGCAACATAGATGAGATGAGTCTGAGTCCATTTTTGGTCTTGTAGTAAGAAAACAGACCTTGTTTTGTGGCTGATATTACTGGTAATCAGCATAGTGCAACCATTGCTAGATGAGTTCTTTAGAGAACAGATCTAGAACAAGCAGAAAATATCACAAGTTGTTTGGTGGGCCTTAAAGGTAGAAGATATGTAATTGTTCTGACTGGATGATGATAATGTGAATTAAAATGTTAAATCAGATTGAAATGAAATGGTTCATTTCACATGGCATCCAAAGTCCATGCAGGCTATAAGTAAACAGATGTTGACATCCCTTTCCATCTATTTATTTTTCTTGTAAGATGCTTTTATGTGAATATATGTGATCAACAATACCAATCGGTGTTCACATCATGACAACATTAGTGCATCCCTTTCCATCTACTTATTTATTTTTGTAAGTGTAGCTAAACTTAAAACCAATGAGGAGGTACGTATACTTGTTTAATTTAAAATTCTTTAATTGTAATCAACATTATTTATGGATGATGTGCCTTTTATAATATTTATTATTTTCAATAGGCTCTTGATGTAGTGCTCCACTCAATTCTTCAAATGGGCGCTCACCCTCTTCATAATTAAGTCATCATATTACCCCATAAGGCCATAACAAGATGGTAAGTGTTTAAACTGATTTCTCTAGTTTTTCATCTTTTTCTTTGTGTCTTTATACAAAATTAATTTTAATTTAAACTAATTACTTAAATATATTAATTTGTGTGCATGTGTGATTTAAGAAGTTGGAAGTTTGAACAACTAAGAGCAAAACCCATCTTTTGAATTTGTTTCGCCTTTTATCTTTCTCTCTTGGAAGTTGGGACAACTAAGAGCAAAACCTACCCCTTGAAATTCTTTCTCTTATTAGAATACATTGCAACTTAGCCAGTTAAACTAGATGATTAAACATGCACTTTATTGCAGTAAGGGTTATGTGTGTTTTTGCTTTAATGAAATGAATTTTGGATGTATATTTATTTGCATGTATGATTAATAATATGATATTTTTAAAATATATTCTATAAGAAGAAATATGGAGAAAAAAAACACCACTAATTGGAATGGAATAATCTCAAAGGGGTGACATATGTTGACTAAACAACCCATCACTAATTCTATGAACATTATGGAAGAAACCGTCGCTAAATATATGAAAAAAACCGTCACTATTGCAACATGTACCAATAGTTACCTCTGTTGGTAAAAGTTATTATACCAACGGTTCTTTCGTCACTAATAAAGATAAAAAAATGTCTGAAAAAAATCAAAATATATATAGTAAAAGGGTTTTTACAGATGGAAAGAAGCATTGGTACATGTATACCTACAGACGCTCCGTCAGTGTTTAATCAAAAAATGCATGAAAAAAAAAGAAACATTTATGAAATCTTCACCGATGGGTAGGTGTGTTGGTAAAACATATGCTGACGAGTTATCCATCACTAAAGGGTGTACAAAATGCATTACTAAAGATCTCGACAAAGGTTTTCTTCATCTGTACCAAGATTTATTACCGTTGTTAGTAACCCTGAAATTGCCAGTATTGCCCATTGATTTATATGACAGTTCTCAAATCCGTTGCTAAAACTTTATAGCAACAATGCCTATACCTACGGAGTGATTGGCCATCGGTATAAGCCAATTTAACCTATACCAACGGATTTTTTATCTTTTACCAACAGATTTAAACCGTTGGTAAATGTCCCTTCTTTTGTAATGATTCCAGGCTTCTAGCTAAGTATCTGCATTGTTAACAATGAAAGCATTCGGGCCCATGTTGTATTGCAATTTCCAGATTAATATCATCAGCATCGATTAAGTTTTTTATCGTCTTGATTTTCCATGAACTCTTCTCCTTCCAGCTGTTGTTGATCATTTCAGTTGTTGTTGATCATTCCAGTTGATCTCATCATCCTCCCCTTCCTCTTATTCCATATTATCATCATTTCCTAAGGCATCAGCACTACCTTCTTTTTTTTTTTTTTTTTTTGCCTTTTGGACACTATTTATGTCCCATCCACCCACAATTTATGCATAAATCAAAGATTAATATGGTCCTAGAACCCTCCTAAAGTGAGAGGGATTCCAAGATGAAGGGCTTATTGAGGTCGATTTTAACACAAATCCTGGGGTAGATCGTCCTTGTCATCTTGATGGTCTCGTCATCCAATTTCAAAACTGGACCCACATCTCTTGAAATTATCTCCAGGTCGTCCTTAGACCAACATTCAAGGGAAAGGCCTTAGAGCCTTATCCACAGGTCAGCTAAATCTAGTACGACCCTAAGGGGGTTAAACCCAGGCTTCCATGGAACGAAGACAAGGCTCCAAGGTCTTTATGTATTTTTATTAAGTGATAAAATACATGTTTATACATACCTATAAACATATATATGTATGAATTTACATATTACTGATGTCGCACAATGTGACTTGTTCAACCGAATACGCAAAACAGGGACCTATGACTCAAAGGCGAAAATGGTTCAGCCTTCAAGCTGATTTTTAAAACATTGATTTGAACCACTGAACTACTCTTGAACGAGATCGGATCTGCTTCTCATATAGGACGCCTCACACATGCCTTACATGCACATCCTACCATGCATTGGTAACATCTCTCATACTTGCAAGTTATTTTTCACGGGAAATGTTCCCAATGCACAATGAATGTGCATGTGAGGCACCTAAGTGTGAGGAGCAGATCCAATTCCCTCTTGAACTAGAAAACAGTTTTGCTTCCTTGTATTCTGATATGTTTAACAGCTGGCCTCCACTGGGTTGATTTTTAAAAAAATTGCTGTGTTTGGAACTCTTGTGCTCCGAGCAACTGATGGGCCCTAATTGCAAGATATTCTAACCCAACCAGCCATTCCAGTCTGGGTTTGTAAGCATTTTACATTATTTCTGTAAGATGTAAACTAACAATGTGCCTTCAACCTGTATCCAGAATTTGTGTCACTAATTCCAAGGTTTAAAGTATCGGAAACGTAAGGTATTGGAAAGACAATTTTAAGAGATATATCGAAATACGCTTTGAATACGTATGGATACAAACAAAAAATTAAGATACTCATAAATATAGTAGAAAATGCAAATAAATCTTAAAAAATATATTACTAACTATATTTACAAATTTTATATAATTGCAAATAAGCCATTTAAATGTAAAAAAACTATAATTTAATAGTTTATATAAAGTATGACATATCGGGACACAATTAGTAACCATTTAAAAATGATGGAATAACTAAAATGTAAAATAAAAAAAAAAAACAAAACAAAACTATGAATGTCAATTTTCAAAAGCCAATATAATTAATCTTAATATTTATTAATATATAAATTTTAATAATTAATTCTAAAATTTATTAATACACTTGTCACTTATTAAGAAAAGTGAAAATTTATTTAAAATAAAAAATACATATAATCATAGCAAACAAATATGTGTGGCTCATTGGCGAACTTATGTTTGTTAAAAGTAGTGACTAAGGTTCAAATCTTATTATTGTTAAAATTTGAAGTTTTTACACATAGGCAGGCTGATACATATCCGAAACAGCCCGATACAGGCCCGTATCGGCCAATGCATGAGAAAAAAAACGGAACAAAAGATTCCTACACGTTCCACCTATCAGGTTCTTGTCAGAACAATACATATCGGCCAAAATACACATAAATATGTTAATAACGATAGTTACAGGTACACATAAATATGTATGGATACATATCGCTTTGAATACATATGGATACAAACGAAAAAACAAGATACACATAAATATGTTAAAAAACTCAAATAAATCCTAAATATATTAATAACGATAGTTATAGGTTTTATATGATTGTAAACAAGTTATTTAAAAGTAAAAAAAATCTATAATTTACTAGTCTATATAAAATTCGAGATATCGAGACACACTTAGTAATTATTGGCAAATGATGGAAAATTAAAACGTGAAAAAACAAAAAAACTAAAATGTATATTGATATACATTATTTTAAAATAAACAATATAATTTATC
Organism: Nelumbo nucifera; assembly: GCF_000365185.1. Next base: position 239,490 of record NW_010729342.1, on the reverse strand, counting down.
TTATTATTTATTAATACATAAATTTTAATAATTAATTCTAACATTTATTGATAAACATACATTAACAATAAAAATCCATAAACCTATAACAAACAAATGGGCATGGCTTAGTGGTGAACCTCCAATTGTTAAAGCCTAATGGCCAGGATTTGAATCTTGCTATTGTCAAGTCTGTAGTTTTATACTAACAAAACAAATTTAATTAAAAAGAAAGTTATTAACGAAATGAATGAGAAGAGAATTTCAATTAGGCGCTAAAACTGAAGTTCAAATTTAAAATTATGCATTAATTATAGAAATAAATAACCAATTAATGAGAGAAATTACACTTAAGAGTAAATATAAAATTAATGAGGCAATTCAACCCTAAATATAATTAAATGAAATTAATGAAAAAGAAGGGGACTTGTATCGGTCAACAAGGTTCAAAAGTAGGGGCATATCAAGCGAATCGATGCATTTTTACTTTTTTTTAATTTTTTTTCAAAGCCAATTCAAAGGAGGCCAGTTTAGAGCTTCTCTACCCCCTGAACCGATCAGACCCCGATACACCCACTATAGGAGCATATCAGAGGGGTCCCACGATACATATTGATCAATACGAGCTACTACATATCAATACTCTGAACCTTGTCGACCAATACAAACCAAAAAGTCCAACACAGACTGATACATACGAAAAGGAACATTACAGATAATTTCTGTGTTCCATGTATCGAACTTTTACCGAAACAATACATATCGGCCGAAAGTTCTGATGCGCAACAGACTCGCCATTGAACCATCATCAAACGCTTTTGCAGGTAAAACTGATCTTATCATCATTGGTGCTCCAAACATTGTTATAAAGTAACAATGTATTAAGCAATACGACACCAGCATGGTTCAGATGCCTTCCTAAGCAAGGTAAATTAGATCTCATACCATCCCAAGGTAAATTGATTATGCACACAAGGAATGGTTAACAAAATAGCAGCAAAAAATATATCACCACCGCAAATGACCATAATAGCAATTACCAATAAATGGAAAAAGATAACTTGGTACAAAATAATATAACATGAAAATCTAATTAACTATCTTGTAATTCCAAATTGTATTTGGAAGACAACCGCCGAAAAGTGCCATCAATTATGAGATTGTCTATCATTTCATACTTCTTGTAGTTTACTTCAAGATTCTCTGCCTGACTATATGCAAGCTTCTTTTCTTCTTCAAGTTGATGCTGTAAAAAGAGAAAGATTTGAATTTTAAACAATATTCCTAGGCATAGTAAGTTTGAATGGAAATGGCAATATCATCCCTGAATTCAAAGACTACTCTTGTAGGCAGAGATTGGCTGAAGAGAGATCATCATGGTTTAATATCATAAAAAAGTATACTATATAACATCTTTTTTATGAATAATAAAGCATTCCATTATTTTTTTTAATGGGTATACAATTGATACAGCATTTAGTTTTCCCAAGTCCCACAGAATTCTGACTGTTATATTAGAAGTTACATTTGAATCTTCTCATCGCACTCCTGAAAGACCAAGCCGCTGTCTCTGGTTCTTTCAGCCACCCTATTACCACCACTTTGGAGTCCTCTTCTATGACCAGATTTCTGTGGTTCAACTCTTTAGAAATTTGAACCCCCTAAAAAACAGCTTGGATCTCTACACTAACCGTGTCCCCCATCCCAATTGGACCGGAGAATAAAGCCTATCTGGCCCTCTGCATTCCTGAAAACTCCCCCCCAATCTCAGAGGGCCCAGGATTACCAAGGCTGCTTCCATCAAAGTTTAGTTTTGTGAACCTTGCTTCCAGAGGCTTCCAGGCTATGACAGGTTTGTCCTTGACTGAAGAAGCTTTAGCAACTAGTTACCAATTTCTCCATATGTCATCAAAGGAGAAAAGTGAGAATAGATCTATAGCTTTAGCCCAATTAATAACCCTAAACAGCAGACATTCCCACACAGAATCCTGATCCCTTTCTTTGTCATAAAAAATTCTGTTATTTCTTTTTTTACAAGTAAAGAGAATTTCATTAAGAAAATTAAATTGAGAAACAGTAAAGAAACTAAGTAGCCTCTGCTACCCCACTAGTATTTAAAACTTGGACACCTATCAACTTTTGATTTTCAGTCTTACAACTGAGCCCAAAAACATTGTTCCCTGTAAACCCCTTGTTTCACTAGTTGATCTGCAAAACCATTTGCTGCTCTTGAGTCCATTGAATTAATAACTGCATGTCCTTGGCAAGGTGATTAAGCTTCTTGATTTAATTTCTGAACAACCAGGAAGTCTTTTCATTCTGCTTTAGCCAGCTTATAATCACTTTGGAGTCACCTCCGACAACCGACTTTCTCACTCCTAGTTCCATAGATTTTTGTATCCCCAAAACTACTGCCTTTAGTTCAGCTGTAATGGAATCTCCCCATCCAATAGGGCCCCAATACAGCCCCACCACAATCCCATTGTCATTTCTTATAACCCCTCCAATTCCAGACATACATAGGTTACCAAAGCTGCTCCCATCAAAGTTTAATTCGAGGAAACCAGACTCAGGGGGGTCCCAGTTTCTTCTTAAGACCTTTGCTGAGATGAGTCAAGGATGATGCTACTTTCCTCCTATTTCTGAGTATATCGTCTTGTACTAAAATATGAGAATAATCTCAGACTTTACTCACGAGATCACTTTTATTGTAATCCCTTCTATCAGCATTTCCTTGCACCTTTTCTTTTCTTCAAAAATTCTCAAATTCCTCTCCTCCCATAACACCCAAAGCACTGCAGCAGCTCATGTGCATCTCCAGTGTTCTGCCTCTTCTTTTTGGCCATCTAAAGGTAGAGGGGTCAAACAGCCTTTTCCAAGCTCATCAGGTGTCCCACCTGCATCCAAATAGAGAAAAGAACCATTCCCAAATACAGCTAGCAACAGGACAGGAGACAAAAATATGAAAGGCAATTTTCACCACTGGTCTCACACAAACAGCACCTATTGGGTGAAAGGCACCAGCCAAGCCACCTCCTCTACATCAGATCACAGGTGTTAATTTGCACCAAGGTAGAGCTCCCAACAGAAAGCACCCACGTTGTGGGTAATAGGGCGACACCAAACTTCTCGGATTGGGAAGTGCACCCCAGGTTGAACAGGAGAGGACAAGGTTTTAAAGAAAGAAGCACAGCTGAAAGCTCTAGAAGGATTAGGAGTCCACTCCAGCTCGCTCGCTCACCTCTGCTTCGAAAAGACCCCCCCCCCGTTCACCTAGTGCTATGCATCTTCATCTTCTTAATATAAAATATTTTTATTAAAAATAAAGAAAAATGATCCTCCTTCCTTTTCTTCCTCCCCTTCCTCCTCCTTCCTCTTCTTCCTCCTCCTTCCCCTCCTCTTAAGGAGGCTTATGCCTCCTTGTCTTCGGGAGGCTTACGCCTCTTATGTTCTGAACTACGTCTCATGCCTCTAGGTAGTGAAACGCCTCAAAAGCCACGCCTCCGCTTTTTAAAACATTGCTTTCAAAACCTCCCTATGTGGCATCTTAAAGACCAAAAGGAAGAAAACTAGGAGGCTCACTAAGGTCGACTTAATCAAGGTGATGTGACCCCTTAGAGACACAATTCCTCTTCCAAGCTAATAATTTCTTGGCACATCTTTCAATGATTGGGATCCAAAAACTTGCTTCCCGAGGGTTGGCTTCTAAAGGCATACCTAGATATTTCAACAGCCAGCTAGTAATAGGACAGCCTAGGGCCTCTACTACCCCAATCATCTACTACTCCCCCAAATTTAACCCCACTACACAGCTCTTTTCAGAATTGATCTTCAATTTAGAGACAAATTCAAACAACTCTATTACCAGCTTCAGATTCCTTGACTTCTGAGGATCATCACTCTCACAAAAGATAATTGTATCGCCTGCAAACTGTAAATATGTAACAGCAATTACCCCCCAAATTTAACCCCACTACACAGCACTTTTCAAAATAGATCTTCAATTTAGAGACAAATTCAAACAACTTTATTACCAGCTTCAGATTCCTTGACTTCTGAGGATCATCACTCTCACAAAAGATAATTGTATTGCCGGCAAACTGTAAATATGTAACAGCAATGCTCTTTCCCCCAATCCTCTAGCCTTTAAACAGTCCCAAAATAACAGCTCTAGAGATAAGACAACTAAACACCTCCACCACCAAGGTAAATAAAGGGAGAGAAAGAAGGGGTCCCCTTACCTCAAACCCTTCTATCCATCCACACCACCTCTCTCCAGACCCAAAATTTCTTCAACTATCCATAAGGAAAGACCAATCAACCATGTCATAAGCTTTCTCCAAGTCCAATTTGCACACAAATTCCTTCGTTCCCTTTTTTCTAAAATCCTCTCCACATTCATTAACTATCAAGATCTGGTTTGTAATTTGTTTACCTTGAATGAATGCCCCTTGAGGGTGGCTTATCAAGATGGTAAGGACTAGCTTCAATCTCAAAGACAACACCTTTGCTAGGATTTTATAAATGCTAGTTACCAGGCTAATTGGTCCGGAATCTCTTGGCTGGGTGGCTTCTCCCTTCTTTGGAATTAAGGCTGAGAAGGTGGAATTAATCCCTAGGCTAGTAAAGCGTTCAATAGCAAATTCCTCAAAATCTGCCTAAAGGTCTGATTTAATTACCTCCCAACTAGGGGTGTTTATGGTCCGGTTTAGTGTGGTTTGGAGAAGATCTCAAACCAAACTAATAAATTACGGTTTGCAAAATTTCTAAATCGAGCCAAACCATTTTGGTATTGAAACGAATCAAATCGTTTTATTACAATTTGGTGCAGTTTCTAATATGGTTTGGGGGCTTTGGACCATTCTATGATTCTATTGAGCTTAACCCAACCCAAATAGCTCCCCTAAAACTTAAAACTTAAAACTTTTATTTATTATTTCATTATAAATAAAGAGTTCATTATATATTTATAATTTTAGCATTCCATTTAGAATTTTAGATATATTATATATAATGTGTATATATCATAAATTCATATTATATATATAATTTTGGCCTACGGTTTACGATTTGGTTCAGTTTATAAAATTCAATAAACCAAACCAAAATTGTAAACCGCAATTTAGAAAATTCCCAAACCAAACTGAACCATGTATAGGTATAAACCAAACCAAACTACAAATTTGGTTTGGTTCGGTTCGGTTTTGCAGTTTGATCCATATAATGAACACCCCTACTCCCAACAACCTTGATAAAATACCATAGTAAAACCATCCGGTCCAGAGGCTTTTGATTTATCCATTGAGAACACCGCCCCCCTTATCTCCTCCTTCGGATCAAAACCCCTTTCCTACATTCTTACCAACTCTGGACTCAACCAAGGCCATTCAAAACCTTCCAAAGTAGCCCTCACATTCTCATCTCCTATAAACTGATTTGAAGTGAGCCACAAAGCAACTAGCAATCTCTTCTTGATCAACCAAAGCTTCTCCATTCACTTCTAATTTCTCCACAAATTTTTTTCTTCTTCTACCATTAGCAAGTGATCCATATAATGAACACCCCTACTCCCAACAACCTTGATAAAATGCCATAGTAAAACCATCCGGTCTAGAGGCTTTTAATTTATCCATTGAGAACACTGCCCCCCTTATCTCCTTCGGATCAAAACCCCTTTCCAACATTCTTACCAACTCTAGACTCAACCAAGGCCATTCAAAACCTCCCAAAGTAGCCCTCACATTCTCTTGTCTCCTATAAACTGATTTGAAGTGAGCCACAAAGCAACTAGCAATCTCTTCTTGATCAACCAAAGCTTCTCCATTCACTTCTAATTTCTCCACAAAATTTTTTCTTCTTCTACCATTAGCAAGTGCATGAAAAAACTTAGTATTACCATCCCCCTCTTTAATCCATTGGTGCCTTGATTTTTGTCTCCAATTTATCTCTTCCCTCTAAAGGATTTCTTCCAACTCCTTTTTCAAGTATCATCTCATAATCCCGTCTTCCTCACTTACCACACCTTGACTCCCCTTTACATCCAAAAGCTCGATTTGAGAAATTACAATTAGTTTCCTATCCTCAATTCTTCCAAAATGATCTCTATTCCACTCTTTAGATTCACATTTAAGATTTTGCAACTTCCTATGAAATCTTACGCCTTTCCACCAAACTCCTCGCACTCTTCTCTCCACCAATCCTCAACCTTCTGGAAAAAGTCAAGATGTGTGAACCACATATTTTCGAACCTAAAGGCTTTGGGGCCACTCATGGAGTCTTTAATTCCAATACTAATCGGGCAAAGGTCAAAAGTAACATGCAGTAAAGCTCTTGCCTCCAACTCAACCCAATGTTCTTCCAATTCAAGATTAAAAATAAATCTATCCAACTTGGAGAAGCTGGGAGGGATTTGTAGATTCGCCCAAGTGAACAAACTCTACAAGGTGGGAATTTCCTTCGGCTCACACCCCTCTATTGAATTTCCCCATGCTAGTGGATATTTCCTGATTGGGATTACTCATCACATTAGTGAACTTGACCATGTTAAAAACCCCACCTAAGCACCAAGGCCCATGGCAAACCCCTAACATCAAAGAGCCCCCCCTACATTTCACCTCCTTCTCTATAACTAATAGGTCCATAGATGTTCGTCATCACCCTAGTGAAGCCATCACCCACATTCTAGAATTTGAGAGAGTGGGAATCAACCTATCAATTCTTCCAGTGGCTTTGTCGTTTTGTTCTTCTATAATGTTACTAAGCCCCCCCAAAGCACCTCATGATGGTATAAAGGACCATCCTATGCTCTAGAACCCCGCACACTCCTCACCCATCTTCTATCCATTTTTGCGACTTTTGTTTCTTGACTATATTTGTATTCTCCTTCCTAAGCAGATCCTTTATTACTTGCCTTTTCCTAGCACTGCCCAACCCTCAAACATCAATATCCTACTTTTATATATAAAATCATTGCAGTTCACCTTTTTTCACCAAATATTAGTATATCACCACAAGAAAATTTGGTAATATAACAATAAAACAAAGATCTACCTTGAGAAGCAGCGAAGCTTCTGCAACATGTTTCTTTGTAAGGTGCTTCAACTTCTTAGCAACTTCAAAATCCGGATCCTTGGGATCCATCCAACGAATCTGTATCTTTCTACCAGGCTTTATGGGACGATCACTAAACATCTCCACTTCAGCTGCACGGGCTCTAACAGGCCTTGGCATCCCACCCAACATGAAAGGATAGTCAGTCATCTCCATGATAATTGCTTTAGCTAGCTTTGCTGTCTCCATCTCCACCAAGGCACACTGGGGGATTTCATTTGCCTCTGTATAGTTTGGGATGAACTGAACATCTCTGACATTTCCAAACTGTTCGAGTGCAGTTTTTAAGACAGCTTCTGTGATCTGTGGTGACAGGTTGTCAACATAGACTGTCCTCTTGACTTTCTCTTGAAATTCTGCATATTCCTTATGGGCTGGAGTCCCCATATACAGGTTTTAAATGCAAATATTCTCCTGTAGCATAAGCAAAAACAAAGGATGAATAACCATGTCAGGATCAACTGTTTCATTTTATACTTGTGAAACAAAAGAGTAGTCATTTTCTAATAAACCATATGCCATAACATAATGTCACAGTTTGTTACACCTCACAATGGAAAAGAAAATTTCTTTTGAGCTTTTATTTTATGGGTAACAAGAGATTTCTATTAAAATCAGAATGATAAATGATGTACAACTGTACAAGTGAAAGTGCTCCTACTAGCCCCTTGTCTTGTCAGTTGCCAATGCACCTGCCAAACAATTTGCCGTCTTGTTCACCCAATAAAATGGGGCTCTCGACTCTATTGCAGTTCTGTTCACTTCTCTTAATAGTATGCCATGGACCTGCTCTTTTATTTTGTCACCTGCTTACCAAAATAGAATCGCCTTCAACCAGTAAATTATTATAATTTAGAGTTATAATTTAGAGTCCTCCCAATTTTCAGTCCTTGCAGCAAAGCTAATAATGCTGTCTAATCAGAATTGGCATGCCATATGGGTCTTGAAAATAATGCCAAAACTGTACCTTCCTCCACCCCCTATCCTTGCTGATCTAGGATTAGCTAAACTGCATTCATCAAAATTCAGTTTAACAGTGTTTGGCAGAAGAGTCCAGGCACAAGCTAATAGAGGCCCTTGTATAGATGAACTAGCGACCCTGATGCCAGCCTCTTGTTATATAATTTATGGTTTTGACCCAAGAAGCAATCTTGGATTTGATATTTTCAATCATTTTTTTTGGATAAATCTTGATATTTTCAGTTACTTCTCCAGCTGTTTGGCTCTGACCATCAAAAATTCTGGCATTTCTTTCTTCCCAAATTGCCCAAAGAATGGTGGCCTAAGTGCATCTCCAAAGCATCTTTCCCCCTCTATTATTTGGGGAGAAAAAATTAACACCAAAGAGGCTACTCAAATCTGTTGGAGGAGCCCACCAGCATCCAAAAAGGCTAAGCATGCTCTCAAATTAGAGAAACGAAAGGGGCAGGAAATTAGCAAGTAAAGAGTAGTTTCACTTCACTTTCACAACTTAACCAATAGCAGCAACAAACATGGGGTGAACGTGAAAAGCACTAATTTGGGCTCCTTTCCTGCAAGACATCACAGGTGTTGATCTTTTGGTGATAAACCTCCTAGCAGAATGCTCTAATCTTGGCTGGATGGGACCCCACAAAATGGCACTGACCGGAAAAGAGCCCACATTGGGACCATGAGGAAGAGGAACCATCTTTTTTCTCACTCTTGATACAGGTTTCCACACTTTCAAATTATAAGACATTTTTTCTTAATATTCCAAACCTAAACAGCTGAACCCAAAGTGAATCTTCAAAATAGTCCATCAAATAAATGAAAGTACAGAATGCAGAAGGTCAATGGTTAAAGTGAAGAGGAAAGGCCAGGAATTGAAAAGACAAAAGATCATAAGAAACACAAAGCATTTGATAATTGAGCTTCACCACACCATTTGATCTACAGTGCACTAGTAGGTTTTAGGCTTACCTATCCAACTCAGTTTAGAAGTCCAGTGTTTAGAAAACTGGACCAGGCTGGCTGCTCGAACCAGTTGACCATGACCTGGGACCCAGGCCGGTTCGGTCACACCCCAATAATTGTATTTGCTATAAAACGGGTAAAAACTGGCTGTCTGTACCGTTTAACCAGAAAAATCGGTGAACCTGTCCCGGTTTCATGAAACCACTCGTGTCCTTAATTAATTGAAATTTTAAAACATGTTTAACAAGACTTGAACTCATGACCTCCTATTTTCATATATTACCTAATTACCACCAGTCCACCTCTTTACTTGTGTTAAATAATGACTCTTTATTGTACATATTACTTTATTATGCATGTATTTTAAAGAAAATGTAAATTAAGAATCTTGAACCCTAATCATTTGCTTTAAAAATTAAGGAACTTTCCATCCATCCACCATATTTAAGTATATTAAAAGTAGTAAAATATATTATATATAGTATTTATATGACCTATGGTATCTTAGTCCATTGCTTGTACGGTTCGACCCCAATTGAACCTCTCCCTTCTCCACTTCTGTGCCCGGTCCTGTTCTCTGAATATTATAGAATTAAAAAAGTTAAGAAAATAAGACAAAGAAAATGAAGCAATCAATTATGTAAATCTCCATACGAAAAACCTTTAGCAGACTCCTTAGTCAACTTTTTTATCAGAAAAAGTTAAGGTAAAACTTTATTGAGTTTTATTGAAAGAGGACAAAACCCAATAATGTTACAAAGATTCCTGTGAAGAGGGAGGGCACCAGCTAACAGCCCCAATCCCCAGGCCAAACATGCAAATTAAAGCTCCCACAAACTCTTTGAACTAAATAGCAGGGCATAATTTTGATGCTCAAATGGTTTAGCTATTGACACCCAAGGAACAACCTTGCCCACAGCAAACCTTACCAGAACATCAACATCTCTGCTTTTACCAGTGAACAGTCTCCTATTCCTTTCAGCCCAAATTGTTCCCATGACTGCAGCAGGAACAGCCTACCAAAAGCACTTCCCCCTACTACTTAGACCCAGCAGAACCCAACTACCCAAGATATCATCAAGAACAGAGGCAGGCCGCAGGCCTAACCCAACACAAGTTTGCAACCTTGAAATGGATCCATAGAGCCGCAGCCACAGGGCAATGGATGCAGAGGTGGTAAATGATTTCTCCTTCCAGCCCACACATACAGCAGGTATCTTGGATCAGCATTCCCCTTCTCGGCAGATGTGCATTGGTCAGACATTTCCCAAGAGTATCCGCACACAACAAAAAGCCCAATTCAGTGGTAGCATTTAGTTTCTCAGAAGAAGGCTTGACTGAGAATTCACCATTCTTGTTCCACTTCCAGCCCTATTGATCACTTTGCTCTTCCCTAACTAATTGATCTTTCAACACCTGCAGCAGGTTACACACATAACCCAGCTCCCAATCAAAAAGATTCCTACGGAACTTAGGTAACCCAAACAACATTTCCACCCACATTCAAGGCACAATCAGCTACAGTAGTTTCCCTGTTTTCAGCAAGCTAAAACAGCTGAAGGAAGACCACTTCCAGAGGCCTCTCCGAACAAAAAACACCAGGGGTCTTTCCAAAAGGAAAGGTTCCAACCATCCCCCACCTTGTAGATAATTCCATATGCAAAGTTGTTACAAATTTTCATAATACTCTTCCACAAGGGACAGCCATAGGAAGAGGTATGCTCAACTGTAGCCAAATTTCCTCTTCTCAAGCTATTTTGCTGCAATCAGGATCTCCGCAAACCCTCAATTTCTTCCCCAAATCTCCAAATCCATTTCACTTTCTGAGGAGAGCTATGCCAAACGCTTTTATTCTTTTAATACCCAACCCTCCCTCCCCAAGGAGAGAACAGATTTGATCCAACCTAACCAAATGGCTCTTCTTTTCTTCTTTGCTGACCTTTCCATAAGAACTCTCTTTGGATTAATTCAACGTTTTAGCCACCTTCATGGGGATTGGGAACAAGGAAAGGTAGTATGTGGGAACAGTAGATAAATTGCTTTTGATGAGGGTAACTCTCCCACCTTCAAAAAGATATTTGGACTTCCAAGAAGGCAGCTTCTTCTCCAACCTCTCAAGCATAGGATTCCAAAATGAAGCAGAACTACACATCATAAGATACTTGATAGGGAGGTGGTCCACTTTCCAAGCCAGCACTCCGGCAAGACTATCAATGTTCTCCACCCGGCCAACTGGGATGGCTCTTCCCAAATCCTAAAATAAACTCGGTTTGGTGACCAATTCAACAAGATTAAATTTTTATAGTGAAATAAAAATTTATAAAAAAGAAAAAAGAGATACAAAAAAGGTGACCAGAAATCACCCAAGAAGAGAAAGAAATCAACCCTACAAGCAACCAAAACCCGATTCCACAAACTCAACATCACAAACAAAAATCACTCCAAACAAGCAATCTCTCCATACCTTAAAAGCTGATAACACCCACCCAAACCCATATAAAACCTTAAAAACAGAAAAGCTGATAACACCCACCCAAACCCATATAAAACCTTAAAAGCAGAGAATCATTTGACCTTCAAACCAACAACTAAACGAAAAGGCCACCTAATCAACCCAAAGCCAAAAATACCAAAACCCCAGCACTTTGCTAAATCCAACAATGCCACAACACAACACTAAACTACAATTTAAACATTTTTTTTATGAATAACTACTATTTAAACATTACCCAACACTTTATTCTGTCACTCAACTTCTCCAGTGGCTTGGACAGGAGTTACAGGACATCTCTACTTCTCTTAAGATCTTTCTTTGTTTTCCTCACCTTCTTGATAGGTCCAACCCCAAAAAAAAACCCTCATCTGGCAAAAACTTTCTAAACCTAAAAAGTTCAATGATTTTTCTGATTTCTAAATTTTCTCCCTTCTTCTCCATCTTTTCTTCTTCTTCTACTTTCTCTTCTGCTATAATCTGAAATATTTTATAGTTTTTTATTGGACTATATCACATCTTCTCCAAATCCATTTTACATATCAGCCCTGAAATGCCCTCCTTATTTCTTAGTCAATCAGTTCATTTGCCACCAAGACACTGTCCAGCATTTGATAACAAAGCACAAATGCAAACTGATTTTGTGTTATCACACTATTCAGAACCTTTCTAAACCTCTCTCTGCTAGAACCCTAGCCAAATTTTTTGCAAAAGTTATTCAATGGACTAATCGGCCTAAAATCCTTAATGTTAGTGGATCGTTCTACTTTTGGAATTAGGGAGAACATGTAGCATTTGAACTCCTTTCCAAAGAGGCATTCCAATGGAAGTCCTGGATGACCTTCAAAACATCATCCTTCACCACCTCCCAACAGCTCTTATAGAAAAGATCAGTGAGACCATCTGAACCTAGCGATTTTTCTATATCAAGGTTCTTTACCACCTGCCAGATTTCCTCTTCATAAAAGGGGGCTTCCAAATCCCTTTGTTGGTCAGCTGATATTTTCTTGAAATTTAGACCCACAGGCAGAGGCCATCTTGCCCATCCTTCCTTCAACAAATCAGAAAAGAATTTTGTAGATATACTTTTCAATTAGACCGATTTTCCCCTACCAAACCTTCATGTTCAAGCCTTTCTATATAGTTTATTCTATTCCTTGCCTTTGCCATTTTATGGAAGAAACAAGAGTTTCCTTCCCTGCTTTGAGCCACTTCACCTTCACCCTTTGTCTCCATTTCGATTCATCCTTATAGGTCAGCTTGCCCAGAACCAATTTAGCTGTCGATCTTTTTTTTCACTCTTCTTCTGTAATAGGCCCTCTTTCTTCAGTCTGATCCACTTCCTTGATTACCTCTAAGCAAGTAATCTTTTCTGACTGATTTATTCCACATCTCCGCCCTCCAAGTCTTCAAGGCATCCTTAATGGCTCCCAATTTCTTTGCTAGAACATAGGATCTTGTCCCATCCAACTGATTTTCAGCCTAATTGTTTTTTAGTAAAGGAATTAAATCCTCTTCTGCAAACAAGGCATGCTCCAATTTGAAAGGGGTCTTCCTACACACTTGAGTGCCACATAGTTGAAGGGGAGAGTGATCTGAAACAGGCCTAGAAAAGCCACCTACTTCAAGTTCTTAATAGATCTCCCCATCCATGGGAGACCAGGAATCTTTCAAATTTTACCTACACAGGAGTTCTTGATTATTTTGTAAATCAATGCACATCTCTAGATCTCCTTCTTCCACCATTTCGTCTGGTTTCCATGAATCTAACTACATTGAAATCCCTCCTATCACCAAAGGAAGAGTGGAGGAGCCTCTAGCTTCTGCCTAATCCTCCCAAAATCTCTCTATTTGTCCTTTCAGTCAGACCATACACGTTTGTAAATTGATCTAGCATACTGATAGAATCTAGGTAGGTAATCCGCCATCAGGTCACCAGGCCCATGCCCATGCGGGTCGTGAGGCACATGCAAAGCATTGCAAGCCTCCCCTGCGATTCGTTTACATCCCGCAAGCCATGTCTTAAGCACACACATGCATAAGTGCGTGGTCATGATGAGCTGATTAGGAGGAAAGCCTATATAAGGCCTAGAGTAGAACTGAATGAGCAGAAAAAGCATAACCAACTTAGTTTCTCTCTTCTTCATCTTCTCTCTCTCTCTCTCTCTCTCTTCCTCCCCCTCTCTCTCTCTCGTAACTTTGTTTCTAGAGGAAGGAGCTCCCTTGAAGAAGCTTCACCACTGGGAATCCATCATTTGGTATCAAAGCCCCTGATCCGCCATGCCCACAACTCGCAACCAGTCACAAGAAGACAGGATTGACCAGATGGAAGGTGAACTAAGAAGCATGAAGGACGCCCTCTCTATGGTAGTATCTCAGCTTGAGTGAATGTCATCCCGACCCAACAAGTAGGCAGACCAAGAGGGACCAAGCAATGGTGCTCTTCAGCCTAGCAGCGCTTTCAACCTCCGCAGCCCCAAACTGGTATTTCCCACATCTTCAAGTGACGATCCTTCTCCTTGGATCTATTGCACAGAACGATATTTTGATTTTCATGAAATTCCAGCCGGTTAGAGAGTTCAGATTGCCTCCATCCATCTTGATAGAGAGGCTAGTCTTTGGTACCAATGGTACCGCCGTTCACACCCACAATTGTCTTGGTTAGACTTTATGGAGGCCTTGCAAATACGGTTTGGTCCTTACAGCTTCGAAAACTTTGACGAAGCTTTATCTAGAGTAAAACAAACTGGCTTCATTCGAGAATATTAGGTTGAATTCAAACGGCTAGCCATGAGAGTTCATGGATGGCCAGAACATGCTCTCACCGCCTGCTTTATTGATGGCTTGAGGGAAGACATTAGACTGGAAGTGAAAGCCCTGCAACCCCCTAGTGTGCTGGCCACAGTGAGACTAGTCCATCTACATGAAGACAAATTGGCCCAAGCTCAGAGGAACTCACGGCCGAGATTTCTCGGGCCGATTCCCAATCCCTTGACATCTAAAACCGAGCTAACCCCGGCTCGATCAAACCCCCCACCAACCCCCACTGTGAGAAAACTCAACTGGGCCGAGATGCAGGCCCGTCGGGAAAAAGGCTTGTGCTACAACTGTGAGGAGAAATTTTCTCTGGGACATAAGTGCAAGGCCCAGCAAATGTTCCTTCTTCAAATTATTGACAGCCCGGATGAGAATGAAGATGTGGATACCGGACCCATGGTCCCTAACAAGGCAAAAAATTCCACCGAAGAAAACCTAGAGATCTCACTCCACGCCCTAATTGGGCTCCACTCCACTAAGACTATGAGAGTGCATGGTGTTCTCAAGGGTAGAAAAGTGTGCATCTTAATTGATAGTAGGAGTTCCCTTAACTTCATCACTTCGGACCTGGCTCGACAAATGGGCCTAGAGGTACAAGCAATAGGCAATTACTCACTTTGTTGTTAAGGCAGCTAATGGACAGTAGATACCTTGTGATGGGTTGTGCAAGGCCATAGGCCTTAGAATTCAAGGCCATATGTTCAACGTGGACCTATGTCCCTTGGATTCCAGTGGGGTTGACTTACTCTTGGGGATCCAATGGCTTAAACTCCTCAGACCAATAGTATGTGATTGGACCCTCCTGACTATGGATTTCTAGATGAATGGGAAGCAATGTCATTTAAAGGGGATTGAACCAACTGAACCAGCAGCAGATTCGGCCCGGCATGTCAATTACAGCCTTCACTCCAATGCAGCAACCCAGGTCTATCTGGGTTTGTTGGGCATAGGGCCCAATGTTTATTGTGATGACAGAACCCACAAGGTGACAAAAGACCCCATTTTACAACAGCTCCTAGCAGCATATCAAGATGTCCTTGGAGAACCAAACAGCCTACCACCTGTATGCACTCCAGATCACCACATTCCTATTCAGCCGGGGGCCCAACCCACCAATGTAAGGCCTTAAAGATACCCACATGTTCAGGGGCTGAAATTGACAAAATAGTCACAAAATTGTTGTCCAAGCAACTGATACAACCGAGCCACAGTCCCTATGCTTCTCTAGTCCTTCTCGTCAAGAAGAAGGATGGAACGTGGCGTTTTTGTGTTAATTATTGGGCCCTAAATAGCATCAGTTTGAAGGATGGATTTCCCATTCCATTAATAGATGAGCTATTTGATGAATTGAAGCATGTTGTTTATTTTTCCAAATTGGACCTACAATCCGACTACCATTAGATCCAGGTCCATCTAGAAGACATCCACAAAACTGCCTTCAGAACCCATGATGGCCACTATGAATTTCTGGTCATGCCTTTGGGTTGACTAATGCGCCCTCCACTTTTCAGAGCCTCATGAATGATATCTTCCGACCCTACCTCAGGCACTTCATCTTGGTGTTCTTTGATGATATCTTGGTCTATAGTAGTGATTGGGCTTCTCATTTAGAACATTTGGAGTTAACCCTTGGGATTCTCTGGCAACATCAATTATTCGCCAAGACTTCCAAGTGCACTTTCAGCCAAACACAGATTCAATATTTGGGGCACTTAATTTCATGTGGGACTGTAATGATTGATCCTGAGAAAATTGTGGCAATGACTCAATGGGCTCGACCCAAGACCATCAAGAGTTTGTGGGGTTTTCTAGGTCTCACCAGGTACATAGAAGGTTCATAAACGGTTATGCCTCCCTAGCTGCCCCTCTTACTACTCTGCTGAAGGACGCCTTTACTTGGTCAGAACAAGCGGAGGTGGCATTTGAATCCCTCAAGAAAGCAATGACAACACCACCTACCCTGACCTTACCTAACTTTTCCAAGCCATTTGTGGTGGAGTGCGATGCGTCGGGCAGAGGAATTGATGCAGTCCTGATGCAAGAGGGACACCCTATTGCTTATTTCAATAAGTTCTTATCAGCCCAGGCCCAATTAAAGTCTACTTAAGACAAAGAGTTGATGGCCTTGGTGCTCTCAGTGCACAAGTGGAGAGCTTATTTGCCAGGGTGAAAATTCACAGTCAAGACAGATCAGAGGAGTCTCAAACATTTGATGGAACAAAGGATTCTTAACCTTGAACAACAGAAGCAGACCAGCAAGTTGATGGGCTTTGATTTAACCATTGAATACAAACCTGGCCCATCCAATGCAGCTATTGATGCTCTATTCAAAAGAGAAGAAATGAACTCTTTGACAGTTTACAGACCTCTCCACCCCTTGCTTGATCGCATCAAGGAAGAAGCCCAACAAGATGATGAATTAAAACTGAATCGAAAAACAATTGGGATTAGGGGCAAGCCGAGTGGCAGGGTACTCCCTAGTGGGTTCAGACTTGTTCTACAAAGGGCGTCTAGTGATAGCACCCAAATCGTCGTTTCACACAGATCTCTTGAAGTTGTTCCATGAGACAGTAGAGAGAGGTCATTCTAGGTTGATCAGAACTTATAGGCACATAGCAGCACACTTCTACTAGCAAGGAATGAAGAAGGCAGTGCAGGGTTTTGTTGCAAGTTGCTTTGTATGCCAGACCCAGAAATACCAGGCCCAAACCCTAGTTGGATTGCTACAGCCCTTACCCATTCCAAATCAGGTGTGGGACGAGGTAACTATGGATTTTATCACGAGATTGCCTAAGTCTAGAGGAAAATCTGTTATATTGGTTGTTGTGGATAGATTGAGCAAGTATGCACACTTTGTTGCGCTTTCCCACCCCTACATGACATCTCAAGTAGCTCATGTCATATTCGAGAAGTGGCTAGGCACCATGGTACTCCAACAACTATCATCACAGATCGGGACCCAACCTTTGTGAGCCGATTCTGGGAAGAATACTTTCGGGCATAGGGTACTCACACTTGCCATTCCACTAGCTACCACCCACAAACAGACGGGCAATCAAAAGTGGTTAACCGCTATCTAGAGACCTACCTCAAGTGTTCCGCGGGAGAAAAGCCTACCCAGTGGCTAAAATGGCTTCCGTGAACTAAATTCTGGTATAATACCACTTATCATGTTTCTACTGGGACCACCCCATTCAAGATCTTGTATGGAAGGGACCCACCCTTCGTGTTACCCTATGAGAAGGGCACATCATCAGTTGCAGAGGTTGAACAGCAACTCGAAGCTAGGGACGAAGCAATTCAATCACTCAAGAACCACTTACTCAAAGCCCAAAATTACATGAAGATGTAGTATGATAAGAAACATCGCAATGTGGAGTACCAAGTGGGGGACTTAGTCTACCTGAAACTACAACCTTATAGGCAGTCATCTTTGGCAAAGCGTGCATGGCAGAAGTTCTCACCTCGTTTCTTTGGTCCCTTCCGCATCTCAGGGAGAGTGGGAGCAATAGCTTACAAATTAGACTTGTCGAGTACTGCTCGGCTCCACCCAGTATTTCATGTCTCGCTCCTCAAGCCATGTCGAACAGATGCAGCCTTGGTGAAGGCCACAATTACATGAGTTTACTAGTGAAGGGCAGCTGATTGTTGAGCCCAATGTCATCTTGGATATCTTTTGGATAAAGGTTGGCCGCAAAGTGGTGAAGGCAAGCCCTTGTTCAATGGATGAACCTGCCCACAAAGGATGCCACTTGGGAAGGCTTTAGTAAGTTGCAAGAGCAATTTCCCCATCTTGACCTTGAGGCCAAGGTCATTCTTAAGGGTGGGGGAGATGATAGAACCCAGGTAGGTAATCTGCCATCAAGTCACCAGGCCCAGACCCATGCGGGTCGTGAGGCACATGAAGCAGCAGGAGTGGTACATGCAAAGCACTGCAAACCTCCCCTGCAAATCGTTTACAACAGCAGGCCACGTCTTAACCACCCACATGCACAAGTGCATGGTCATAATGAGCTGATTAGGAGGAAAGCCTATATAAGGCCTACGAGTAGCACTGAATGAGCAAAAAAAGCATAACCAACTTAGCTTCTCTCTTCTTCTTCGTCTTCTCTCTCTCTCTCTTCCTCTCCCTCTCTCTCTCGTAACTCTGTTTCTGGAGGAAGGAACTACTTCGAAGAAGCTTCATCACTGGGAATCCATCACATACCCCTCCCCCAAGTCCAGAACCATCAATATAGAGAACTCCCCAATATGAAAGGAGATAAGTTTCCACTTCAAACAATCCCACAAGGTTAGCAATCCACCAACCCTTCCTCTACCAATTTACTACCCATCTTACTTGCCCTGACCCCAGATACTCATGATCACCTTAGCTTCCACCACTTCTAATTTGAACTCCTGAATTAACACCACATCTGATTTTCACCTTTTAACAAATCACAAATCACCATCCTCCTCCCCGAACCTAAACCCCTCACATTCCAAGACAAAAGCTTCAACTCCATAACAAACAATAAGAGAAATCATCCCCCCTTCCCCTCCAACGAACCCCTACACCGTTTTTCCTCCCCCCACCCCCCTTGCCGAGCCCTCCCCCTTTCCTACTATCACACTACTTTTCGTAGAACTTCCCCCTTTATTTGATAAGTAAAAAGGAAAATTCATTAAAAATAAAAGAGTATAATCTAGATAGGTGATAAGGTAAGCACCTAATCAACAACAAAAACTTAACACAAGCATTACAATTTTAGCCTTCCATATTACAATTTTCAATCCATGCCACCTCCCACAAACTTTCCCCTAAATCTTCTCCCTTGAGCTGAGAAAAGTCTAGAAGAATTAAGACCCAATATGCAACGGATTTGCCCACAACTGTCACCAATTTATCCAGCTTCCATTTCTTATCTTTGAAGATTCTTCCATTTCTTTCTTTCCAAATGTTCCAAAGATGGCAAATAGAATACAGCTCTATATTTTTTTATTGGAAACAATAATTTCATTAATACAAATTTAAGTACAACTATCAACCCCTAAACAAGTGTCGAGTCCCAAGTAATCTTTATTACAAAACTGCACAGAACATACTCTCCCTCACAATCCCTTGTTTATACAATGTATCAACTAAACCATTAGATGATCTCCTTGTCCATTTGAAGCCAGCACAAATCTCCCTTGTTATATTGGGGATTACCCTTATGGGCTGTCTATAAATCCAGGCTCCCAACTTACCTATTTGCAGCCAATCAATTAACAATTTTGAGCCTCCCTCTATCTCAATTTGGTGTAGTAACCCAATTGTTTGGCATATCTTACACCTTGAAGCAAGGCCATCACCTCCACTCTCAATGAGTCCCCCACTCCTATTGGCCCCAAAAACATACCACAATTTTGCCATTTTCATCTTTGAATACTCCCCCTATACCTGAAGGGACTGGGTTACATTTAGAGCTCCCATCAAAGTTCAGTTTCACACTTTGTTGTGTTGGTGGGGACAAAATTCTTGCACAGTAGGTTTAATGGAAGTTGTAGACAGCCCATAAGGGGCCACAGCTCCATATTATTTTAGCTTTTTTCTTCCCTTGATTCCTGGCCATGAAGAAAATACTTCAGCAGCTGTTCTTGGCTGGAAGTTCCTAACCCCAAAGATATTCATGAAGAGCTTCCACATAAACCCAAAAGTTCTGCATGCAAAGAAGAGATGGCTAACTGATTCCTCTTCCTCGCACATAAAACACATGTTATCCATGACGAAACCTCTTGCTTCAAATGACCCACTGTCAACACACTTTCCATAACTACTATCGAAGCAAAAGCATCCACCCTTGGGGGAATTGGGTTACCCCAAATTCCACCCAAGTCTTCAAATTCCATTTGGTTCCTACAAAAGCCAAGTACCACAATACCAAAAACTTTCCGATTGAGTATTCTTTCCACCATAGCTCATCCCTAGGCTGGGTTGAGATCTTCACCCTCTCTAGCTTCTCCAGCAAACTTAAACTCTCCTCAAATTCCTTTTCAAGGAGAGGCCTTCTAAATCTTGGGCACTAAACTATCTACTCCCCAATTCTCTCATAACAGCTTCAAATAGTCACTCCCAACTCCGACAACCTAAATAATCTTGGAAATACCTCAAACAATCTTCCCACTCTACTCCAATTATCCTCCCAAAATCTTATTCTAGCCCCATCCCAACTCCACATTAAACTTCATTATTCCTTCCCACACACTCACACCATATGAAGAACTTCCCTTGATTCCCACCCAAATCTTGTAACCCCATACCGACCACCATCCTCCTCAAAAGGGAATTTTCCTCTCTACTCAACCCAAATCTCCATAACTATTTCTCACGTAATGCTTTATTAAATAATCTCACCCTCCTAAACCCCAAACCCCCTCCCCCTTTAGGTCTAACACCTTATCCCATTTAACCAGATGCAACTTCTCCCCCCCCCATCACCCAAACCTTTCCCATAAGAAATCCCTCTGAATCTTTTCCATCCTCTCTACAATTTTTGGTGGAAGTGTGCAACCCTCAGTAGTGATAAGTAACAAGTCAGCAGGCTCAATAACACACTTTTGATAAGTGTAACCCTTCCTCCCAAGGATAAGTATCTCATTTTCCAGCCCTCCAACCTCCCCAGTAGTGATAAGTAACAAGTCAGCAGGCTCAATAACACACTTTTGATAAGTGTAACCCTTCCTCCCAAGGATAAGTATCTCATTTTCCAGCCCTCCAACCTCCTCTCTATTCTTTCAACGACTGATTTCCAGATTGTGGTGGAAGCAGAATTGCCCCCAACCAGTAAACTCAAATATGTAAATGGTAGTTCCCCTACTCTGCACTCAAAGGCTTCAGCACAGTCCAACTCTTCTCTCCTCATCTCACCAACCCCTATCAAGACACTCTTAGATAAGTTAATCTTCAGAGTTCAGACCTGTCAATAACTCAAAATTACCAAGAAATGCCCTTAGATTCAGTCCCCACAAAGGTTTCCAGTCCCCTCCATCATGCATGGACACCAAAGCAGCAGCAACAGATCAAATACTTTTATCCAGTAAGAGGCACCCAGTTGTGTCCACCCACCAATCGACTGCCAGTCGGTTTTGCCCTAACCTCCATATTGCTATCTGTATGCAACAAAATTGTTCAAAGAAGTTAGACATCCCTCTGCCTCCACAATGTTACCTGTTGGTCCTAACAAAGTTTTATTAGGATGAATGAATGAACAACATTACCAAATAGGGGGTTCTTGAAGCCCCTATCCCAGCCACTAGACACAAAAAAAAGCAAAAAAGCGTCAAAGTTTCAAAAGGTGCATGCCTGGGCTGAGGCACAAGGCACACACCTAGTGCACCTAGGCGTGCGCCTTTTGAAAGGGCTGCGCCTAGGACCTAGGTGAGGCGCCTACCCTGAAATGTGCCTCACCTGTGCACCTTGGCGAGCCTGAGGTGTGCCTTTTAAAACACTGCTCCCACTTCCCCCCAACCTCTTGCAGCCCAATATTTGATTTTCTCCACCTTTACCTTTTTGTTGAAACAACCCACTAAAAAGTCCTTTCTTGCGTCCACCCAATTTCCCTTTGTTTCTAGAAACAGCCATTCACCCTCCCTTCACAGAAAAGCTTCTCCAAATCCTGGCCAGACCCCTGCCACTGCCACACTTCTAAAAGAGAAATTTCTTCTAACTCCAGAACCCAACCCACCCAAATTGTACCAAGACTCCACCCCCACCTTCTTCCCCCTCTAATCGGAAAATTAGATCACCCTCTGAATTTCGTTCTCCCCACAGTCCCCTCCCCTTTCTCAAATAGTTTGAACTTCGCCAAATATTGCCACTGCAGATCAACACAAAGCACCCCCCAAATACGTTGGAGTCAATTTATATTATAACCCATGGTTATCTCCTATATTTTGTTTGTTTTCATTCCTGGAATGGGTTCCACATTTTGCATATTTTGTTTGTTTTCATTCCTGGAGTGGGTTCCAAATTTTGAATTAGCCCTTCTCATAACAGAACCTAGATTTGAAAACAAGAGGGTTCCACATTTTGCATTGGTCCTTCCCCTAACAGGAGTGGGCTCCACACTGAAACTGTCCATGTATTCATCTCATGCAAATGACCAATGAGAGAACCACTCGGTGGTGTGGCATCACAGTTACAAAATCTGCCTAGATAAGTCAGTTAAAACCGTTTAATCCGACTAACAAATATAATTTTCTGAGCCACTTTTGTGAGCAACCCCAACTTTTGTCTATAATCAGGTTGATGTCTTCCACCCCCAACCCAAGCCAGTTGCATGGAAAGCCCAAGCTAACCCAGTCCAGCTCCAACTGTTTCAGCTTTGAGCTTAAAAACCCAACCCTTGTTGACTTTGAGAGACTAATAAGGTTTCAATTTCTCTAGTTTTATATACTTTGATACACTTCTAATGTATGATTTAGAATTCCTTGAATTCTAGACTAGCACCAACATCCATTGCAACAATTAGCAACATGCATTATTGATCCACTTGGTCCCTAACTTGTTTACATTGGAATCGGTGAAGAAACCACAAGTCACAACAACATAAAGTAGTTTATATAAAACACTAATATCATTTCTAAATTGTTTACCTGAGAAATCTATCCTAAATCTTTCTGGCTGATTCTTGAATCTTTTTCTTTTTTTTTTTTGCATCAAAATGTCAAATTTCTTTATGCAGATCCTTTAATAAGTTCACAGGCATGCTGTGTCAAGATAAGAAGGGAGAGAGTCATGCTAATTTATAGAAATAAAGGTAGACGAAACTTGCAACTCCAGCAGTTATTTCTTTATCGATCTAAGCGGTTAAACTTACTTAAACAAGAAGGAAATTGCATGAGCTAAAAGCTATCTGAGAGAAATAGTAATCTATACTATATGCATTCATCATCAGTGGAAAAGCTTAACAATAGGTAAATACAGATGCAACATGGATAAACAGATTTAAAACAGGACAACCTATGGCAGGATTAGGAAGGGTACGCAAGCTTTACAGGGACTGATGAACTCAATCCTGTCGACCCTTCCCCTCCCCATTCTTCAATGACAACCAGATAAAAAAGGGAGAAATGGAAGAAAGTAAGAGTGTTGATTGCAGAGGAGAGGAAGGATTACCTGATCACGCTTATTCCCAAAATGTTGCCGGAAAATAAAAGAAGAGAATAGCCTGGCTGAACTACGGTGAAAAGGAGGAGGCTTGCTTCTGGACTTCACAGAAACCCAGATTATTTGACGAAATCAGTACTGAAGCTGCACCGGTATTCTGTCCGAACGAGAGCTTGCTCTGCAACTCCTCTGCTTCACGTTGAAGGTGGGATAGGCGACAAAAGGAGAAAGGGGTATGGGAAGAGAAAGAAATGGAGGAGAGAGGGGAGAGGGAGTCTTACAGAGCGAGAAGGAGCAATCAGAGAGGGGAGAGTTCGCCGCCGCTGTTCACCGGAAGACGATGAACAACGACGATAAACAGTGCTTTCGGAAGAGATAAAAATAGAAGAAAGAAGGGGAGATTCGATGGTGAGAAGGATTCCCTATCACCGCCGCTGTACTTCTGGGCCTGGCAGAGGAAGGAAATGCACAGTGTCGTCGTCTCCAAGAATAGGTTCGGTGAAGAAGAAGAAGAAGAAGAAGAAGAAGAAGAAGAAGAAGAAGAAGAAGAAGAAGAAGAAGAAGAAGGGGAAGAGGAGGAAGACCGAGAGAGAAGGAGAAAAAGAGAGAGCAAAGTGAAACCGAGGGAGGAAGGAGATCTTTCGCTGCTCCGCCGATGGTTCGAGCGGAGAAGAGAATGAACAGTGCTTCCCCGTAATCTCTTCCGGACTAGGGCAAATGAAGTTACAGGCATTTTTATATTGAATGCAGGGGTGTTTTCGTAATGTTCACAAAATTTACGGGCAATTTCAGATTTTCGCGAACCCGGGTCAAAACCGGTCCAGGATACTAAACCAGGGGTTCTGGTTCAAAGGTGGAGAGTCAGAAATGGAGTGTCAAGATGGGTCTCTCCGGAAAAGGGTTTTGTGTGTGCGTATCAATGAGATTGGTAGAAATGGAATCTTTTTGGAAAAGTGAGTATATTGGAGTATTTTTGGCTGTCATTTGGTAGGATGGGGTTTTTGAACGTTTTAGGTCGACTTGTGGTGTCAGATTGGCCCAATTGGGCCCGGATTTGTCAGATCTTGAAAGGGTTTGATTCGATTAATCTAAGCATTGAAATGGAATCTTTGTGTGATTGATGAGCTAACAAGGTCTGTTTTGGATGAAATTTTACAAGAAAGGGTTTTTGGGTATTCTGAAGTGATTGGTGAAGTTAGATTGAGCAAATTGGGCTCGGTTCAGGCAAATTTGGAATCCAGTTTAGGGACTCGAAATATAATTTAAGTGTAATGGAGGTGTAAACGAAGGTACTTTGGGCTGAAATTTTAGGTCAACGGGATGTTTTGGAACGAAATCTTGGTTTGATGGGAGGGCAAGTAAGGGAGCCTAGGGTCGAACCTTTATAGGTAGGTGCTTTGATGTATTCAAAGTTCAATGCAATGGTGTGGTTTGATTGACTTGAGTAAGTGTTTTGGGAGGTCCTGAACCTGATGTTTGTGTATGATCTAATGGTTGAGGTGTAAGTGGGAGTTGATTAGGGTCATCGAATAGGTATTGGGCAGGTATAATAGTGGATATGAGGGCTTTTCAAGGTGAAAATTCATGTTTTTTTTTGTGTTTCGGATAGGTTTGATGGGTCTGATCGGGTGTTTGGAGTGAATTCAAGGTTTAGGCGGCAAATTAAGCAAAAATTGGGTGTTGGCATCAGGTCATTATTTGGGGTTAACTTATATAGCGTAACATCGGATTGCGTCTAATCCGATGTGGTAGGTTTCCATATAGGATGCTAGATGGGACCACATGTGATTTGGCATTTTTGAATCAGGGGGCAATTCAAGAAATGTCAAATTCTAGTTTTGTTTGAAAAAAGGTGGTTAGTAAATCTCGATAGAGAAATGTTTTTTGAACGTTTTTCAGGAAAACACTAAAAAACAAGAGTTTTCTATGCGATTCCATTTCTTTCTGATGTGGCGTGAATCCACATCATTGGAATCAAAACGGAGGTGCAACGCATCAGTGCCAAACAACCTCTATATAGGAACAAGGGTCCATTTCTTATTCTCAAGAAATAGCTTTTTGGATAAAATGCTTAAACATACCCTAGTTTTCTTAAATTAACTTAAATGTAACTTAAGTTTTTAAGAAATATTTAAAAGATCCTTATGACTCTTTTATCCTTTATTTTCTTTTAAATTTTCAAAATCTACCCTAAAATTTTCAAACTCATCTAAGTGTTAGTCTCTCTCTGGTAAAGTTAGTAATAAACATCATGACGTATGTAATGCACATTGTTGTTTATGTGATGATGGTGTTATATTGTAGCAAAGTGCAAAACTTTACCCTTCATTCCACTATTTCTACATCCTAGCATTCAATCACTCAGTGATAGAACAAACTTTACCTCTGCTAAAGCTAGTTTTCTAGCTGAAACCAATCAAGAACTTGTAATCAACCTCAAAATGCAGTTGAGTTACTTTAAGGTCACAATGAGGTTGAAGCAAGAACTAAGGGATGAAAAAGGTAAGAAATTGTTCTCAAGAGCAATTTACTTAATTAGCATTGGAAGCAACAATTACTTGCATCATTTTTTGACCAACTCCAGCCTTCCACACTCCTCTTAGAGACAATATGTGGGCAAAGTGATTGGGAACATAAGAAATTTCACACAAGTAAATGAGAAAGAACATTTTGACTTCCTTTAAAAAATAGTAGGAATGATCCATAGATAAAGGGGCATTCCTTTTATGTTCAAAAAGGAGCTAAATAGTATGCCTTCTTCCTCTACATTCTTTTTTTTCCTTGTCCCTGCAACTTTTCTTGGTTTTTGGATTTGCTAAGTTGGAAAATCGGTGGTTGTATAAGATTTGACAGGAAATAAGAGGTAGAAAATTTGGTTTCATTAGAATAGGGCCATTGGGTTATTTGTCTAACTGTAATAATAATCCAACCAAAAGATAATGGAGGCTTCTTAGAAGTCTTAACACATCTTCTTTCATCTCACTTTGTTTTCTTTTTTATTCTAGCTTAGAATGGCAAAATATGATTTTAAAAAATTTTAAGTGAGTTGTTTCATTGAAGGAGGTATGTTTAAGTGAGTTGTTTCATTGAAGGAGGTATGTTTAAGTGAGTTGTTTCATTAATGTATATGAACATTTATTAGTAAATGAATAAAGTACATTATTGTTTCATGTTCTTATTGGTGTGTTTCTATGAATTATTCTATAAACTGGACACTTATGAGACTCGTGTTAGTTTAGAATGTTCTCAACCAGTTGATAGACTTTGGGAGTTTATCTTAATAAGGCTGATACTAGTGTGCTACCAAACTGGTGGAACAACTTATTTCAATTGTTAAGGTTAAACCCCAAGCACAGCTAGTGGGTCTTTAGAAGAAACACTAAACCCGAATCAATTTTCCAATTATGCCTTGGACCTTGAAGATGGATGGACAAAACTGGAAGGTTTCACTTAACCACTGGCTTAATTGTGATACTACACTAGATTTTGGATTGAACTGTCTTTGATACACTAACCCGTGAGATCCATAAAGGGCCAAATACCTATATATGTTGGGGCAATTCAAGAAATTACCTGAGTGGGTGATCATAGTGATAAGATCGCCCCCTTTATTAGATAGCCGGACAAAGTGAATATCAGGGTTTACACTCTCTGATCCGATTTGCAAAATGTATCTTTATGCTATATTACTATTTTATGAAAAATGTTTGAAAAGGTTTTAATCCTATAATCCATCCAAGTAGAGAGTGTTAGACTACATTTTGCATTCTGGGAATAGATCCCTCATTGTGGGCAGTATTTTGATAATTATAGGTCGAGAGGTTAGGTGTAAGATACCATTATAACTCATTACCTGATATACTTTATCTTACATAAGTCCGTTATCATTGGATTTTAATAGGTGGCTGAATCCAAGGATAATTTGTGTAAATGTTGGGACCAAAACTGAGCTAAAGTTGATGGGGTCAAGGGCTAACTACCCCTAAGCAGTGAATTCGGCCTAACCTTTTCCAAAGGTAGGGTCGAAACCTTATGGATTTGTGTGAGACATTTGTGGGTCCCATGCCATATAATATTTAGGCCCAAAATGGCCATGAAACACCTTGGGACATAAACGATTAAAAAATATGGGCCTAAAGCCCATTACTATTATGATTAGTGAGGAGATCACATGACAACTTAAGTAGATAATGCTTATCAATTAAATATGATTAAGTTGTCATGTGATTTGGGTTGAAAATGGGAATGGATCTGGTACGGAGAACCCATTATCTTAAAAAGATAATGCTTATCATTTAAAGGTAAAGTCCCGATCCAAAGCTCCTAATTAGATTAGGAGAGTGCTCTATATAAGGGACTAAGAGGAGAGGGACAAATTCACTAGTTCTCTCTAATTTATTGCTCTTTTCTCTTATCCCTTACCTCCCAGAAACCCTAATTTGTCCTAATTGTGATAGGGACTTATTTTCGCTAGCTATCTATTGTGTTTTTTCAAGAAAAACATCAAATTATACCAGGTTCACATACCCACATTGATCTAAGCATGTTGGGATTGGTTTTGTTAAAACAATGTTGTTGAATTAGCTTCACGTACACACTACGCTATCTTGTCTATTTGAAAAAGTTAAGGTATGTTTAAGTCAATTTGTGAAAACTCAAGGTATGTTTAAATCATTTACCTTTTTTTTTGAAAAATTCTTGAGAAATAGTTTATTAGTTCAAATAGAGAACCAGTTTTATCAATATAAATTGAGAAAGCTTTATATAAATAATACTTAAATAGTAAAATAAAAGTCACCATCCTAAGAACAATCAAACATTCTACCCAAATCACAATTGCTTAATGGGTTAAAAAAGGTAAAGAAGCAAAAAACCAATTTGATAGGGGAAGAACGTTACAAGTAGAAATTACTTGTGAAAAACTAGGTCTCAGAGAAAAATTGCACCACAAGTCAAAGACTTAAGCAATTTCTATCAAGTCGAGTTCGATAAATTTAATTTCTCAACTAAGTTCTTAGAGACAGCCCATAAAAATCTGATGGCTGCACCTGAATCGGGTTGGAAAGATCATATATTACTGGTTGATGATTCCTCTTTGAGGGGTGTTTTCCCTTGTGAAGGCAACGAGTGACTAAATTAAGGGCTCTCGCTCTCTCTTTCTTCAATCAAGCCTTCTATTGGTATCGAGTTAAAGTTATATTCAAACCGGGAGAGTCGATCCATCATCACCAAACTACTTTGCATGCTCGGTGCTTTGTGTGGCGATTGGATTAAGAAGACTAGGGCTTTTGTGCATTCTTTTCTTTTTTACCTGAATGCCCTTCCTCTCGCATGGGATATCCTTATGCGTTCATTTTTTCAAATGGCAATATGGGAACCACATGTTCCCACAATCTTGTTTTTTAGGAGTTACAATTACATTAATAAAAAAATCATTCCCAACAACTTGTTCTTATTCTGGATTAGGTTGTTTCTCACTAAAAATAAAAAATCCAAACATGTTTATATTCCACATAAACATCCAAAATGCAAAACAATGCCAAACGGGGCCCTTCTCTCTAAATTGTTTACTCCAACTACAATCTCGACTATTATTGCTATACCTATCTATCCCCTTGAGTCCAATGTCCAATGGCTATGGTTGCTTGACAAATTAGGAAAAATTTTTCACTTGCCAATCTTATTTTTGAACTAGTGGTGGTCACGGGTCGGGTTGGGTTTGTTTGAGTCATTTTCTTCAACCGACCCGACCTAATCGCTTTACTTATTGACTAAACCGAAACCAACTGACCCTGAAACAAAACCGACCCAAACATGAAGGGTCGGTTTATCGCTTTAGTTTGTTTATTTCTATATATATATATTAAACTGAAATATCTATTTATATTTAAGTTTATTTCTTTTTAGTTTTTATGCAAAATCAAAATATATATTTAAATCGATTAGTTTTTATGTAAAACTACTTTTTTGTCAATATATATTTAAATTTATACAAAACTGAATTAAATATTGTACAATTGTATCATATTTGTATTTGTTTTACATTTTTAGTTTTTATCATAAATAACTAATTTTTTTTCAAAGTTCAAAAAAATCACAAATAAAATATATCAACCTTTAACATATAGGGTAGGGACTAATTAATAATTACTTAAACAATTAAACATATAGGATCGGTTCGGTTTGGTTTGGTTTCAGTTTTTGAAACCGAACTGAGTTGTCAGTTTATTTTTTCATACAAACCAAAACCGACCGGACACAAGTTTCAATGCCGTTAAAGCAATGCAACTTCACTCAAAATTAAAAGTCCTAACTCGCTACAGGTTGTTCCTTCGTAGAGTTTTCCATGAATATGCCATTGCTAAGAGTGCCTTAATTTATTTTTGCCCTTCTTAACAAATGTTTTTTGACCTCCTTGTAAAGTCTTAGCATTTGCTTTCTACATGCCCCTTTTCCTCTGAAGTTTGGTTTATTTCTCCTTGATGTCTAAATCTTACTAATTTGATTCAATAGGGTTGGACTTTGTGTATAGTTCATCTCACTGATTTAATTTCAAACAAAACTTAGCAAGCTAGGAATATCAAAATCTTTCATTCTTGTGATGTAACAGTTAAATGGCTTATTTCCAAAGCTAATGCAATTTGCTTCCAACAGGACAAGATTCATGGTGATAAGGCCCATTTTTTTTCCAAGATCTCTTCCCTATGCCTTTACCACCTTCTATTTGATTCTTTTTTTTTTGTGATGGCAAAGTGGTATTTGAAATGTTAAGCACTTATGGATATGCTTATTTGTCCAATGACTTTAGTTTTGTTGACTTGGTAGGAGGCTGCTTCTCTTCTATTGGTCTAGTTGAAGAAGTCGAACTTATAGTTGTATGTAAAGCACTCCTGCAAGCACATGGTAGACCATTGGTTACTCATTTGTTTGGATAGCCAATTGATGGTCCAAGCCTTCTATTATGCAAATTTTGGGTCATCTTGGCAATGCTTGCATACTTTTCAGAAGGAGAAATGGTTGTCTAATGACCTTACCAACTCTTTTTGTGATATTAAATGGAAGTTAAATACCCAATCTCATATTGTAACTCAATATGTTCAATTTTAGTACTTTAAATATCTTATTTGATTTGATTCTACCATTCTCACCTGTAGTATCAAACTACTTTCTAGTTGTCTAATATGATTACTTTAATCATCACAAAACCTTAGGATTATTGACTATAATTGACAATACAAGGTGCCAACTGGTGAAAGAATCCATCCAAGTTCTTATCTATACTATTATAAAGCAGATACTTGCCTTGGTTTTGGTGTAGGTCAAAAAAAAGTTAAATTTAGTAACATTTAGGTGTGGTTTGGGTAGACTTCTACTTATGTACTTTTAATAGTATCAAAGTATAAAGTACAAAAGATGTTTTTACTTTCAAGTTTTTGCTTTGAAAACCATTTGGGTAAAATTTTTTGAAAAGTATGCTTTCTAGAACAAAAGAACCACTTACAATTTGGTAAAAGCACGTTCGTTCGTACTTTCGATGATGGTTTTCGATGGTTTGGTGGTTGAGACCAGTGACGGTAGTGTAACTCTAGTAGTGGTGAATGGAGGTAGGGTTGAGATTAGTATCGAAGGGTGGTCCCAACGTGACCACCCGTTTGCATGAAAATAAAAGTACTATTTTGCATGACCACCCATTTGCATGAAAATAAAAGTACTATTTTGCCAAAAGCACGAAATATAAAAGCCGACTTTATGCTTTTGGGGGTTTTTGTACTTTTAAAAAGTTTAAAAGCAGAAGCACAAAATATACAATACAAACACTATATTGTACTTTTCGTACTTTTGTACTTTCAAAAGTATGAAAGTACTTTATAAAAGTTTATCCAAACAATCACCTCTCGTGAACTTTCTAATTAATGCATGTAAACCCCCTCTATCCTTTAATAAGAGGCATGAAAATGTCCAAAATACTCATTCAAGACCCAAGAGTAGTTTCATGCCTGGAGGAACATTTTCTTTATTGGAATTCTCCATGCTGTATCTTTTGACAAATTTGCAAATGTAAACAGATTAGGATAATCCTATTATCATTTTCGATCTATCTTTATAAAGCCGAAGACCCAAGAGGTAGGAGGCTTTTCAAAGATTTTTCATGGAGAATTGTTGTGAAAACCACACTTTCATCATAGTTAATATCCATATAAACTCAAACCGAATGTTCTAACTCCTAGAAGTTTGCTTAAGTCCATATATGGATCGATTAAGTTTACACACCATGTGTTCTTGACCTATAGTAATGAATCTTTGCGGTTGCTGCATGTAAGTATCTTCAATAAAATCTCCATTCAAGAACGCGGTTTTGACATCCATTTGCCAAATCTTGTAATCATGGTGTGCTTCTACAATTAGTAGGATCCTAATGGATTTAATCTTGGCTACAGGTGAAAAGGTTTCCTCATAATCGATTTCCTCTTTCTGAATGTACCATTTTGCTACAAGACGAGCCTTGTAGGTCTAAACCTTACCATCAGGGCCCTTCTTCCTCTTATAGATCCATTTGCAACTAATTGCTTTTACCCCAGGGGGCGGATATACGAGAGTCTAGACTCTATTGGTCTTCATTGAGTCCATCTCAGCTTTCATGCCATCTACACAGTTCAAGGAATCTACGTCCAACATAACTTTTGTATAAGTCATGGGATCTTCCTCACTGTTCAAGGCGTCCATCAAGTAACTTTCTTAATCATAGCCGCAACGAACTGGAGGCCTAGATACTCGGGTAAATCTCCTAGGTTGGTTATTATTTGGAGCTTGTGGGACATCTCCCACTACCCCTGAACTCTCATCATTAAGAATAAATGGGCATTTCAACTACAGAAACCTTTATGCTCTCTTAGTTCATAGAATAAATCCTATAGAGCTTTTGGGGTAGCCTACAAATAGGCAATGACTGGTCTTGGAATCCAATTTGTTTGCACTAGTCCTTTTAACATGTACTGGACAACACCAAATTTTCAAGTGTCTCACACTTGGTTTCTTACTAGTCCATAGCTCATATCTTAGGAACAGATTTGGTTGGAACTCAGTTCAGTACGTATATCGCAGTCTCTAATGCGTACTCCAAAAAGATGTAGGTAGTTCTGAGTGGACGAGAAGTGATCGGATTATATCCAATAAAGTCCGATTCCTTCTTTCTGATACACCATTTAATTGTGGAGTAGCAGGAGGGGAAAGTTGTGATACAACCCCATTTTCCTTTAAGTAGTGCTTGAATTCTTTGGAGAGATATTCGCCTTCTCGATATGATTGAAGGGCCTTAATGTATCTCCCCAACTATTTTCTCGACTTTTTGTCAGAACTCCTTGAACTTTTCAAAGGATTCAGACTTGTGTCTTATTAGATACACGTAACCGTACCGTGAATGATCATCGGTAAATGTTATAAAGTAAGCATGCTAGTTATGTGTTCTAACATTCATGGGGTCACATACATCAGTATGTATCAGGTATAGTGTGCATGTAGATCTTTTAGGCTTACATGCAAATGGCCATTTTGTTATCATACCCTGAAGAAAAAGTTCATAGGTTAAAAGATTTTCTACAGTTAGAAAATCCAGAGGACCATCCTTTACGAACCTTGTGATACGATCTACATTAATATGACCAAGTTGGTAATGCTACAGGYATGTGGGATTAACTGTATTACGAGTTCTTTTCTTAGGGATTTCCTCCGATATAGTTTCGGTTAAGTTTATTTCTTGAGAAGGATGAAGAACATAGAGACCATTATCAAGTTCTCCGTAAGTGAGAAATTTGTTATTCCGTTTAATAATAATCGCATTACTGAACAAAATAGAATAACCATCCATGCACAATTTTGAAACAGAAATCAAATTTCTTTTCAAATTTGGTACAGAAAGACAATTTTTAAGAATTACAATTCCTTCCCTAAAATATAAATATATGGTTCCTATAGCTATAGTTGCAACTGTTGCAGAAGTCCCCAAGTAAATAATCACTTCTTTGTCATTCAACCTTCTGTTTGTCCTGAGCCCCTGCAATGTATTACATGCATGAGTAGAAGCCTCAAAGTCAATACACCAGGATGCAGAAGTGACCAACATGTTGGTCAATATGACAAAAGATTTGAGATTACCTTGTTTCTTGGTCTCCAGGTACTGAGGACAATTCCTCTTCCAGTGGTTGGTCTATTTGCAGAAATGACAGACATCTGATGTCTTATCCTTCTTCTGCCTTTTAGGTTTGCTAACCTTTTTATGATGTTTCTTCTTTGCCTTCCTCTTCTTCTAGCTTGACTTGCTACATTCAACAAGCATAACTATGAGCTCATCATTCTTTATCAGTTCTTTAGCCCTCAACAATATATTGTTGAGTTCCTGAAGGATAGCATTTAGCTTATTCATGTTGTAGTTCATGATAAACTTATTGAAGGAAGGAGGCAAAGAATTCAGAATGGCATCATCTTTGGTTACATGATCTAGCCCAGATCTAAAAGCATCTAGTTCATTAATGTAACCCATTATATTTAAACAATGGTCATGAACCAACTAGTTCTTGGACATTTGAGTGGTCATAAACTGCTTTATGACCTTTTAGCGAGTAGAACGATTATGCTCTTTGTACATGGTCTTCAGACTATCCAAGATATCCAAGATATGCTCTTTGTCTCTTTATCGGATTGTCCAAGGAGGCTATGATAAAGCACCGAGCAAGAGAATTCTTCCCTTACCATTCTTGATATTCCTTCCTATGGCCTTCAGAAGCCCTATCACCTGGATGATCTAGAGCAGGGTTTTTAGCAACATTGTCCAATTTCTCAGACGTTAAAACCAGCATAAGGTTACGAAACTAGTCAGCATAGTTTTGGCCCTTAGGCTTATTGTCATCAAACAATTTGGAAAATTGTTCGTTTGCCATTTTTGATAAAAGGCAAAACAAACATTAGTCCACTACCTAAATTTATTCAAGTTATCCACATGGAAATGACTTTTAATCTATGCTCCATTTCAATTTATTCATCTCTGAGATTTCCCTCCTATCTCAGTGACGGAGACTGCAATATATATCTCTAGAAATGTGAAAAATCACATAGAGTGCATGGAGCCAAATGTTTCAGCTACATAACCCCACCACCTTCTGTGAATGTTCATATCCACTCATCTTATGAGCTTTCCCTCTGGCCTTAGTCAGGCAAGGTTCATTGCCATTTTAGGTTAAACCTTTCTGTCCAGTAAGTGTTAATCTATCATATTCGTGAATGCCATGGTACCGTGAGAGAGTCTTCCATTTTAGGATAGGTCCCTCCTACATCGGTCTATGACACCCCTATTATCTTAGGAAACAATCAAACAGATTCACTAACAAATAGATAGCCCAATTTTATGGTGCATCTCCTCATTACTGATAAGCCCTTCTTCATGCTAATAATGGGAGGCCTTTAGAGAGTTCATCATATGAATCTCCCTATCACATGCACTTATATATAACTAGAGGGAACAATAAATTATGCCCTAATTCTGATTTAGGTCAAACCAAAGTGGCTCCCATTGACTTTCTTAAAGTCAAATTCAGATGGGCCCTAAATGGGCTAGGGTTCCACACGGTTCCTCTTGGGGAGGAAGCTAATGTGGGACCCATCAATAAGGGAGATCATCTAATGATCTTATGGACACCATAGCAATGATGCGTTCAGTCATGGTTTGCGTAGAGAGCCACTAATCGAATGAACATGGGCCAAATGCTTGTGGCCCATGTACATAGCACATCACACATAGATACATCACATAATTGATCCAATCAATTAAATCAACTGTAAAACCCTAAATTAATTAAGTTAAATCAAAATCATCCCATTAAAGTCCATAACATTATCATATAACATTATCTAGGATTCGGCCCATATAGCATTTATGCTTAGGGCTAATGCAGTTTTAACTTTATAAAACTGGGATTTTCAGGGTGGGCTGAATTGCATCTTGTAATGGGCCATCAAATCCCTGGTCCAAATCATAATTTGGGGCTGAGAACAAACCCTTATTCAACCACATATTCGACCCCAACTAGTTTGGACCAATCTTGGGTCAAACTGGCCTAGGGTTTGGTGTCCATTGCACGATCCAATTCAAGATTATGATATGAAAATAATTATAGCTGATTAAAGACAATCAAGAATCAATAAGAATACGTATCAGAGGGTTGCACGTGTGATTCCACACCTGCAAAACAAAGGGTTAATCGTAGACAGTGAAATCGTTATTTGTAAATCACAGATTGCAATTTCTCACACTACAAAAGGTCTTCTCTTCCTCCATGCGCTCCAGCAACTCTTCAGACATGAAAAAAATCGAAAAACCTATTTTTCTATTAATTACATCACATAAAATCCTATCCATTTTGTCTAAAAATAAGAAAAAATATTTATACACCAAGACAAATAGAATAAAATCTGTAGGGTGCGCAAATCTTGCCACCTTTAAAGAATTCGATCTCCATAATCATTAAAGAATAATAAAGAATTAATTTCAGATCTACACGCCCATTACCGAGAATCGATTTCTTAGAAAAATAGTAAACTTGCACAAATTGGGTAGAACAATTTCTGCCCATTTGCGCATGTTCAGATCTGGTCCAAATTTGGTTCAAGACTTGAACCAAGCTTTGATAACACTAAAGGGAAGGGAGATCCATCAGATGGATGGCCGAACCATGCAAAGTAGTGGGGCGAAATTTCAAAAATTTCTTTCTCTTCTGGGAATCCTATTCCTAGATTTAGAAAACTACATTTTTCAAGGTTCATTTTTGAAATAAACCAGACTAAATCTGAAACCAAGATTAGGGAGAGGTATAACTGATACAGAATCCACGCAAAACCTCCTCCCAATGTGGGTGTTCATGCCCAAAGAGATTACTAAATCCTTCTTCCACTGACGATGACATAGCTTAGGGTGAGAAAGAATCAACAAGGGGTTTTTTAGCAATGATCAAATAGGGTAGTAAGCACAACTTCAAGATTGTTTCTTCCACCAAGAAACAATATCAAGATCCAATCTTGATCACTCCAAGAGGTGGAGATCGAATAGGGTAGGGTGGTAAGAGCAAAATGAGAGAGAACTGAATGTGGAAAACAGTGGAACTGTATAACTTTTTTCCAGTTCACCCTATTTTTATATAACCCTTATAGAGCTGACCTCCTAATCTGATTATGAGTTTTTTGATCCAAATCTTTATTTGGATTTGAACTCTTCAAGTGATAAGGCTTATCGCTTATCTTATCTGTAGATCCGGATCAACTTCTCCTAAACAAATTACAAGTTTCCTAATCCAAATCTCTATTTGGATATGGACTTTTTAAATGGACAAGAGTTATCCTTCTATCATTTTCTGCTAATCCATACCCAGATTTGCCCCTATTTAATTAATCGAATTAAATCCAGTTCAAATTAGGCTTTAGGACCATTAAGCTTTCAAGCTCATTTCCCTTTAACTACTGGCCAGCTTGGCACATTTCCCTTTCAGCCACATGGGTTTAGCCCAACCTCTGTTACAAGGTTTGGCCGAATTCACTATTGAATATAGTAAACTCTTGATTTCATCAGTATGGGCTCTTAATGGGCCCAACATTTACACTAAATGGTCATTGGGGCCAGCCATTTTATGAAGGCCCAAGGACTATGGGCAAATGTGAGATTTTCCCATCAGGTTTATTATCCCTAAATGGTCGTACACCTAACCTCTCAGCCCATAACGATCAAACACTACCCAACAAGAGAGGACCTTTCCCTCAGTTGCAAGGTATAATGTTGCACACTCTACTCACATGAATCCCGAGAATTAATACMTTTTGCAAACGTTTTGTGAAACCATAATATATATGTATATATCTATATAAATATATTTTGCAAAACAAATCTCAACAAGGTTGAAATCATCTGCCGGTAGTTTCGGTTTCCATCAGAGAGAGTGCATTCCCCGATCATTCACTTTGTCCGACAAAGGGGTTGATCATGTCCGTATGATCATTCACTCTGGTGAATTCTCAGATTGTCCCAACATACTCAGGTTTTGACCCGCACTAAGGATCTCACTGATTGACATATCAAAGACAACCCAATCCGACACCTAGTGCAGTACCATAATCGAGTCTAGGGGTTAGGTGTAACACTCCAGTTTTTCCCATCTATCTCCAAGGTCTTGGGCAATACTGGAATTTGGTACAGTCTAGGGTTTCAAGAAAGCCCACACTGCATGTGCCTCAGGTCTCACCCTGGTAGCTGAGACAAGCCACTCCAACCCACTTTGCAGTACATCAGTGTCATCCTTGGCAGGATAAACTCCCTAGATATATTCAACAGCTGTGAAGATTCTAAACTAACATGAGTCTCATTAGTGTCTAGTTTAAAGGTAGTACACAGAAACATACCATAATAACACAAATCAATTATGCACTTTATTCATTTACAATAAATGTTAATAAGTACCTCAATCTGATTGGAGCTAAGGGCATACACTGTCTAACATAGGTTCATTTGTGTGATTTTTGTTAAGTTGAACAATACGTTGAAAATAAAATGTAACAAGAATTTATGGTTTTTATAGAAAACTTGAAGTCGTTGGTGATGTTTTTATTATTAAGCACCTTTTTTTGCTCTAGTATTGTTAAGCACCTTAAACAACCTATATATATATGACTATAAGATCCTACACAACTATATATATTAATTGTTAAATATATTGAGCACTTTCAATAACTTTTCAATTTGTTACCATATTGTGAAATGTATAAAGTTGTTTACATGTAAATGGAGAATTTACCAAAAAATGTAAATGAAACAAACAAGAAATTAGAGACCAACTATATTTCCCTATAAACTGATTTTATTGTGAATGGGATTTTCCCTTGGTGTTAAAAAAAAAAAACAGAAGAAATTAAAGTCCTTATCTACATTGGGAATGCGTTGATCCTAAAAGTGGGGAGACACGATGGCTAATGAGATCTTAGATTTAAGTGGGTTTACAAGAAGAAATACAACTTTGATGACACTATCGATTAGTACAAAGCTCACTAGTTGCTAAAGGATCCATTCAAACTAAGGGGTTGGAATGTCACA
The DNA here is from genome assembly GCF_000365185.1 of Nelumbo nucifera. Next base: position 200,904 of record NW_010729342.1, on the reverse strand, counting down.
ACTCATTTACTCCTATTGCTAAATTCACAAGTGTTTGATGTCTTATTGTTATAGTTGTAGTGAACGATTTGTTTCTCCATCAGTTAAATATGAATAACACCTTCTTACATGGTGATTCAGATGAAGATGTGTACATGTAGGTTCCCCTAAGTTCTACTAAACAGGGGGAGTACAAAGTTTGAAAACTTTTCAAATCCTTATATGGCTTTGAACCAACCTCCCACAACTGGTTTCCAAAGTTCTCTTTTGCTCTCAAGGAAGCTAGTTATGCCAAATCAAAAGCTGACAACTCTTTTTTCATACTAACGGCACTAATTTCACCACTCGAGTCCATGGTGTATGTTACTTGTGAAATCATATTTCTTCAATTCCTTCTCTTTAATCACAACATTCCCTCATCATCCTATAATTCTCCAACACAACAACCAAATTGTTCTCCACATTGTAGTTAACTAAGTGTTTCATGAACACACCAAATATATTAACATTGATTATCATATTGCTTGTGAAAACTCAACGTTGGCTCTCTTTGCACAACCTATGATTCCACTGACAAGCAACTCGTCATCTTACTAAACCAGTGGGCCATGACAAGTTCCACTCTTTGATATCCAATTTGGTTAACTTCATCTACTCACAAATTTAAGGGATGTATACATAGTTGATGTGTCAAGTGTAACATTATCACCTTAACTGTTGATATATACATTACCTTGATCCGGTTGCTAACATATAGGAACTAACCCCTATCTTGTGTAGCCCATATATAATTGGGATTTAACTCATTGAAATGAAATGAAGAGTTCCTTTGCTTTTTGATATTGTTAAAATAGGAATGCTCTTATTTAGTTATATGTTAAATGTGAAGTTATTGAAGAAGCAATCGTGGTCCTTAAAGAGATGAAAGTGCCAAATGAGTTTCTCTAGAAATAGCATCTCAATTCATTGAACTTCTAATTCTTTGGTTTTCTTACTTCGATTTGATAGAAATAGCATATGAACCCTTGAATTAAGCTTTACATAGTACAATTTAATCCATTTATTTATGAATTTTTATGATTGGATCTCTAGCATTTTAGGGTTTAGTCTTTATGTTTCCTTTGTTATGAGGTTTTGAGAAAAAAAATGAATAGAGGTTGGACTGAAACAAAGCTTTAGTTCTGGTACACTAGTTTTCAAGCCTTTCTTTTGTTTTGTTCTAAAAATTATCATACTAGTTAGAACAAAATGGATATACATAAGAAACTTGTAATATATCATCATTTGATATGTATTTTCAAACTCCTTCACTTGAGTAGGACGAAATTGGGTTTATGAAAATTAAAAGTGTCATGTGATGCCACATGTAAACAAAATGTGATGTCAACTAACAAATGGGTAGTAAGTGTCATATTTCCAAAAGTTAAGGGGTACTATATGTAGATTCTGAGTTCTAAGACTTTAGGGGTAGTAAAGTAATTGTCAAATAGTTTAGTGGTACTTCAAGTAATTAGCCCTAAAAACAAGTGTCAAACAGTTTAGCAATACTTCAAGTAATTTACCCTAAAAACAATGATAAATAAAGCCATTGCAAATCCTAGGGGGTATCAGTATATGTAAACTACAAGATAACAAGTTTTACTAAATATGTGTAACTATAAGGGGTGTATATGTAAATGATCTAAGATATTATTAATGTATTATAATATTAAATCTGATCTAGTGTATCTTGTATAACTTAAAAATGTAAGCCACTAAGCAAACACATATTAAATCGGGGAAATATGACAAGGTATTTTAATTCTCTTTTCCATGTTTTGGAAACCCAAATGGATAAATAAATATATCATTTGTTTTACATAAAAAAGTATAAACACAAAGGAAAACAAAGAAAAAAAAAAAGATTTTTCTTATGTTCATTGGAAATAAAAAAACAAGATTACCTAAAATTTTCAACATTTGGTAAGAATGCAAATGCAAAAACAAAGTAAATTTGCATTTTGATTTGGTTTTGTAAGTGTTTGGTAAGTGGTGTGTTTTTTTACTGAAAATGAAAATAAATTTGTTTGTTTTTCAAATGTTTTTTCATTCAAACCAGGATCAAAGTTTGCTTAAGTTTGTTGATGTAAAATAGGTTGCTTCCAACCTTAAGGAGCATTTGGTAGAATTGCAAATGCAAAACCAGTGAACTTGTACTTGGATTTTTTTTTGTAGGCATTTAGTATAAACATTTTCTTGTAGTAAAAATGAAAGTAAGATTGTTTCCTTCACACCTTTTGCATTCAAAATGGGAGCAAACTTTGCACTCAAAGTTGGTCTATGTAGAATAAATTGATTCTTGCCTTAAGATTCTTGTTTGCACCGACTCAACCAAATAAGACACTTAAATTTGTTTTTGCAAAGCCACACAAAGGATGCATCGATACTCATTAATCAAATTTGCATTCATCAATACATTATTTGTTATATTGCAAAAATGACCTAATATTCATGTTTTCACCCATCACAACCAAACAAAACATCGTAAATTTCTCAATGCAAAACCAAATTGGACTTGCACCCTTTTACTTGAACAAAATTGCATTCACCTTTTGCACTCTGACCAAACAATTCACACATGTGAATATAGATGAAAAGATAAAGATCAAAGTATTAACCTTAACCTTGTATGATATAACACATTCATTTAAACTTGTATAATTAATTTGCATTACAACCAAAGCAAGTAAAGCAAATATCAACGTTATATGGTATGGATATGATATAGATTAACATTCTAATTGAATCAAATTCATATTAGATATTAAACAAATTGAACTTAAATATATGTTTTATATATTCATTCTATATTGGATCCAATTCCAATCTTTGGGTTCGTATTGAATTAGATTCAAATATACCTTTTTATCCAAATTCTGTCAAATCCATTTGTTGTTAGAAAGTGTATGCTCTATCTCCGATTATACTGATGTAATATGGAATTTATCAATGAATAAAACCAAAACATTATTATTCCATATGTATTTTGGTATGTTTATGTATTTCACCCCTTATATTGAATAATTATGAGACTTATGTTAGTTTAAAATATTCTTAGTTATTATATAAAGTTTGGGAGTTTATCTTACCAAGGTTGATACTATTGTATTGTCGAATTTGTGGAACAATCTATCTTAACTACTAAGGTTAGACCTAAGGTGCAATAAATAGGTGTTTTTTAAACTTACAAAGAGAGACCATTTCTAGTTATGCCCTTAACCTTGGAAATAGATGGACAAAATTAGAAAATTGTACTTAACTCTAGATTATTGATAATGATTATGTGCTAATTATTGGACTAGGCTACTTTTGATGTACCAACTAGTGAGATTATTTGAGGGTGAAATACTTGGGTATATTAGAATAGTTTGGAACATTGCTTAAGTGGGTGATCCTTGTGATAAGATCAATCACTTTATTAGACAAAGAGAATGTCCTGATTGACACTCTCACTAATGAAAACCTACAATTGACGATAGTGAATTTTAAGATGTTTTGAAGTCAATTTGCAAAATGTATTAATACTTATAAATGGTTTATTTTATGAAAGGTTTGCAAAAGGTTTTAATCATGGGATTTATCTAAGAAAAGATTATGACTCTACATTTCACAATTAGGGAAAAGGTCCTTCCTTGTGGGCAGAGTGTATAAATATTTTGGTCTGAGAGGTTAAGAGCAAAAGTCTTTTGGGTTGAAACTTGATGGACTTTTTTGTCACATTAAACCATTGGTTTTGGGGTTCATAGGGTGGCTAAAACCCAAAGCCCACTTATGTTTGAGTGTTGGGCCAGTTTTAAGCCCAATTAGTTTGGGTGGGCAATTCACTAGGTTCAACTAGTGAATTTGCCCAATGTGATTCATTATATAGGCTGAGCCAACATGGTTTAACGTAAGGACTTTGTGGGCCTTATGCAATACAAGATTCAGGTTGAATTGAATAGTTATTTATGAATTAAATAAGGTCAAATTTCTTAAACTACCCCTACTTTTTAGCTAATTGATAAACTCTACCCTTAGTATTTACATATTATCTTAAAGCACCCCTAATGTTTCTAACAAATGATATTGTTGTTAAGCACTAATGGAAAACAACAAAATGTCAAATTTACCCTCTACTATTCTTCAAATTTTCAAAATAAAATCCATTCAATGAAAAATTTGAGGAAACTAAGGAAACACCTCAAATGGCGATCTTTTTTGCACCTCTGCAACTCAGGTTGCAACTCAACAACTCTTCACGAGATACTTTTTGCAACTCAACAACCTTCTATATGGGTTATCTTTTCGACCCACCAATCATTGTTGTGGAAAGCACAACTTCATCAAACACAGAGAAATCAGAGACTTGAACGTCAAGAGGGGCGGGTGGTTTTAATTTGGAGAGAATGCCAAGAAAGAAATCATCAAACATCTAAACATGGTCACATTCTCACTATTCCTCAAATCTGTTGTTGCAGCAGTGATGATGACACTTGTAGGGAGAGAAAGAAAGAGAGGGGAGACTTGGGTACCACCGTTGCTTTCACTTGCCAATTGCTTTCACCAGTTCAAAGACTAGGAATGGTTCCTATTTCATGAGTGTTATGAGAAGCAGTACTCTGGTACTTACTATAGGTAGGGTTAAGGCTAGGTTGGGAAGGGTTTCTGGCCCCCTATTGGTGTATAGGGGCAAGGGTGGTTCTTTTGATGTCATTACCGGCTGGAAATAATGTGTCTCTGTGATCGACCAAAGTTGTCTATGTCATACAAATGTCAAGAACCCCAAACTGATAGTTCGAAGTCCCCCCAACAGCCATACTGTATGGACACAGTATATTCTTGAAAACCCTATGTATTGTTGGATGCTGTAAGATTCTGGGTTGTTACACGAACCTCATATGTTAGGGAGGGGTAAAATATCTTGGGCATCTGTTGGGGCAATGGTGTTGTCACACCCACACCGTCATGGGCACATTTGGGGAGTTTACTGTCACTATCGAAGATGTGGCGGCTTTATTGGCACTACCGATTGGGGGTTCTGTGTTTGCGCAACATATACAACACATTGAGTCCATTGTTGTGGGTTTAAGGGGGTTGTGCGAGGAGCTTCTTGGGGAGGTTCCCGCTTATAAGGCATTGGTGGACCAATCCATCGTTCGAGGGAAGATGCCATTAGAACAATGGTTGGAGTACTGGTTTGAGTCCCATGGCGAAAGGAACGTCATGGTGTGTGGTGTGGACACACAGTGTCATCTCGTGGCTTACATCTGCTATGTGGCGTCACGTTTCTTGTTTCCAGGGCTTCCTGATTATGGTCTTCGCACAGTCTTGATTCCCTTTACTGTTCTTGCTACTAGTGGCCATCAACTACCACTGGCGTCGTTGCTTCTCGTTGCTTCTCGACTACTTGTACGAGCATCTGGATGACACCATTCAGCAAATGAATGACCCCAATTGTAAGAGGCGCATCAGTTACATTTGCCCAATTTTTTTGGATGTTCCTCTGTAAATGTTTTGACCTCAGTGTCACACCCCGACGTCTGTCTTTGATCCATGTAAGTGTCCGCTATTCTCAATGGTGATGGAGATGAGGAGAAGGTATTCGAGGTATGCAGAGGGAAGCACTGGCTCCAGGCCAGTAGGCACAAGCAATTGAAGATGGCCGAGATTAGTGTGAAATTGGCCTCTCTCGATGGCTTTGTATGGAGACCATATACCCAGGCTGTGTGTCACACCATGCCATTTTGTGTTGGCATGCTTGTTCCGGAAGATGGTGACCAGCAGTGTGCCATTGATGTGAAGAATGCTATCGCAAGTGTAGTCGCGGTTGATCACTTGGCCTGGCGTCATTGCATACCTTGATCGTAGGGTGAGGCACAGTTGAACGTTTATCGACCAGACCGAGTGCTATGCTAGTTTGGGTACGTTTACATAGGGGCGCAGTTTCTGAGGTCTACGAGAGAGGATGTCTTTTGGGTGTGGCGCCGAGACCTTGCCTTCCCCGGATGTGTATGGTTCCCGCTCACGGGTTTTGCAAGAGTGCAAGGTTGTAAGTTTCGGAACTTTGCATACCTTGTGCATTATTCGTCATGTCTCAGCCCCCCTGAGGGTCACGCTACTAACCAAGGAGGCAACTCAGTCGTTCCTCTTCTGCGTTCTCCAAGGAAGGTGAAGACAAAGAGTGAGAAGAAGAGACCAGCTTTGGACAAGGGAGAGAGTAGCCATCCTCCTCATACAAAGTGTCCAAGGTCCGTGAGGGTGCCTCGCTCTTTCCAGCCTTTAACTGTGCTAGAATCTATTAACTCAGTCGTAGCTTCGTCGCATGCACAGGAGTGTCATGCCGAGAGTGGGCAAGAGTTTCCAGCATCGCCCCCTGTAGAGAGGACTGCGCTGACCATGAAGCCGGTGGATCTAACGATTGTGGCACCCTCCCATGGAGGTACTATCATCTACTTCTCGAGCGGGCGAATGAAGAGGAAGGCTCCTCCCCGGCCAAAGTGGGGCCTCACAGATAGTAGTTTGGTATGTGATATGCTTTGCTTATTTCTCTCTCTCTTTTTTTGGGTCATTTTTATCACAACTAACTGGGTGATGCCTGGTTTCGTCGCTCTTATTGTTTGTGGAAAATGACGACATTTAGTTGAATGCGAAGGTTCCAGTAGCTCCTTCTAAGAAGGCTAGTTTGGTAAGTGAGATTTTATTTTTGAGAGGTGTTTACTTTTCTTTTTTGCTATTGATGTTTTGTTGTTGTCATTGCTAAACTATTTATAGTCCTTTGTTTTGAAGCGTGTGGAAGCTGATGAAGCTCATCCCAGCTCGGAGGCGTTGGGGGCCCCAGTTACGGGCAGAGAGGTATGCATAGGTTTATTGTGAAATTTGTATTGGAATATTGTTGCATGGCGTTGAGGCTTATCTTGTTGACTGCTTGCGTGTTACCTCATCGTAATCTTTATTCGATTCAGTTCCTACCACCATGCTGGTCACTCCTATTATTAGGCAATTAATTGAGGAGCTAAGATCATTACAGCCCCCCCTGTCAAGTTCCTGAAGCCTCTGAAGACGTTGGTGCTGGTGATGCTGCCCCCAATGCTTCAGGGCGGGAAGAGGAAGGCCTTGTTGAGCCAGAGACAATAGTGTGTTGCGAGGAGGCTCCGGTTCCCTCTATGGCCGTTGATCTCGAAGTCCCTAGCGACTTAGAGTTCAAGGCTTCTGTCGAGCTAGAAACCCCTGCTGAGGGAATCGGGGCTCCCATGGATACAGAGGGCCAGTCAGAAGGCGGAGATGTGGAAGCAGGGATCGTGTCGCCCGTGCAAGAGTTGACTTATGAAGAGGAGCTTGCACAAATACGATAGAAGCTCAGGGAGTACTACGACAGGCACGACATCCCTCCTTTTTATTATGCAGTTGTAGACCCTATTCAAATTCAGGGGCGTCACAAGGGCAATAAGTACTCAGTTTCTGGTTCGGTGGCGGAGTTTGCTTCAACTGTCATACAAGCTGGATGGTTTCCGGCGGCAAAAATGCATCCAAAGGTTGTGGGGTCTTCTCTGAAAACTATTGTGACCATGATGAATCATATCATGAACCATCCTATGGAAGAGTTGTCGAGGTTAGATTTTGCTCACTGGTTGAAGGCTTGCAAATCTTTTTCTGTCATGGGCTTCAACATGGCTTAGATCGAAGAGCGTGTTGACATGCTGGCCCATGCGTTCTGGAGGGCCGGTCTCAGGGTGTTGAAGTCCATTATGTTTCATTAAATGAAGGACACACTCCTTTACCGAAGAGTGGTCGAAACCTGTATCGCAAGGGTGACAATGAAACTCGAAGATCTAATGGACAAATGTGCCAGGCAGAAGAAGATTCTTGCCGAATATGAAGCGGAATTGGAGGACCTGAAGAGCTTCGAGGAGTGGAGCTGGGCGTTGGAGGACATTGTTGCCATGAGGAAGAAGTGAGCCGCCATGTAAAACCTGTGCTTATTTGTAGAGATTTTTGAACTGATACTAAATGGAATACGGATTTTGCCTTGTGTTGTTCTTTTCTATACTATAGTTATTTCATTTATAATATTGCTTCTTGAGATTTAGGTGTCCTCAGTTATGGTAAGTTAGGCATTTTCTCTAAGATTAAATCGCGGGTATGGGGAGTTTTGCGATTCCATGGGATACAGTATTTACTCTTACATAGAATCCAAGTGTGGAGTAGACATTGTCGCAACTCCATGTGTTCAAAACTTAATCTCGAGGAGAAAGGAACCTGATTCCCAAAATGTGCGATGTGTATGCTAACATCAGGCCATGTCATCAAGGACATTATCATGTCATAAATACTTAAGGGGAGATTGGGTAAGCTTTTCGGTTTGAAGGTTCAGTACGATTGTTTAAGTTGTGTTTAAGGGATGTACGCATTCGCGTATTTTTTGTTTCCCAAGGCAATGCTAAGTGCGATAAAGTTACTTTATGCATTATGGGCACTTGATATATGCATAGAGGAAAGAAGTCTTTGTGTGGGCGATGTGGTTAGGGCTCGAGACAGTCCCTTCTTGCCATCTTTCGATGAGTTTTTGTCTTGCCTTGAGGAAACTATTCGATCGGGCACTATGCTTATCAAAGTGTCACTGTCTGCGTCTAAATTGAACTGAGTGCCTGTTGTGCCTGCAAGTGTTAAATGCTATTGAAAAGAAAGAAGTTGTAGGTGTTGGAAGGTACTTCACAGACTTTTCAGGAATCATTGGAAGTAATCGTAATTAGGTGTTTTAGAATCGAGCGGCTAGAAGACTTTATCGTAATCGGGTGTTAGAATAATTTATATTTTGATGAAAAAAAACGAACAACACTATTGATAACTCTACATTTTGATGTCTTAAGGGCATTATTTCAGTGGTAATTTAGGCCTTAAAATAGTCAAAATGTGTCTTTTTCCTAGTTAAATTCAATATTATGACCTCTAAGGGTCCCTGTGCAAATCCTGGGGAAAATTCGACAAGTTTTAGGGCAGAAATGCAGTTTTTGGGAAGCTATGTGAATTCCAGTTGAGAGAGAGGGTGTTTCTATGAAAAACTGAGCACAGGAGGGTGCCTCCTATCTGCCAAATCTAGATAGGCGCCCCTCCTACTGTATTATCATACTTCCCTCTCCTTAGCAAACCCTAGGGTGCCTCCCCCCTCATTCTTTTCACCTCTAACAAACCCTTGCCACTCCCAACAGCTAAATCTTCACATTCCACTCTCTCTTAACCTCTAATCTCAGCCATCCAAGCCATAACAACCTCTCATACCCTTAGATCTCTCCCTATACAACATCCTAGCCTTACACCTCACTCCTAAAACCTCAACCAATCACCTAAGGGAGCCACATCACACAGACAAGTCACCTTTCTCCCACTATAGGCACCCAAATCTGCACCCTCCATTCTGGGCGCCCAAATCTCGGCTCTACAAAATATTGGGTGCCCTCTCCTTGAAGGAATGGTAGGATCCATCTAATGAACGCCAAAAAGGTTGCGGAATGGGTGGGCAAATTTCAAAATTTTCCTACCTTCCTCCAACTGGGAATCGTATTCCCTAAATTTAGAATACCATATTCAAGGATCTTATT
>NW_010729342.1:169912-189820 GCF_000365185.1 Nelumbo nucifera | reverse complement strand
TGGTCCGGTTCAAGGATTCAAGTAATCCCATACTGTATGTGCCTCGGGTCTTACCCTGGTGGCTGAGACAGGCCATCCCAACACTTGGTGGCACACCAGTATCAGCCTTGGCAAGATAAATCTCCCTAGACTTATCCAACGACTGTGAATATTTAAAACTAACATGAGTCTCTATAAGTGTCCAGTTTTAGGGTCTTACACAGAATTAAACCAAACAACATGAATTAAACATGCAGTATATTTATTTCTACTAAATAACAAAAGTACATCAAATCGGATTGAAGCTAAGGGCATACAAAACTGTCTAACACTCCTCATCTTTTCGACCTTTTAGAACAATCCTATCATTCCATTCTCAAACCCTAGGGTGCCCATATTTTTGCACAAACCAAGATCTGCCCATCTCTTCCTCTATAATCTCAGTTATGTCCACCCTTCTCTATAAAAAGGACCCAAGGGGCCCTTGAGAAGGGGTTGGTCAATTCACCTATTTCACAAGGCTAAGGTTTCTTAAGGAGTTCAAAGGTTGTAGAAGGAAAGGACACCTAGTTCTTGTCAGGAGGGGTTCCTGCAAGCAGTTCAACCAATCGGCAACTACCACCACTGGATTTGATCAACCATTCCTTTTGTTTTCTTTTTGGTTGGATTCTACCCCCAGGTAAGACAGAAGTAGACCTGTTCATGGGCCGGGCCGGACCGGGCTCGGGTCGGGCTTTCACTCTGTATTAACAGATTTTTCAAAGGCTCGAGCCCGAGCCCGACCCAACCATCGGGCCTACAACTTGGGCCTGAGCCCGGCCTTCATAAAAAGCTTGAAGCCCGGGCCTGGGCCCGAGCCCGAAATTTAGCCCATGTTGTTACTACTGCTGAAGCGGTTGAATAGAGAGAGAGAGAGATAAATTATAAAGAAAAATATTTAAAAATGTATATATTATATTATAAATGTATATTTCAATAAATATTATATTATTCATATATTTTATATAATATATAAAATACACATTATGTATTTTATAAAATATATAATGTTGAATCGGGCCGGGCCGGGCTCGGGCTGGGCTTTTTTGACAAATCCCGAGCCTGGCCCGAAACATAGTCGAGCTTACTGTGTTAGGCCCGAGGTCAGGCCCGCGGGCCTAATTACATGACCAAGCCCGACCGGGGTGCTGGCCGGGCCGGGCCATCGGGCTACCCGACCCATGAATAGGTCTAGACGGAAGGTTGTTCCTGAGAAGTTCAAGGGTAGTGGAAGAGGAGAATGCCCATGCAAGAGGAGGGGTTCCTTCTTGTAGTTCGCCTAGCCACTACTGCCACCTTTGGATCCAGATCCGAACCGGTTTCCCAAGGTTTTATGTTTACTTTTTATGCGTTTTTTTTAATTTTCCGTTCTTTAATTTCCGTTTTTTATTTTTTTTTCTACAATTTTTTTATCAAATTTATTTTTTGTCTTCCTTTCTACGGATCTGAAATTCAGCCAGGTAAGACGGAAGTACCAGCTCGAGGAGTTCGAGGGTCAAAGGATTGATCCGGAGACTACTACCTCTGATCGAGTTGCAGATTTTTTATTTATTTTTCTGCAATATTTACTTTCAGCATTGTTAGAATTTTATTTTAATGGATTCTAGTTTAGTTAATTAAATTTTGTGATTCTGCAATATCAAATCTTGTTATTTTGTCTGGATTGAAGTACGTGACAATTTTTCCCTCACTTCCCTGTGGATACAACCCCTTTCTCACCACTAATTGCGTTTTGTAGTTATTTTGAGAATCGAAAAATTTACAAATATTGAAACTAGTGTTCTGAAGTGGTTAACGACATGCTTCCAGACACACTAACTATTCTGATATCTGAGATATTATCGGGTGCAAAGAATATATCTTAAGCGATGTTGTGAGTAGATAGTTTTCATGCTCGTAGAAAGGGAGGTTAAATTACTTTGCGAAGAATATATCTCAAGCGCTACTCTGATATCTGTTTTGTTACTAGCACAAAGATAGACGGTTATTGTACTTGAAGAAGGTGCAACCCTTCATGGGTGATACATTCAGGGTCCTGTCATGGTATAAATAGTTAGCATGAATTAGAGTTTATCGCGGCCATGTTTGCAGAGGCAACTAGCCTGAAGGGATAATTATGGGCCCCAGTCCTTTGCTGCCTTTGTGAAAAGCCTTGGTCATCGCGTGAGAGAGTGGTCTGACCAAAGTGCTACTATCGATGCACGGGACGAGTGAAGTTTGTCCCGCCCCCCTTTAACCACTCTAAGACAAAGGTCACAAACTTAGCGAAACCTCACCAGAGTGTTTCTCGATAGAAGATATTCTATCAAGCAATAGGGGGGTTGCACCCACAAAAGCAGTAACGGGATCACCCCTAGCCACTCTCTCCCTTCCTACCAATGGTCAAGGGGACTAAAATCCAAAAACACCACACGAACTCAGCCATTGCCAGGAAAAAGGCAATGCATATTGCAATCCCATATGCTCTCACTATCCCCCTCCCTTGGGCCATGGGGGGCTGAAATACGGAAACTTAACATTAGCTTGCCCATTGCCAAGAAGAAGCATTACACACAGTAATTTCCAGTGTCTTTTGCTAATTTCCTTCCCATTAACGGCCAGGGGGGCTAAAACCACACTCCATGAGGGCTTCTAGCCTCTCAGTAGATTTCAAGAGATCAACCTTAACCACTCTAAGACAAAGGTCACACGCTTAGTGAAACCTCACCAGAGTGTTTCTCGATAGAAGACATTCTATCAAGAAATAGGAGGGTTGCGCCCACAAAAGCAGTAACGGGATCACCCCTAGCCACTCCCTCCCTTCCTACGAATGGTCAAGGGGACTAAAATCCAAAAACACCACACAAACTCAGCCATTGCCAAGAAAAAGGCAATACATATTGCAATCCCATACGCTCTCACTATTCCCCTCCCTTGTCAATGGCCATGGGGGGCTGAAATACGAAAACTTAACACTAGCTTGCCCATTGCCAAGAAGGAGCATTACACACAGTAATTTTCAGTGTCTCTTTCTAATTTCCTTCCCATTAACGGCCAGAGGGGCTAAAAGCACACAAATAAGGCATAACATTTTTCATTGACAGGAAGGAAATCACCAAAAGACAGGGGGCTAATGCATGGAATCCCCATCGCAGGCACAAGACGCATCCCACTTGCACAAAATCATTAAATAGGGCAAATTCCAAGACCCAATGCATGCAAACCTCACCCCAAGATCTAGAAACAAATACAAAGGCAAGTGCTTATCGATAAGCTCCCACTTACCGATAAGCAAGGGGGCTAATGTAGGTACATAGTGGTCACTAAGACCTTTAGAGTACAAAAAATGTCAAACAAACACTACATGGACGCCTGCGATGAATCTAGAACCCGTCGCACGATTGAATTGAGTTCATCACAGATCCACGATTGCGATGAACTCACACCCGGGACAGGTCACAATGAACTTTGGCTAGCACGAATTTGCAATAAAGCTAAGACACATGCGAGTTTACGATGAACCTCGAACACACGGATTTCCGATGAACCCGAACATGCGTAAAACTGCGATGAACCTGACACCATCACAGAACTACGAAATCATGGTAGAACAGGAATATATACCGATTACACGTACGTCTTTAAGTTACGCATGCGAGTTTAATGAAAGTATGCCCGCCAAACAATGACGTCACCCATGCCACATTAGTACAATAGGGTCACATACAGAGAGAATCCATAAAGGATATGATTCTCTAATAATGATCCCTTAATAAGACCTCCTTTCCTAACAGAAGAGATCCTCTTTCCTAATAGGAAAGAACTCCTTCCTGATTGCCTTAACCCTTTCTATAAAAGGGGGAGAGCAATTCTTCCTCGGGAGAGACAACATAATCATAACCCAGACCTAGGGTTTCTCAAGAGGTTCCTCTTTCTCTCTCTCTCTCTCCCTCTCCCTCTCCACTCTTTCTTCTTTTCTCCACCTCTTCTCTCATTCCAACAGCCATCTCCAGACCTTTGGAGACTGACTGACTGCTAGGGGTCCAGGGTGATTATAGCGGGAGGTGTTGTTGGTTCCTCAGATGGGGGGGGGGTGTATTCAAGTTCTCTGCTTGTGGCAGTGGAATGTCGATTTGGCCAAGGGTGATGGTTGGGATCTGGTTGTTGATGTTATTGGTGGAAGGATTTCTTAAAAGTGCCATTTAGAGAGTTCTTTTTCTGAAGTAAGAGGTAAATAAGAGGGAACACTAGCTTTTCGCTATGTTTCCCACAGACGACGCCAATTGATGAAGCACAAAACCTATTCACTCCCTCGTGTATGATGAGGTGGCTCGGACTGGGTTCAATCTGCGGTAAGCTGAGATGTTGTGCCAAGTTGTAAAGCCGAGCTAAGGGTCCGAGCTGAGATCTGCTGAAATGAAAGAGAGGTTAGAGTGTCTTGGTAAATTTTACCCTGGAGGACACTTTGATGCTTAAGTCAGTGAGTAGTTCAATTGGAGAAATTGGGAGAGAGTGAGAGCTTATGTGCGCATACCTTTTGAAGTGGTCTTGGGGTCTTTTTATAGCTACCTGAGGTTCGGGTCCTGGGGTCTTTCCTAAATGCTGCGGTGGTTATAGGTCGCCTACTAGTCTTGAGGCGGTCAACTAGGTGGACCGCTTCTTGTGTTGCGGTTACAGCGCTTACGCGGGCATTGCCCTCAGGACTGTTTTGAGCGAGCTGGGGCTAACGGAGGATTGAGCTTGCCCTAGCTCAGCTGCATACCAGATATTGACTGGCACATGTCAGTTTGGCAAGCTGTTTTTCTATGATGGATGTTGTAGGCTAAGCTTGCTCTAGATCGGCCGCATACTTGATGCTGACTGCCACGTGTTAAGCTAGCGAGCTGTCTTGCTAAGTGGGACGCTGTGTTGTTGACAGTGTCCACGTGTCCATCATCAAGTAGGTTGACCAAAATGCCCCTCATCATCATCTAAATAGCATTCAATTTCCTTGTGTAACATATCATGGAATACACTAGTCATTGCTATCCGGTACGTGGCTCTAGCATTTTTCAAGCCGAAGGGCATCATCTTATAATAGAAGTTCCCTATCAATGTCCTAAAGGCTGTGTAGGGTGCGTGCATCTGTGGGATCCATGAAAATTTGTTTGTACCCATTGTAAGCATCTGGGAAGGAGAAAAGCTCATTTTCCGTAGTTGAGTCTATTAGAACTTCCATGTTAGGTAAGTGGAACTCATCCTTAGGGCAGGCCTTATTTAGATCTCTAAAGTTGACATAACACATGTGATAAGGTGAGGTTAATTTTCTGGTGGAGTACTAACGCTAAATAGCTAAGCTAGGAACACTAATGTGAGTTGCTCGTTCGTCTTCTTCACTAGTACTATATTGGCCAGCCACTGAGGGTGTACTATAGAATTGATGAATCATACTTTCAAGAGGCACTCAACTTCTTCCTTATTCTTCATTGTTACTTCGGGTTCGAAAATCCTTTGTGGCTACTTTTCTGTCTTGAACGTAGGATCTATGCAAAGTGAGTGTCTGACAAGATCCAAGTTTAGGCCTGGCATCTAGTCGTACGATCAGGCAAAAACATCTTGGAATTCTGTGAAAATACACATAGATTAGACTATTTTGACGGATCTTAGCGTTTTGCGATAAGGAAAGTTCCTTACCTTTCAGCAATGCGATAAGCTTTTCTTTATCTTTGGGTCCTAATTTGGCTGATATGTGTAGCAACCTCTTCTCTATTCCTTCTATTGCTAGGTTTATCTCCTCTATGGGTTCTTCCACCATGTCAATAGAATCCGTCATGCACTTGGGAGGTGCTTGAACTTCACCACAATATTCTAAGGTATCTTCTCTCAACTCCTGTCAATGTACGTGTCACTTGATGTTTGATTTTTTGTGTAATGTATTCGATATACTTTTAATTCAGTTCAATGTTGTGCCTGTGCTTCATGCTCAGGGTGTGGTTTACTGTCTGATGATATTATTACTGTGATGTCGGTTTGCAGAAATGATCTGACGTAATAGTGCTAGTTGAAACATTACTTAAGAGTTTTGTTAAGGTGGGAATTATGATTGCTTTTTTCAGAGAAGAGATAGTGTGCATGTATTTCTGTAAATAACTTCACAAATATGTTTGAGGTAGAAAGAAAATTGCAGCTTACAATGAGCTTCTTTGGAGGACAACCAAGTAAACGATTTTTGAGGCAACACAACAGAAATCAAAACCTAAAAGAAACAATTCATACCTCAGGGGTGGCTTTTTCACTTGTAGGTGGTTTGTCATTATCGCAGTCTGTGACGATGGTGTAGTAACTCTTTCCGTCACTACCGGTCACCCGTACGCACCTTGTTCTCTTTTCCCTCTCTGCGACTATCGTGGACTTGTCCTATGCCAGGTCCGGTAGTTTCGTCACTTCCACTTTAGCTATGCATGTTTCCCCCTCTTCTTTTAACTCTGTGTAGTAAATCATGTCCTGCAGGTGTGTCTCTGTTTTGTCAAAGGGAACTTTGGTAGTTGGGATTCTAATGACATGTCCCTTGTGTTTCGCTTTAATAAACTAGTGATATGTTGAAGTAACGAGGGCTAGACCGTGTATCAATGGTTGTCCTAGGAGGATATGGTAGACAGTCTTCCTTGAGATTACTTGGAATTCCTATGTAATGGAGAATGACCCGATTACTACTTGTAGTTCGATGGATCCTTCCATGACAAAAGCATTTCCTTTAAAATTTGTGACTTCCATTGGCAGTCCCTTGACTGTCTCCTTTTGTATGTTCAGCAATTTCAGCGTGTGGACAGAAATCAAGTTGACAGAACTTCCTAGGTCGATCATCGATCTTCTCATCTTGGAGCCCCCTACTCTCGCAGAAATGTATGAGGGCCTATTGTGGTGGGGGTCAGCGACTAACATATCCTCTATTGTGAACTTCACACTACTGCGATCAGGTTGATAAGGATCGAATGGACGCCTAAAGACTTCCGCCAACGCTCTGATAGCCAACTTCCGCGTCGATGTCTTTGCTCCTTGCTTGCTGAAAAAATGTTGTAGTTCCTGGCTTTGTTCAAGTTTCTTTATTAATTGAACATATTCCCTCAACTCGTTTCAGCTGAGTAGAGTTTCTATCATTAAGTCCGTGTGGGGAAAGGTTTGAGGCTGGTGGACAGGCTGTTGACCTATCTGTGTTGGTGCTGGATCAGCTCTGTTGGGTTGCTTTGGGATGATGGGGATCGGGTTGGAGGCGTGGTGGCAGTAGGGATACCGGTGGGGGTGGTGGTTAGGATGAAGGGGGATTGCTCGGCTTGGTCCGATCGTTGAAGCAGGATCTAGAGGGCATTCCTCGTCTCCTCTTGCATTTGTTCGATCTTCTGGAATCAAGTCTTGAAATGGGCCTCGAACTCCTACACTTTGTTCAAGAGTATTTCGATATCAACTTGGTTGGGTACTTTTGTTTCGAACCGATCCTCTACACCCAGGTTTGTGTTCTCCGGGGCGTTGCTTTGTTCCTCGGGGATGTGTGTAAGGTTGATTCTGCGGCGGACATTCTTTGTGATCAAAGATGGAACCAGAGATTCTATTGTAGGTAGGGTTAAGGCTAGGTTGGGGAAGTGGTCTCTTCGAAAGACAAAGAAAGACTGAGGGTTAGAGGGGATTGGATCTCAGCTCGAGTGGTAGAGCTGGGAGTCAAAGGCAAGGGTACTTGATTGCTGAATAAGTTTCATTACGAGGATGATCTTTATTTATGGGGGAGATCCTGAGATCCTAACTGGAAGGAGGTAAAGGTGCTTGTCTCCTATTAGGAAAGGGAATATTGGATTTGTTGTCAATCATTAAGGGAACCATTGGGGTTTCACCACATGCCCCTATGGGAATCTTTCCAAGGATCGGCTTTCCTTTCACTCGGGTATTCTCATAATTCATGTGTGCTACTACCTCTTGCGTGCCTTATTTAATTGACGTGTTTGTCCCCCTTGTGGATGCCATCTTGTTAGCCTTACATGGCACTTTGCCGTGTTTGTCCCCCTCGACATTGCACGCGCAGGTGGCATTTGGATGCGGTTCCTTAGCAAGCCATGGCGCCGTTGAGGGTTTATCACAGGTCCGAGTGTGTGTGAACCTCATCATGAGTTCAGCCCAAATTTGCCTTGGCTCGAGCTACGAATGGGCTTGTCGAGAGCATGCGATGAACCACGGGTTTATCGCAGTTCTGCGATGTGCGCTGTGGATTCAATACTGGCTTGTGATGCATCATGGATTCATCGCAGAGAAAAAGTTAACTGCAGGCTGATTGCAAACGTCCATATGGTATAAATGCAATGTTTACTATGCTCTAAAGGATTAAATGAATACTATATACTTACGATTTTCAGGATATGGCTGGGGTTGTACAGACAAAGTTGGTTGTGACAATCCAAAAATTTTTAATTCTACAGAGCTCTACATAGGCTTTAATGGATTCATTGAGGATCAGGTGCTTGGGAGTGACGGTATCGAAGCAGAGCTAGTGGCGGTGGCACATTAAGGCTAGAGGTAAGAAACTGAAAGATAAAGATTAATTAAGGCTAGAGGTAAGAATGATTTTCTCGTGGATGACTATTGGCTTTGGGGAGTGGAGGGATTAGAATTAGACTTGATATTGGAGGTGGGTTTGGTAGCTTTGCAGTAAGGATGGCAGAGAAAAGGTGTGACCGTAATAACCTCCACTCTAAATGTGGATGCCCCGTTCAACGAATCCATTGCTACAAGAGGGCTTTTCCCATTGTTTTTATGTTTAGATCAAAGATTCTCCTTATATGACAATGTCTTTGATTTGGTTTATGCAATAAATTAATTGGGTGATGGCAATTGTTTTCGATGTGTCACTACAGCTGCACTAGCATTTGAAGCAGCATACTCATCATATTCAGCTCCTAGGAAATGGCGTCCAGTTGTAGTCATTGTCAATAGTGGAGGGTCCTACAAATCCATAGGAGCACCAGAGATTGTATAAGTAAAGGATTTCCACGCCTTCATTTCTTCTAAACCAATTTCTTGGTGCCTTATTTTTTTTCTTCTCCATATTTTCAGTCTCTTCTTCAATCAACTTGGCAATCTTAATGGCTTTTGTTTTCCTTCTCCCCGAACCAGACAAAGAGGCAAAGAGTTCTCCTTGTGTCATCTCCCAAATTTCAAAAGAAGGGCTCTGAAGAACATGAGATCATCAACGCTTGGGAGTTAATGAAAGATCTAGAAGAGGAAATACCCATTTCACTATAAGTGAAGAAAAGCCCCAAACCACAATGCTTTTTACGAAAAGTTGCATGGATATATATCAAGATTCCTTCGAAGTTCTTCAGTGAGATAAGCTCTCCAAAGAAGCAATAGAAATTTGCAGGGAAGGAGAAAAAGCACCGACAGTGTGGATCCAATGGCGATGTAGCAAGGTTAGAGCGGATCCAATAAGGGTATGTCGGCATTCATTGCGCCAA
The DNA here is from genome assembly GCF_000365185.1 of Nelumbo nucifera. Next base: position 180,347 of record NW_010729342.1, on the reverse strand, counting down.
TGGCAATACAATTCCGGTGTTGGCCAGGGCTTTGATGATAGCTGGGTTGGTGCCGTACAACTTGACTTTTCCGATCGAGGTCGACTGGAGTAGTTTTGTTGTAGCTGTAGGTGGTGGAAGGTTGTCATCTACATACCCATAATTCACGCCGATAATTGACTGCAAGTCTGCACAACCAGGAGGTTGTTTCAGCATAGAGATTCCAACTTGATTATTTGTACAAGTTGGAGCACCGAACCGAAGCCTTTCAAACCAATTCTGGAATGAGGATATGATGTTCTTCGTCCCTGAGTTGTTGTAAGATTATCTGATGGTCTCTAGAAATGCCATTGCCATTGGAAGATGTTGGAATCTCATCTCAACTCACTGCTATTAGAAGCTCGGGTTCAGTTCAGTTCAATCAGCCATAGTTTTAATTCACAACATCCTTTTTCTAAGGTATAAAGAAAAGGGTAATATTGGGTTTTAAAAAAATTATAGGTCGCGTGGGTTTTAAAAAAAACTTAGGGGTACCCTAAGGCAATATATAAACAGTAAGAGTAAAGCTAGTCAATTATCTAAACCATAAGGGTAGTTTAAGAATTTTTCCATTAAATAATTTGAGTATGTTGATCCAATTCCTAACAAAGACTAGTTTAATTAGTCATATACTTTGTTTGACTAGGAATTTGGATAATTGGATAGTTTAGGTCAAAAAAGGAAGGGCTTGGATTCTTAGTTTTAATATGATTAGCATGGTTTTCAAATTAGAAACTTCTAATTAAGTTAGCAATTTGATTTTGAAACTCCTATTTATGATTGAGAATGGGAGAGTTTGAGATTATCATTAATCTCTTACCTTCAATCCCTAGTTCGACCAATGTTATAAAGGGGATTTTTTTCTCTTTTCTTTTTGAGTTTTTCCAAAAAAAACACAGTTTTCTCAAGTTATTAACAACTACATTTAGCAAGAGTTATTGGAGTGTACATCAATTCACAGAGGAATACTAAATCAAGTTCTCGCTATTGGATTGTGCCATCTTTAGTTTGCAACTCGATTTAGACCTGAGTTTTGGGCATGTATCACCACTTTGGGAGCTATTAATTGTGGTATCCACATCATGTAACATTCATACTTTGATATGGATATCAAATTTTAATTAATCAATTTAGAAGAAAAAGAATCCAAAAAATGAAAGGACGGATTTAAAAAGTGTGAAAGTGAGGTAGATATCAGCAGCAAAGAGAGAAGAAGAAGAAGTCGATTGTAATAGGGTTTTGGGAGATTTGTTGTTCGAACATCTCTCCCTTCCATAATGTTTTCATAAAAAATAATTACAAATTTTCTGTATTTACAAGTAGGCCCTTAATTGGGCAATTAACTTAATTAAATAAGAAACACAAAGAAACATAAGGGCCCATTAGTAGGGGTGTATTTGAGCCGAGCCGAGTCGAATAGCTAGCTATTTGAGCTCGGCTCACCAAGGTAGTACAAGGCTCAAGCTCGAGCTCGAGCTCGGCTCGAGTCAAAAGCTTGTAAGCTCGAGCTCAAGCTCTACTCGAGTAAAAAATTTGTAAGCACGAGCTCGATTTGAGAAAAAATGTTTTATAAAAATAAAAAAAAATTATATATTTTTTGATATTTAAAAAATTAAGAATTATAATAATTAGTTATTATTATATATATAATATATATGTATGTATCTTTTCGAGCTCGGTTCAATTAATAAACAAGCCTGTAAATTTGGCTTGAACTCGGTTGAAACCAAGTCAAAAAAGGATTAAGAACAGCCTATGGGTCATTCGGCCCATCATCTCTACATTGCCCCTTACGCTGAGCATAAATTTCAATCATGCCCAGGTTGCCAGTGTCATGTTGTAGTTTGGCCTTGGAAATCCCCTTGGTAAAAATGTCAACTAAATGTTCTTTAGATGTAATGAATGGTAGACGAACTTCTAGAAGCCACTCTTTCTCTTATGAAATGCTTGTCAACTTCAATATGCTTAGTCCTATCATGTTTCACTGGATTGTGGGCAATGTTGATGGTATCCTGATTATCACAATATAACATAAATGGGTTATCATACTCCACACCTAGTTCCTCCATCAGGTATCGAAGCCAAAGTAACTCAAAAACCTCATGAGCCATAGCCCTATACTCGGCCTCAACTAAAGATCTAGCAACAACAGATTGTTTTTTGCTTCTCCAAGAAACAATATTACTTGCCACCGTACTATAATATCCTGAAGTTGACCTCCTATCATCAATGTTTCCTGCCCAGTCAACATATGTATAAGCCTCCAGTTTCATATGACCATGTTTAGCAAAAAGAATGCCCTTCCCAAGAGTACTCTTCAAGTAACATAAAATCTGTTCTACTGCTGCCATATGAGTGTCTTTGTGAGCATGCATGAACTGGCTAATGCAATTAACAACATATGCAATGTCAGGCTGAGTCATACAAAGATATAGCAGCTTCCCTAGTAAGCTATGAAACACTCCCTTATCTTTCAACAGTTCTCCATCAGAGGCAGAAAGTTTGTGACTCGTATCAATAGGAGTAGCCACTAGTCTTACACCCATTTTTCCTGTTTCAGTGAGCATGTCTAGCACATACTTGTGCTGAGAGATAAACATTCTATCCTTAGACTGAGCCACTTCAAGACCAAGGAAATACCTTGACTCCTCCAAATCTTTGATCTCAATCTCTATATGAAAGAAGGATTTAAGATCACCAATCCTTATCACATCAGTGTCAATCACTACAATATCATCAACATAGACTGTGGGATATACCACCAATGAAATCTCCTATTCACAAAGAAGGTATGATCAGACTGAGTCTGTATGTAGCAAAGTTAACAAGAGCGGCCCCAAACCATTTAATTCACGTCCTAGGCAACTGTTTAAGCCCATAAAGAGACTTCTTTAACGTGCACACTTTTGCATCCATGTCCATGCCATACATCCCTGGTGAGAGGGACATATAAACCTCCTCATGTAAATCTCTGTTCAAAATTGCATTTTTCACATCCAACTGATAAAGAGGCTAGTCTGAATGAGTTCTCAAAGATAGTAGGACCCGTACAAATGTCATCTTTGCAACAGGTGCAAAAGTCTCGAGATAGTCAATCTCATAAGTTTGTTTATAGCCTTTTGCAACCAATCAAACTTTGTACCTCTCAAACGGTATACACCCACTTACAACCTACTGGATCCTTCCCTTTAGGAAAATCAACAACTTCTCATGTATCATTCTTATGCAGAGCCTCTATTTCAGTTTTCATAGCATTCCTCCATTATGGAAGAGTAAGAGCTTCTGATACAGACCTAGGTATAATGTTAGAAGCAACAAAAGAAATAAAGGCATAATATGAAGGAAAAAGAATGCCATAGGAAAGATGTTTGGAAATGCAATGTGTAGACACTTCCGTTTACCTTTTCTAATAGCAATAAGGACATCATGATCTGGAAAGAAAGGCTGCAAGGGGGTGGTATCAGTACCTGTTGTCTCTTCAACATCCAGAAGTGCAGGAGGCTCATGCGATGTAGAGAAAACAATCTGCTTACTCTTGGTCCTTTGCTACTGGTACTGCCTATGATTAAAAAGAGGATAGGGTGGTAGTGGAGGAGGAACATGAATATTGGAAGGAGCAAGTGATGATTGTTCCCCCCTTGACTCATCAAGAATAGAAGAAGACTCAAATGAAGAGTCAACAAGGTCAGGAAGGGGGAATGCAAACAACCATGACAAATACTCCCCCTGTGAACAATGCTCCCCTCGAGATGAACCATAAAAAGGTGTGGACTCAACAAAGGTAACATATGTTGAAACATAACGAGTTCCAGTACTGGATCAAAATACCAATAACCCTTTTGTGTGGAGGCATAACCAAGGAAGATGCACTTATGGGCCTTTGGTTCAAATTTACGTCTTTGGGTACTAGAAATGTGTACATAACAAGTGCAACCAAAGACATGAAGGGGAATAGAAAAATGTCCTTATTTGGATAAAGGGTTTAAAAGGGGACTTAAAACCTAAAACTCTGGATGTCATATTGTTGATTAGTTAGGTTGTAGTGAGAACAACATCCCCCTAGAATCTTGTAAGAACATGTGAGGCAAACAAGATGCTTCTTGCAACTTCAACTATGTAATGGTTCTTCCTCTTATCTACTCCATTTTGTTCCAAAGTACGAACACAAGAACTTTGGGGAATGACCCCAAAGCAAGTGAGATAAGATGTTAAGTTTTTTCTCAAAGTATTATTTTGCATTGTTAGATCTGAATATTTTGATTCTTGTATGAAACTGTGAAAGAACAAATTCATGAAATTGGCTCACAAGCTTGGGAACTTCATCTCGAGATCTCATAAAAAATAACCAAGTTTATCGAGAGAGATCACCAATGAACAAGATAAAGTATCTATAACCTCCCATAGAGGGTAACTAGTATGGCCTCCACACATCAGAGTGCAAAATTTGAAAAGGAAAGGAAGATCTTTTATTACTCGAAGGTTAACTGTTTCTACAATGTTTTGATAACTCATAGGACTCGCAATGAATGTTAGACAAGTTAATTTCCTTAAACAATTCTGAAAATAAATTACTCAAAGCAGAAAAAGATAATCACCCAAACAAAAATGACATAACATGACATGACTAAAGATAATCACCAATGAACAAGATAAGCTCTTCTAGGCTGTCCTTGGCTTTGGCCAGGAGTATCTAGTAGATATATTCCATTCGCCTCATGGTCACTCCCAATCACCTTTTGAGACTTTAGGTCCTAAAAAACACAATAAAAATGGAAGAATGTTACATTGTAGTCTAAGGATTTAGTTAGGCTACTCACAAATAATAAATTAGTATTCAGTCTAGGGACAAGAAGGACAGAAGGAAGAGTAAGAGAGTTTGTAGCCTTGATGACTCCCTTAGCAGAGATAAGAGCAAGTGAGCCATCGGCTAAGGTAATTTTATCATGGCCAGGAAGCAAATCATAAGAGCTAAACAGAGCAGAAAGGTTGGTCATATGATTAGAAGCACTATGATCAATAATCCAAGGGATCCTATGATTACTTGAGATAGTTGCATGATTTCTAACAGCACGTATATCTGAATGTGCAAATGTAAAAGTAGTTAGATTGTCCGAAGAGTTGAAGGAGAAGGCTATACTCTCAAGGTGGCTAATTATCCTCCCATACTTCTCATACTTTGCCTACATAACAGCTAACTACTCACTAGTAGTCCTCTCATTTGTGAAACACCTGCCATTATTTGAGATTTTGGCTATGTTGGCACTAGTTGATTTCCCATTATCAACCTTCTTTTGAAAAATGAGGTGGAAGAAGTTTTAGGTGTAGCTTCCAGCATTTATCTTTTGTATGTTTAGATTTCATGTAATGTTCACATATAACCTCCTTCTTCCCTGAACCACCTGAACTACCTATAGTCATCTTATGTTTCAGCCCCATATTAGCAAAATGATCACTTTGGGTAGTTCCTTGAACCTAGATCAGCCTCCTGCTCTCTTCACTACTCACCATGGCATAAGCCTAGGACAAAGATACATTATCCTTAGCTAGGATATTCTCTTTGGTAATGTCAAACTCTAGATTCAGCCTTGTCAAGAATTGAAAGACCTTATTCCTCTCAAACTAACTTTTTTGTATGTCTCAACATCATTTGTGCTTTCCCAAACAAGTATTTCCATTAGATCTATCTCTTGCCACAAGGATTTCAGCATTAAGAAGTATATTGGTAAATGTCTCTCCCTCTGCCTTAGATTATTCACATCAGTCCTTAACTTATTTGCCCTGGCCACATTCAGTTTCTATGAATAGGATTCAACAACACTATCCCATATTTCCTTAGTTGAATTCATCCATAAATAGTGTTGACTAATTTGTGGTTGCATCGAATTCACTAACTATCCAATAATGGTGTAATTCTCTTGCAACCATTTCTCATAAGATGGATCATCTTCCGGTGGTGCTTTCTTTCTCCCGAAGATATACCCCCACTTGGCTATGGCTACAGCCAATAAAGAGTCTACAAATGATCCCGATACTTGTCCAAACTCTGCGCCAAGCTTATTTTCAACTCCAAAGTCATCCATCTTCCTCAAACAACTTCAAATGATAAATAAGAAGACAAGAAAAAGAAGATACCAAGTACCAACCTCTATGAAGTATTATCTACCAACTATGTCTCACCCGAAACCTGAGAGAAATAAGAAAATTGCAACCACTCCCTGTAGGCTTCACAAAACTACACAAGACTTGGATCAGTCTTCAAGATAAAGAAAGAGAACCCCTTCAGTCATTGAGTGCCAGGGTGAAGTTCCCTATGGGGCCCGCAATCAGAATTCTCCAATTGATTAGGGTTTTGGGCATGAACTCCAAGGACTGTTAGAATAATGAACAAGACAACCTCCTTTTCTCCAAAAGACCACTACTAACTGGGCTGAATACTTTATTTAATCACTCATTCGATTCAGCTCTCCATACACACTATGTATGGGAAAAAAAGGAAAAAAATGAAGAAGAAAGGAACCCACTCTGAAACCAAGAAGAAAACAGTCCAAAAAATGAGATGACTGATTTAAAAAGTGTGAAAGTGAGGTAGATATCAGCAACAAAGAGAGAAGAAGAAGAAGAAGAAGTTGGCTTGAATAGGGTTTTGGGAGATGAGTTGTTTGAACATCTCTCCCTTCCCTAATCTTTTCATTAAAAGATAGTTACAAATTTTCTATATTTACAACTAGGCCCTTAATTGGGTGATTAACTTAATTAAACAAAAAACATAAGGGCCCATTAACAAAATAGATTAGAAACATAAAGAAATAAGAAGATCTTATGGGGCCCCATCCTCTCTACAAATCTTAGATTGATCCTAGGAGAAAATAATTTTTCAATGGAAATTTCGATATCTCCTCCTTGGATTGATTCTTGATTCAAGATATGTTTTTACACCAATTAACCAAGCAAAGTTTGATCTTTTTGGGCTTAAGTCAACTTAAACATCTCATTTATCTTTAGGCACTTGTGTCAATGATGTTCTTTAATCTCTAAGGAGAATTGAAATTACTTGGGAGACATGAAATGACACTTCAATGCATATTCATTCAACTTTCAACAAAATTACATCTCAAATGGAGTATCAACCCTACAAATGAAGGAGGTTATACCCAAGTTCTAGAGACATGATACTGATTAGTGATGAGGGGTGATTTGGCCCACCAATTGTGAAGCACTATATCGCATGTCCTAACCGTTAGATAACACATCGATACCACATGGGGACAAGTTGAATGGAACTAAGATGACTTAAGCTGACCTACTTGACCTACCTCCCAACTTGAGAAAGACTGGTACGTCACACCATGGTCGGGCGGCACACACCACCTCGGGAAGACAAGCTAAAGACCTCGGAGGCCGACATGATCTCCCCGACCCAGGCAAACGAAGACCTAAGTAGTGAGTAGGACTTCCGGGGTACCAATCCTCTTACCTATGTGGTGGAACATCCTTATCTACAATGGCAAGCCTATCGGTTCCTAGTTAGGTGGTGACACTTTGCCTACCCAGTACACATATCTCCCATTCCCACACGATTTGAGGAGTTTGGATATGGATCATTGCCAACGTGGAAAAACACGCTCCTAAGATAATAGACCGATAACGCCGGCCATTCTTGGGTATCTCAAACATGGAACATGGACCCCGATGCCTATAAAAGGACCTTACCATTCCGCTAAAAGCTATGCACAATTTGTGCAACCCACTCACTTCTTATTCTCTTAAGCTCTCTTCTCTCAACACTATCATCGCTAACTTAAGCACCGGAGTGCCTAGTCTAGATTCAAGACCCTAAGCAAGGTTCAAAGTATCAAAAATGCCAAGCGTATCAGAAAGGAAATTTTAAGAGACGTATCGGGATACAGCTTGGACATGCATGTGTATTAGAGAAAAACTAAGATATGTTTGGAAACACTATAAATAGTTAATGAATCATAAAAATACATCAATAGCACCAAATTTAAGACCTCAATGAGGTGTATATACATAAAATAAATTATTCTAATGGTTTTATGAAGAAATATATTGTAGTTAATTATAATTTCATTAAAAATCCTATCTTAACTATAATTTATAAATTACAATTCTTAAGTTTTAATGTTTTATGGGATGAAAAAACCTAAATCTCCTATCCAACCATAAAAAATGCATTGGCACAACTGTTAAGTGAAAATGTAATTAATAATGATTTATTATTTAAATAATTATCATTTTATTTAAAAAAATTATAAAAGTAAATAAACATTATATAATATATTAAAAAAAATTGTTATTAAAGAAGAGCTTTCGATTGCTTTGTGGATATGATAGATCATCCATAGAATTATAATATATTCAATCATTCTGATCAAATGATAAAATATAATTAATTAATTAATTATTTTTTAATTCTAAAAATATAAAAAAATAGTTATTAAAGAAGAAACTTCCAATTGCTCTATGGATATGACAGATAATCCATAAATCTAAAACATATTTAGTCTTTATAGGTAGAGAAAAATTACATTTTCAAATTTTTTGTTAATTAATATTTTCCCCAAATATCTTCATGAAATTTCCATAAATCTACTAATAACACAAAAACATTGTAATTTTGAATGTAAGAAATGTAGATCAACATAAATTTAAACATTCAACAAAAAAAAAAGAACACAAGATATTATAAAAAATTGAAAAAGAAAACCTATTTTTCCATATTTTTTCAAAATTTTAAAAATCTTAAAAAAACTAACGATTCACACTTGTTTTTTGCAAATTTTTGCAAATCTAGCACTCTAGGAATTAGATTTAGACTTTTGGAGTCATTTGGGGGGGGGGGGGGTGAAAGAAGGCATATTTAATGAAAAATAAGCTTTCTTTCCCCCTTTATTTTTTTCTAGCTTTTGGCCGTATCTTTTTTTGTTGATGCGCTACTGATACACCCCCGAAACTCCCTGATACACCTCAGGTACGCCCTCGATACGGTCCAATACGGGTCCAATACGCATGAAAAAAGATGAGACGCCCGATTTCCATGTGTATATTGTATTTGTTTTTCAAAGATATGATATGATACGCCCCGTATTGGGCATATCGTATCGAAATTTTAAACCTTGTGAAGGGATGAGAGATCTATCATATGGATAGCCAAACCTTGTAGGTAGATAGGGCGAAATTTCAAAAATTTCTCTTTCTCCCATGTGGGAATCACATTCCCTATTTTAAAAAATCTGCATTTTCAATGATCAATCTTGAACCTAAACCGAACCAGTACCTAATACGGAGTAGCGGTAACTCCCAAAGAAGGTGTTCACACCCAAGGAAAGCTCCAAAGACTGCTTCCACTGAAAATGACACAGCGTAGGGTGGGAGCAGAATCAGCAGGTAGTTCTTCCCAAAAACCGAATCCTTCAACAAGAATTCGATGGAGGGTAAGTGAGCACGACTACATATCAGTTTTTTACCAAAAACTGATATCAAGAATCCTTCTTGATCACTCCTATAGGTGGATAAAGAACTGGCAATGGCGGCAGCAAGAGGAGGGCGCAAGAGCAGAATATGGCGCAGTCTTACTGTTGTTGTCTTCTCTGTTTCTTTGATCTGAGATCTGATTGTGTTGTTTTTGTCTAGAATTTCGCCCTCCTCCTCCTTTTATAACCTTAAAAAGATCAGCTCCTAATCCCATTAGGAGTTTCCTAATTCAAATCCTTATTTGAATCTGGACTCTCTTTAAGAGATAAGGATAAGCCCTTATCTTATCTATAGATTAGATCAACCCTCCTAATCTTATTAGGAGTTTCCAAATCCAAATATGTATTTGGATCTGGACTCTCTGAGTGGATAGGGATAATCCCTTATCATATCTGCGGATCCAAATCCCAGATCCACCCTTCTTTAATTAATCTAATTAAACTAGTTCAAATTGGCTTTAAGTCCATTAAGTCCATGTGCTCACTAACCTTCCAAACTGCTGCCTAGTTGGGTTTCCTTCTTTGGTGTGGGACCCAGACATTGATCTACACATCAGCCACATGGGTTCAGCCTAGCCTCTGTTACAAGGTCTGGCCGAATTAACTATTATGGACAGTGAACCCTTGAGCCCATCACCATGGGCTCTTAATGGGCCCAACACTTACACTAAGTGGTCCTTGGGCCAAACACCTTATAAAAACCCAGGGACTGTGGCCAGATGCAAGATTAGCCCATCAGGTATTACCTTCAATGGTCTTAAACTTAACCTCTCAGCCCATAATGATCAAACACTGCCCGACAAGAGATGACCTCTCCCTCGGAAGCAAGGAACAGTGCTGCACTCTCTACTCACATGGATCCCGGGAATTAAAACCTTTTGCAAACAATTTGAAACCATAATATATATATATATATATATATATAT
>NW_010729342.1:158877-168921 GCF_000365185.1 Nelumbo nucifera | reverse complement strand
AGAAAAAGCAGCTTAGCTTCATATAATTTGCGCAATCTCCATGCTTTGCTTCTCCATGGCCGAACTGCTTTCTTGAGCTTTCTTGGTCTTCTTGATGATCTCTTGGATCTTGGAGTGAGTGATGCTTGAGCTGGTTCGCCCCCCTCTTTATATAGCCAAAGGAGAGGGCTTTTTTCCAACTCCTTCTAGGAGATCAGCTTATCTTTAGGGAGTCTTGATCATCTTTGAACTAATCTTATCCTATCTCTTATCTAATGATCTAATCTAAATCTTCCTATCTCTCTAGGATTACATTCAAGACTTTAGATTTGATAAGACTCTCTCTTTGGAGATTACATTCGAGATTTGGACTCTTGACTCTTGAATTCGAGTTGGGCTGCTTTAAAACTTGGGCTGCTTCATGATACTTCTGCGAGTTGGGCTTAAGTTGTGAAATGGGCCTGACTACGAACTTTCTCTGAATTCGGGATCATTTTCGTACTCGATGCGGGCCGAATATGTCAAAACACAAAACATAATAGTTGTGGGCCTTCCTTTCATCTTTCTAGTACTTCTTGAATTGTCCAATTCGGAGTCCGGAATTGAGAGTTAGGCCCAGATTACTGACTGTCGCCGAAACTATGCAAAATCACCCGATTTGCCCAGTTTTCTTCCATTTGCCCTCTTTATTGCTCTGAATCGAAATACAAGAGTAATGAGTTCATTTAAGTGCTAAAATAATGTAAAAAGATGAAAATTAGGGGACAAAAATAGGGTTCTTTTCAGTCTCATCAGGTTTCAAGTAAACCTACACTGCATGTACCTCGGGTCTCACCCTGGTAGCTGAGACAAGTCACCCCAACCAACTTGGCGGCACATCAGTGTTAGTTTGGCAAGATAAATCTCCCCAGACTTACCCAACGGCTGTGAACATTCTAAACTAACACGAGTCTCATATGTGTCCAGTTTAAGGGTATTACACAGAAACACACCATAATAACATGAATCAAATATGTACTTTATTCATTTACAATAAATGTCATAATGTACATCATTCTGATTGGACCTAAGGGCATACACTGTCTAACAACTCCCACTTGCACTTAGGTCCAATCGGGTACTAGTCGGAGTCCCAGACTTTCCACGTGTTTCTCAAACACTTTGTGTCAGTGGCTTAGTCAATGGGTCTGCCACATTCTCCGTTGATATTACCTTTTAACATCAATCTCCCGTAAATCCAATGTTGTCACACAACAGTAGAATGGGTGATGTGCTGAATTCCAAATTCTAGAATGAACATCTTCATTCATAAGGTAGCCTTACTTACGACAATGTGTTTGGCTTGGGTTGTGGACTGTTATTCTTACTACTTAGGACCTCTGTTTGTTGACTATCAAGCAAACATCACACGATCCTATCGTGAAGACGTACCCAGATGTAGACTTTGTATCATCTGGATCTGATTGGAAGTCGACATCAATATACCACTGGATCTGTAGTGAACTACCATCAAATATCAGACAAAACTCTTTTGTCCTTCGAAGGTACTTAAGTATGTATTTCACAACAGTTCAATGCTCCTGCCCTGGGTTGGCCTGGAATCTGCTTACCACACTCCCCACCTGAGCAATGTCAAGACGAGTGCACAGCATGTCATACATGATGCTCCCTACGGCTGAAGCATAGGGAACGTCCTTCATGCCCTCAATCTCATCGGCAGTCTTGGAAGACATGCCCTTGGAGAAAGCGACTCCGTGCCTAAAAGGAACATTTCCTTTCTTTGAGTTCTCGATGTTGTATCTCTTGACTATTTTGTCAATGTAAGCAGATTGGGATAATCGAATTATCCTCTTTGGTCTATCTCTATAGAGTCGAAGACCCAGTATATATGAGGCTTTTCACTGTAGTCAACATTCTACATCATTCCCAATGAACAGAATGTCATCCACATAGAGAACCAAGAACGTAACCTTATCCCCACTGGATTTCCTGTAAACACAGGGTTCACCCGAATTCTATTCAAAGTCAAACTTTTTGATAGTAGAGACAAACCAGATGTTCCAACTCCTAGAATCTTGCTTAAGTCCATATATGGATCTATTTAACTTACATACCATGTGTTCCTGATCCGCAACTATGAAACCTTGCTGATAACTATAAATATATAACCCTAGCAAGTGCACTAGTTATCAAGTAGTATAAAATATCGTTCGCACGGGGATTTAACATAATAAGTATTAGAACCACAGTCTTCCCTAATTATCTAGACAAACGAAATTCAGATTTGAGCAAAAACTACTGAAATAAAAAACTAGAAAAAGAGAATAGAAGCAAGGACCACAAATCGAATATGCAATGGATGAAATCGCTTGGATTTTAGGTCCACATAACCAATGTAATGAATATTAATGGATTCGATTAACCAAGATTATTTGCCATTCCCATAAGCTAAGGTCTTTCCAATTTTATTTAATATTCTCTCTTGAGATATATTAAAACTACATCCATCAGGTAACCCTTCGATCTCTCAAATAGAACTCTCAAGATGGAAATGCATTAAGTCCATGAAAAACCATTAAATTCAGATGAATCATGTATATATATCTTTATATACCATTCAATTCACACTATTAATTTTTCAATCGATTATGTGAACTCCTCTCTCGATTCATTCACATAACACAAATCAATTAAGAGGTGGCCAAGCTCTTAATTGCATTAAGCACAATAATTCAAAGACTATATGGAAATCACAATCTTGGATAAATCATAAAGATAGAAATATATTCATTAACATGGTTAGGCTTTCCATAACCCTAGCAAGAAACAAATCAGTTCATGATAAGAAAATTAAAGCTAACAAAGGGAAAGAAAGAACTCTTGAATTCGCCCATGGTGCTAAGATCTCCTCTTCTTGCCGCCACCTTCTTCTTGAGATTTCTCGAATTCTTGATCTCCTTTCCTCTATTTCTTGACTTCTTTTCTCCTCTCTTGACTGATAGCTCAATGCAATTCGTGATCCCCTCCAGAGATTGAGTGATCCTAAGGCTGGTCTGCCCCCACCTTTATATAGCTTAAAGGGGAGGGGGTGGTCTCCTACTTCCTCTTGAAGTTTGTCTTACAAGAATAGAAAGTCCTATTCTAATCCTACTCTTATCTATTTATCTATTGAACTCAATCCCTTTATCTTTCTAAGATTACATCAAGAATTTAGATCTGGAAWGACTCTTYTCAGTTTCTTGTTCTTGGATTCGTATTAGACCTCTTCTGCGAATTGGGCTTCAGCCAGTCTTTTCTGCAAGTTGGGCTTCAGCTACGGATTGGACCTTCCTACGAATTTGCCCCGACTTCGGGCCCAGATTTATCTTCGATGCAGGCCGAATCTGCGAAAGCCCAAAACATGAAAGTTGTGGCTTCTTCTCTTATCTTTCCAGTGGGTCTTGAATCAGCCCAATCAGAGTTCAGATACGCGAGTTAGGCCCAGATTACTGAACGCTGCCGAAACTGTGAAAAATAATTCGATTTGCCTTTCTTTGCTCCTAATGCCTTCTTTCATGCCCTGAACCGAAATACAAGAGATATGAGTCCAATTAAGTACTAATTAGGTATGAAAGACAAAATATTTGGGGATAAAAATGTGATAAATTCTACTCTCATCACTTATGGTTGCTGCATATAGATATTTTCAGTAAGATCTCCATTCAGGAACGCAGTTTTGACATCCATCTGCCAAATCTCGTACTCATGGTATGCTGCTACAGCTAGCAGGATCATAATAGATTTAAGCATGGCCACCGACGAAAAGGTTTCCTCATAATCGATGCCCTTTTTCTGAATGTACCCTTTCGCCACCAGACGAGCCTTGTAGGTCTCAACCTTACCATCAGGGCCCTTCTTCCTCTTATAGACCCATTTGCAACCAATTGCTTTTACCCTGGGGGGCGGATCCACCAGAGTCCATACACCATTGGTCTCCATTGAGTCTATTTCAGCTCTCACGGCATCTACCCACTTCAAGGAATCTATGTCCAACATAGCTTCCGTGTAAGTCACAGGATCCTCCTCACAAGTCATAGCTTCCACCAGGTAACTATCCTGGTCATAGCCAAAACGGACTGGAGGCCTAAAATCCCGGGTAGATCTTCTAGGTTGGTCACTACCTGGAACTTGTGGGACACCTCCCACTACTTTCGAGCTCTCCTCATCAAGAAAAACTTCTTGACGATGATTGTTCAGGATGTAATCATCCTCTAAGAAATGGGCATTTCGGCTATAGAACACCTTCTGTTCACCTAGGTCATAGAATAGGTAACCCACAGAGCCCTTGGGATAGCCTACGAATAGGCAACGGTTGGTCTTGGATTCCAATTTGTCCATACTCGTTCTTTAAACGTGCGTTGGACAACCCCAAATTTTCAAGTGTCTCACACTTGGTTTCTTTCTGGTCCAAAGATCATAGGGAGTCTTCGGAATTGATTTGGTTGGAACCCGGTTCAGCACGTATATCGTAGTCTCCAATGCACCCCATAAGAATGTGGGTAACTATAAGTGCACGAGAAGTGACCAGACCATATCCAATAAGGTTCTGTTTCTCCTCTCTGAAACACCGTTTAGTTGTGGTGTAACAGGAGGAGCTAACTGCGATACTATCCCGTTGACCTTCAAGTAGTCCCTGAATTTGTCAGAGAGATACTCGCCACCTCGATCCGATCGAAGGGTCTTAATTTCTCTCTCTAACTGTTTCTCGACTTCTTGTCTGAACTCTCTGAACTTTTCAAAGGATTCAGACTTGTGTCTCATTAAGTACACGTAACCATACCGAGAGTAGTCATTGGTGAATTTTATGAAATAAACGTGCTGGTTACGTGTCCGAACACTCAGGGGACCACATACATCAGTATGTATAAGGTCAAGCGTGTCTATACATCTTTTAGCTTACCGTTAAATGGTTGTTTCGTCATCTTACCCTAAAAGCAAGGTTCATAGGTGGGAAGATCTTCTATAGTTGGAAAATCCAAAGGACCATCCTTTACCAACCTTGTGATACGATCAATGCTGATATGGCTAAGTCGGTAATGCCACAGGCACGTGGGATTAACTGTATCACTAGTTCTTTTCTTGGGGATATCAACCGACGTAGTTTCAGATATGTTAGTTTTCAGAGAATGATGGAGAACATAGAGACCATTCTCAAGCTCTCCTTATGCGAGGAATTTGTTATTTCTTTTGATAGTAATCGCATTACTAAAAAAATACAATATCCATCCACACACAGTTTTGAAACAGAAATCAAATTTCTTCTCAAATTCTATACATAAAGACAATCTTTTAGTACAATTATTCCTTCTCTGTAAGTTAACTCTACGGTTCCTATAGCCGTAGCTGCAACACTTGCAGAAGTCCCCAAGTAAAGAGTTACTTCTCCGTCACTCAGTCTTTTGCTTATCCTGAACCCCTGCAGTGAGTTATACGCATGAGTCAATGCCCCGGAGTTAATACACCAGGAAGTAGAAGTTACCAACAAATTGGTTTCTATGACACATGATTCGAGATTACCTTTCTTGGATTCCAGGTATTGAGGACAATTCCTCTTCTATTGGCCAGTCTGTTTGCAGAAGTGACACGCATCTGATACTCTGTCTTTCTTCTGCTTCTTGGACTTTGTGGCTTTCTTCTGGGGCTTTCTCTTAGCCTTCCCCTTTTTCTTGCCCGACTTTCTAGCTTCAACAAGCATAGCAAGAGGCTCATCCTTCTTTACCAGTTCTTCGGCCCTCTGCAACATATTGTTGAGTTCCTGAATGCTGACATTCAGCTTGTTCATGCTATAGTTCATGATGAACAGATTGAAGGAAGGAGGCAGAGAAGTCAGGATGGCGTTTACCTTCGTGACATGGTCAAGCCCGTATCCAAGAGCCTCAAGTTCATTGATATAGCCCATCATCCGAAGACAATGGTCATGAACCTGCTGGTTCTTGGACATTTGTGCGGTCAAGAACTGCTTCAAGACCTTTTGGCGAGTAGAACGGTTCTGATCTTCATACATTGTCTTTAGACTGTCCAATATGTCATTGGCCAGCTCGATCTGATCGAATTGCCTCTGTATCGGAATGTCCAGGGAGGCAATGATGTAACACCGGGCTAGGAAATTTTTCTCTTCCCATTCTTGGTAGTCCCTCCTACGGGCCTCAGAAGCCCTATCACCTGGACGCTCCGAGGCAGGGTTTTTAGCCACCTTGTCCAACTTTTTAGAAGTTAGGACTAGCATAAGGTTACGGTACCAGTCAGCATAGTTTGGTCCTTTCAGTTTGTTGTCATCCAACAGTTTTGCAAATTGTCCATTTGCCATTTCTGGTAAAAAGCAAACATTAGTCTACAACTTGATTTGATTCATGTTATCTACATAGATATGGCTTTTAATCTATGTTCCATTTCCATTTATTCATCTCCGAGATTTCCCCCAATCTCAGTGACGGGGGCAGTGACTTATGTCTCTAGAAATGTGGGAAATTACATAGGGTGCATGGAGCCAACTGTTTCAGCTGCATAACCCCACCACCTTTCTATGAAGGATCATATCCACTCATCGTATGACCTTTCACTTTGGTCTTTGTCAGATACGGTTCATTGCCATTTTAGGTTAAACCTTTCTATCCAGTGAGTACTCACTCATCATATTCGTGAACGCCAAGGTACTGTGAGAGAATTTTCCATTTTAGGATAGGCCCCTCCCACATCGGTCTATGACGCCCCTATCATCTTATGAAAAATTCCAATAGATCCAACAGCAAATGGATAGCCCAATTTTATGGTGCATTTCCTCATTACTGAATGACCCATCCTCATTCTAATGATGGAAGGCCTTTAGAGAGTTCATCATATGAATCTCCCTATCACATGCACTCATATTTCAGGAGGGAGCAAAGTTATTACGCCCTAGTTTAATTTAGGTCAAACCAAAGTGGCTCTCACTAACTTTCATAAAGCCAGATTTCGGTGGGCCCTAAACGGCTAGGGTTCCGCACGAATCCCCTTCAGGGAGGTGTGGGGCCCACCACAAAGGGAGATCATCCAATGATCTTTAGGGACACCGTGGCAATGATGTGCATTCAGCCATTGTGTGCGCAAGAGCCACTATCGTATCTGCATGGGCCAAGTGCTTATGGCCCATTGCACATCACACATCCATACATCACATGGTAGGATAGAATTGGTCCAATCAATTAATATCTTTCAAGCCCACCATTAAAGCCCAATTTAATCCATAATATTACTGATTAATATTATCTAGGCATATGGGCTGAAAAGCATTAAGCAGTTCGGCCCATATAGCTTTTCTACAGTTAGTGGGCTTAAGTAGTTTTAACATTTAAAACTGGGTCTTACAGGTGTGGGCCAAATTAAGTCTTACAATTAAACATCAATCTCTTGACCCAAGAGTGGGAAATTAGAGTTGAGATCAGCCCCCATCGAACCACAGATTCGGTTCAATCTGGTTCGAATGGGTATAGGGTGTGATTTTTAATTCAAGAATTTGATCTGAAATTAAATTTCTGATTAAGGACAATAAAAAATCAGAACTAGGGTTGTTCGTACATCTGTAACCTGCAAAACAGATGTTAGATCACAGTTTGCAGTTTCACAAACTGTAAATCACAGATAGCGATTTCTCCATCTGAGAAATCTCCTCCTGTGCATCCAGCTTCAATCTTGAAATAAAATAAAATAGAAAAACCCTAATTTTCTATTATTATTATATCAGATCGAATTCCTATACATTCAGTCTAGAAATTAAAAAAAATTAATTACAGACCAAAATTAATAGAACTGCAAAATTGCAGTTTTCCTGCGCCATTAAAGAATTCGATCTCCATCGTATGAACAACCCATAAATCAAGATAATTATAAAGAATAATTCCAAATAAATATCATATTTAAAAAGATTTAATTTCAGATCATTCGCCCTTAATCTGGGAACCAATTTCCCAGAAAAACAATTATCTACGCAAATCGGGTAGAACGCCTTCTGCCCATTTGCGCAGATTCAGATCTGATCTATTTCGGTTCAAAATTTGAACCATGGCTCTGATACCTCTGAAGGGATGAGAGATCCATCATATGGATAGTCGAACCCTGCAGGTAGGTAGGGCGAAATTTCAAAAACTTCTCTCTCTCCCATGTGGGAATCACATTCCCTGTTTTAGAAAATCTGCATTTTCAAGGATCAATCTTGAACCTAAACCGAACCAGATCTGAAACCAAAAGGTAGGAGAGGGATATACCTGATATGGAGTAGCAGTAACTCCCAACGAAGGTGTTCACACCCAAGGAAACAACGTAGGGTGGAGCAGAACCAGCAGGTAGTTCTTCACAAGAACCGAATCCTTCAGCAAGAATTCGATGGAGGGTATGTGGGCACGACTTCAGATCAGTTTTTCACCAAAAACTGATATCAAGAACCCTTCTTGATCGCTCCTAACATACCCAGGTTTTGACCCCCTTTAAGGATCTCACTAATTGGCATATCAAAGACAACCCAATCCGACACTTAGTGCAGTATCATAATCGAGTCTAGGTGTTAGGTGTAATATTCCGGTTTTGCCCACTAATCACCAAGGAATAGGGCAATACTGGAATTCCGGTTCGGTTTAGGGTTTCAAGTAAACCTACACTGCATGTACCTCGGGTCTCACCCTGGCAGCTGAGACAAGCCACCCCAACCAACTTGGCGGCACACAGAAACACACCATAATAACATGAATCAAATATGTACTTTATTCATTTACAATAAATGTGATAATGTAGATCATTCTGATTGGAGCTAAGGGCATACACTGTCTAACACCTTGAACCCGGGTACGCTATTCCTTTGTTTCTTGTAGTTTGGTGGACCGACCTCATCAACCCGTCTATCTGAATTGTCCTCCAATACAGAGATTGGCAGATTCTTGCTACATTAATTGGTCTGTCTATGGGAAACTAAACGAGATGCCAGCTCAGACTCCCACCTTTATCATTTAAGACTTTCAACATATCTAACCCATCACCAAAGAACAACAACAATGCCTAGGTCGAAGGAACCTCTACAAGGGGAAAAACCAAAATGACCAACTCGAACAAATTCTAGCAGACTTGCCCGGAAAGAATCTCCTAGCCCTGATTACGCCTAGCACGCCACTCTTGTTGGTCGAGCCCTTAGTGGTTCCTATCGGAGTAGATATCCAGCAGTTTCAAATGCTAGTGTAATACATCCACGACATTGAGATGTAGATGCATAATTGGGAAGGTCGGCTTACTACGATGACTTGGATGCAACCTTAGCTCATGCCTAGTGGTGGTGCGCGATCTAGATACTCCTAGTTGGAAGATGATCCGAACTCTAGTTGCGCGGTGAACTAGACCAAGCTGCAAAATAGTAGATCAGAGAACCCGGGGTGGCTAGCCTGGCGAGGCCGCTCCGATGCTTAAGTCATTACTATACTGTGGATGCGAGTTGAATACTTGAATGCATGAATGCTTGTGAATAAATAATCACATGTACCTTTGCCTTGGGGTTTCATGTCCTTATATAATGGAGTAGTCGTGGGCCTTACGAAAGAGCTTCGGGATCTTCGGGCTATGCGGATAAGATTTGTTCCATTTTTTAAGGAGAGCAATGTGTTGATAAGGTTTATCGTTTACTTCCAATTCAGGCGGAGCTAGGATGAGTCTCATCGTGATCCCGAGAAATTCAGGGCCCTTTGGGGTCGATTACATGGCGTTTCAGGTCTTTAGCTCCGAATTGGCACTTCAGTTCTTTAGTCCCATACTGGATTGGGTGTCGAGGTGTCTCTAAGCCGAGGTGGCTGAATACCCGAGCTCCAAATGTTGCAAACTAGGTTCGTTTGGCTGAGTTGTCACCCCTCGAACAGATCGCGTCTATGTGTCCCCTTCTTACTAGGTCATGCCAAATCACCCTTCGTCACTGTTAGACAGTTTTGTATGCCCTTAGATTCAATCAGAATGATGTACTTTATGAGTTTATTGTAAATGAATAAAAGTGCATATTTGATTCATGTTCCCTTGGTA
>NW_010729342.1:106648-139939 GCF_000365185.1 Nelumbo nucifera | reverse complement strand
ATAGAAAAAAAGAACTTTATTATTCTATTCTTTCTTTCCTCTTTCTTTTCTTTCTTTCCTTCTTTCTTTCCTTCTTTCTTTCTTTCTTTCTTTTTCTCTCCTCAAAACCCTTTGATCTTTTAAATTTCAATAGTAAAACATTAAAACAAAGTATAATCGATATATATATATATATATATATATAGCATGTAATAAAATGTATTAACACATACATTAATAAGATACATCAATATAAATGGCATTATAAAAGGCGCCCGCCTTGTCACTTTTGTCGCTTAGGCGGGCGCCTAGTTGCTAAAAGTCAAGGTGTTTGGGCAAGGCGCCCAACCAAGGGCGCCTAGTCGCCAAGGCGTCGCCTTGGCAACTATGGTCCAACTTTCAAGAGACACCAACCTGCTCCAAATTAGACATGTTCCTTTTCAATGAAAGCTGGGAAAATAAGTGGTCGGACTTGATAACAAGGGCTCTACCTAGAGTCACATCTGAATTGCCCCATTGGCCTAGGACAAGAGCCCTTTAGGCAAGGACCTCGACCCTTTAGGTTTGAGAACATGTGGTTTACTCACCCGGACTTCATGAAGAAGGTTGGGGAATGGTGGAGAGAAAGACCTAAGGGGGGTAAAGTGAAAAGGGGTAAGATTTCACAAAAAACTAAAAAGATTGAGAGCACATGTGAAGGATTGGAATAGGGAGCATTTTGGGAGAATAGAAGAAATGAAATTCTCTCTGTTGTCCCAAATAGAGGAATTGGATGCGAAGGAATCCCAAAGTGCCATAAGTCCTCAGGATAGAGATCGGAGATGGAATTTGAAAAGAGAGTTAGATGAAATCATTTTGAGAGAAGAAATTTCTTGGAGGCAGAAGTCTAGATGTAAGTGGATTAAGGAAGGAGGCGGGAACACAATTTTTTCATGACCTAGCCAATGGAAGGAGAAGGAAAAACCTAGTGTCCAAACTGGAAGTGGATGGAATAGTCTATGATACTCAAGAGAGGATAGCCAATTGTTTTGTTGACCATTTCAAGTCCATTTTGACGAGACCCCTAAGCCCTAGTGTGGAGTTGGAAGGTGTGACCTGGCAGAGGCTTCCAGAAGAGAGTAGAAATTGGCTGGAAAGGATTTTTTTTTTGTTGAAAAATGGCAAGGTAAAATTTTATTCAAATGGCCAAAAGTGGCAGATTACAACTAAGGCCCCTAAGACAAGGAGCCGAAAGACTCACTTTAACAACTACAATACATCATAACTCAAGAAAGATCCTAAATCTCAGCTGAGAATAGAGGGCTGAAGCCTGAATGTCCTTTGCCGCCGCCACCCAGGAAACTATCTTGCCAAATGCAAAGTCAATCAAGTGTTCTATGCTATAGGCCTTTTTTTGAAAGATCCTTCTGTTTCTTTCCGTCCAGACTGTGCATAAGATGGCTGCAGGCAGGACACTCCAAATGCACTTCGCCAATTTTGAACCACCCTCCAGCTCCTAACTCTATATCATGTCTAAAACTGAATTAGGCATACACGGTACACCATTGCAGCCCTACCCCCGATAAAAAGTGATTCCATATTGCAGCTGCAACCGAACAGTGAATGAATAGGTGCCTGCCATCCTCCTCCATATCTCCACAAAGAACACACAGCTGGTCCTGAATCTGAACACCCCTTCTAACCAGGGAGTCTTTCATAAGGCATCTATTGAGAGATGCAGCCCAAACCAAAGCATTCACTTTTGAAGGCACAAAGGGGTTCCAAATCTTCTCCGCTGGAATTTTTGGATGCACAACTTCATTCAGAACCCCCACAAAAGAGCTAACCGAGAAACTACCATCCACACTAAACTTCCAGTTCCAAGAATCCTCAGAAGACGAGTCAATGGACTGCCTGTAAAGCAACCCCAAGAGATCAGCAACTTTCCCAATTTCCCAGTCCTGAAATGACCTTCTAAAGGAAGGGCTCCAAATAACATTGCCCCCACTCACTTCAAATTGACTGGCCACCGATCCATTCTGATTTTCTACTATCTGAAACAGCTGAGGGAATACTTCAGCCAGAGGTGTACTTTCACACCAAGTATCCTTCCAGAAATGCAACCTATTCCCATTCCCCACTTTAGGAATTAGACCACTACTCATCCAAGGGAGAACTTCCATGACTTTTTTCCATAGGGAGAAACCTAAAGAATTCAATTGATTAGTGGTTACCCAGTCCCCACTGTCAGTATCATATTTTGCTGCAATTAATTTCCTTCACCATCTGTCTTTTTCTTTCTCAAATCTCCAAATCCATTTTCCCAAGAGAGCTTTATTAAACAACTTAAGCTTCCTGATCCCCAACCCCCCTTTCTCCTTAGGGCCACATACCTGATCCCTTTCTCCTTAGAAAAACCGTGCTTTCCATGGACAGATCTAAAGCACCAGGGCCAGATGGGTTTACAATGACTTTCTTTCAAGATTGTTGGGACGTAGTCAAAGAAGATTTAGTTGAGGTTTTCAAGGAATTTGAGAATAACCCAGTGATGAGTCGGGGAATTAATGCTACCTTTTTAGCCTTATTTCCCAAGAAGAAAGAGGCCAAGCATCCAAAGGACTTTAGACCTATCAGTTTGGTGACTAATGTTTACAAGATCGTGGCAAAGGTCTTATCTTATTAGCCAAGCGCATGGAGCTTTTGTTCAGGGGAGACAAATTGTAGATTAGATTCTAATAGCAAATGAATGTGTGGAGGAAATGAGGAGATCGAGGTGTCAAGGTTATGTTTGTAAACTAGATCTTGAAAAGGCCTATGACTTGGTGGATTGGGGATTCTTATCACTCGTGCTAAGGAAGTATGGGTTTGGGGATAAATGGTGCAAATGGATAAACGGTTGCCTTTCCAATTGCCATTATTTCATCCTAGTCAACGGGGTAGTTATTGATTTTTTCCCAGCTAATAGGGGTCTGAGACAAGGCAATCACATGCTACCTTTCCTTTTCACTTTAGTCGCCGATGCTATTAGTAGACTCTTCTTAGAAGCAGATAGAGCTGGATCTCTAAGAGGGAGGAGAATAGGTAGAGATAGAGTTTCCGTAACTCATCTCCAATTTGTAGATGACATAATAATGTTTTGCGAAGGTTGTGATTTGATAGAGGTAAGGAATCTGAAGGATTTAATAATTCACTTTGAGAGGGCCTCAAATTTGAAGGTAAATTTTGAGAAGAGCTGTGTTGTGGGAGTTCATTTGAATAGAGAGGAGATGGAGTCTATAGCAGCCTTGTTAGAATGCACTTGCTCTCAGCGACCTCTATCCTACCTAGGACTTCCTCTAGGTACAAATCCAAAGGAAAGTAGGTTCTGAAACCCGGTGGTGGAAAAATTCGAAAAAAGATTGGCAGCTTGGAAGAGAAACTATATTTCTGTGGGTGGTATAGTTACTTTGATTAAAGCAACTTTAGCCAGCTTGCCATTATATTTCTTGTCAGTCTTTAGAATTCCTAAAAGGGAGGCAAAGAGGTTGAAAATCTGATGCGGGGCTTCTTATGGGAACCTGGAGAAGAGAAAAAAGATCACTTGATTAGGTGGGAGGTGGTGAGTCGGAGTAAAAGAGGAGGCCTAAGCTAAGGGAATGTGTTGAGTAAGAATGAGGCTCTTTTAGGTAAGTGGCTTTGGAGGTGGCCCCTGGAGAGGGAGAGGTTGTGGCATAAAGTAGTGAAAAGTATCCATGGCTGTTCTGAATCAGGTTGGGATGCGGGGGTATCTCGAAGGGCTTTGCTCACAACACCTTGGAAGGCGATCTCTGGCATTCTCCCTAAATTCCTTAGTTTTGTAAGGTACAATGCTTGTTTTGGAAACTTCATTCTTTTTTGGGAAGATACTTGGGCGAGCACTCAACCCCTAAAAGACCATTTCTCTTCTCTCTATTCCATCTCCCTCTTTAAAAAGAAACCCATTTCATGATTCCTTTCCCCCCTGGTTTGCCCTTTGGCTTTAAACTGGGATTTCGGGTTTCGAAGAGGGTTAAGGGATGAAGAATTTCATTGTGTTTCAGAGCTATTGTTGCTTCTA
Source organism: Nelumbo nucifera (assembly GCF_000365185.1). The sequence continues at coordinate 135,906 of NW_010729342.1, read as the reverse complement.
GATTCGGTGTGTTGGACCCCACTAACCCGGATAAAAGAGTCTGGGCCCTAACCCCGGTTGGCTCCTTCACTTGTGCATCTTTCTTTAAAGCCCTTTGCTCTAACCCTTCCTTTCAGGTCTTCCCTGTTAAAGAGGTTTGGTCAAGGCCAATACCCCCCAAAATAGCAGTGTTCTGTTGGGAAGTCTATTATGGTAAGATCAATATTGTGGAAAACTTGCAAAAGAAGTAACCTTTTATGTGTTTGTCCCCAAATTGGTGCTTTATGTGTAAAGTGAAGGGTGAGGATTGTAACCATTTGCTGATATCGTGCTCCTTTGCTGCCAATATTTGGAACTGGGTTGTTTCCTTATTTGGGTGCAGGTGGAACTTGTCCTCTGAAGTAAAGATGTTGTTCACTCCGGCTGCTTTTGGGAGATTGACAAAAAGAGGGAAGCTAATGTGGAAATGTATCAGAACCGCTACTTTGTAGATTTTATGGGAGGAGAGAAATGCTAGAATATTTCAAGAAAAGGAAAGAAGTCTTGCTGAAATCAAGGAATGCATATTGACAAGGACAATCAAATGGTTGAAATCTTCACAGTTGTTGGCAGATTTCTCCTTTGATGACTTAAGGAGAAACTGGGAAGTAGTGGCTTCTACAGCATCCACCAAGAACAAATCACAGGTTGAATGGAAACCCCCACTGGATGGAGTGGTAAAATAGAATTTTGATGGCAGCTGCCAAGGTAACCCAGGGTCATCCGGAATTGGTGGGATTCTGAGAGACAAAGACAGCAATATGTTATCTCTTTTTTCAGGACCAGTGGGTGAAGGTGATTCTGTAAGGGCAGAGTTACTAGCAGCGGTACAAGGTATATAGATGGCTAGTCAAATTGGAGTGAACAATTTGTTAGTAGAAGGATGGAGGAATTTGGTTTCTTACTTCCTCTAGTTCCTTTTTTTGTGCTTTGTTCCTTAGGCCCATTAGTTTATGCTTTAAGTTAAGAATGCTTTTAAGTTCTCACAAGTAACCTACTTACTAAGGGCATACTTGTCTTTGTACTATCTTTTATTTATGAGTATATAATCTAATGAAAGGGGCGGCTAGACCTAATTCTGAGCTTCTCCCATTCTCTTCTATCTCTCTTCTCTCTCTTTCTTAGCTGAAAAATTTTCTTCTTTCTTTTACAGTTTTTATATCAAAACAGGTTGTCCAAACTTTTCTACTTGGTATCAGAGCAGTTTAAAGATTTCTTGAGCTGCTCCATCATGTAACCCTAGATCAATTGACTACATGATAAGGTAAAGGGCTGAACGAAGACTTCAGGTAAGCCCAACTTTTGGATTTTTTGGTGGAATTGCAATCCCTTGTACCTGGTCTAGGGTTTTACACCAAAGTCAAGAAGAACTGGAGAAAGGGGGAGAGTCCTGTTTTAGTAGGACTCTTTCAATTTTGACCTAGGAAGTGACACTCTAGTTTTTTTAGGGTTCCTTGAGGTTTTCTGAAGGGGGCAGTTCAAGTCCCAACCTTTTTGGAGGTCTTTGGAGGGAGTCACAACCTCTTCTCTCTCTTCTCCTGCTTCCACAGAAAAAGGAATCTTTGGAGGGAGGGCCTTCTAGGTTTCAGGAGGGTGTTTAGGGTTTCTAAAGGAGATAAATACCTTTCTTTTCATCTCAAATTGATTTCCTAATCTATTCAGGGAGTTATGGAGGCCAATGGAGTTGAAAACAAATTTACAAGAGAAATGAGATCCAGGGGAGGAGGTGTTAGAGACCCCTTCAACGTCAGAAGCATCACTACAATCAAGTTGGATGGTACGAACTACTTTGAATGGTCACAATTTACAAAGATCATTGGTGCTCGTGGGAAATTGGGGTATGTCATTGGTGAGGAAAAGAAACCTGAAACTAACCATTCCTGGTGGGTATAGGAGAACTACATGGTGATGACTTGGTTGTGTAATTCCATGTTGCCCCATATAAATAAGAACTTTTTATGGGCTAACACAGCTAAGGAGATTTGGGATGGAGTACCAAAAACCTATTCACAGATGAGAATGTTGCTAGAGTCTTTCAGTTGAGAAACAAGGTGATTGCTACTAGGCAGGGAGACAAGTCTGTTGCTATTTATTTTTTAGCCCTCAAAACCTTATAGCAGGAGATAAATCATTTGGAGATTGTGGTTTGGGAAAGTAGCAAAGATGCAACAACTTATCAGAAGCTGGTAAAGAAGAATAAGGTTTTTGAGTTTTTAGCTAGACTTTAACCTCGAGTATGATATTGCACGACAACATATTCTTTCTCGAGACGGCGTAATTCTCTCTCAGGCATATGCCTTTGTGTCTGGAGAGGAGAGTAGGAGGAATGTGATGATGAGGAACCCAAGCCTTGAGTAGTCAACGATGGTTAGCATAGTTAAGCCTAAGCCAAGTGGGGACAAGGGTAGAAATGAACCGAGAAAGGAGGACAAAAGGGATCTGATCTGTGACTACTGTAAGAAACCCAAACATACCAGAGATACCTGTTTGAAGATTTACCCACACCTTGTACCGAGACGGCTCAGAAATAAGAAGGGAAATGTGAATATGGCAGTGACTGGTGATTTATCAGGGCCACCCACTACAACCTCTCCAGAGTTTGTTCCATCAGCTGTAGTGAGGGCCGAATTGGAGAGATATGGGCAGTTTCTAAATCAGAAGGATACAACCATTTCCAACTCATTATCAAGTGGACAGCAAGGTGCAGGTGGATTGGAGGTAGTCATTCTACCTCATTTGCACACACAGGTAGTTCACATGCCATTGCAAATTATGTATCCACTATAGGTAACGGGGGACCTCCCTAGATTATAGATGTGGGAGCCTCAAAACATATGACCAACATTTCCACCATTTTCACCTCATACCACCCCTGCTTTGGCAGAGATAGAGTTTTCACAGCTGATGAATCACATGTTTCCATAGTTGGGAAAGGGTTTGTCAGGATAATTAATACCATTACCCTACCTTTTGTCCTTCATGTTCCTAGACTGAGTACTAATCTTTTATTTGTTAGTACTTTGACAAAGAATTTGAACTATTCTATGATTTTTTCCCTTGATCATTGTGTTTTATAGGACCTAGAATCAAAGAGGACGATTGGGAGTAGTCGTGAGGTGAATGGAATCTATCTTCTTGATGTGCTTCCCAGTCATCAGTCATCATGTCAGCAGGAGTATTGAGTCAGAGTTGGTGGGTCAGATTATGCTTTGGCATAATCGGTTAGGACATTTTTCTTTTGCTTCTTTACGTTTTCTGTTTCCCAAATTGTTTGAGTCTGTTAGTTTGTCCAATTTGGAGTGTGAGGGCTGTCAACTTGGAAAGCATTGTAGACATTCCTTTAAAGCAAGTAATAAAAGATGTTCTTCTGTTTTTTATATTGTTCATATTGATGTGTGGGGGACATACTATGGGTGGTTATCGGTATTTTCTTTTATTTATGGATGATTATTCTCAGTACTCTTGGATATATTTGATGAGATCTCGTGATGAGGTATTGTCTTTGGTTCAACAATTCCATAAAATGGTGCTGATACAATTTGGGGTACGAGTGAAAGTGTTTAGATCAGACAATGCTAGGGAATACTTTGAAAAAACTTGGCATCATACCTATTGGAGCATGGAGTTATCCATTAGAGCAGTTTTACATACACTCCACAACAAAATGGTGTAGCGAAAAAGAACAAACATATTGTGGAAGTAGCAAGAAGCATGATGTTGAGCTCTACAGTTCCTGTTCGTTTTGGGGGTGATTTAGTTCTTACAACAGCGTTCTTGATTAACCGGGTGCCTTCTCGTGTTCTTGGATATAGCACTCCGTTCAACCTTCTTTTTCTTGAAGGGGAGACATTCCATGTTTTTGGTCCTCACCGCTCAAAGCTGGATCCTAAGGCGAAGAAGTTTGTCTTCCTTGGGTATGCAGGAAATCAGAAGGGGTATTGTTGTTATGATCCAGTCTTCCTTGGGTATGCACACCTTTTTTCTCGAGGGGTTCTTCTCAGGGAGAGTGTTTTGGAGAAGGAAGTGAGTAATCTATACCACTTCCTGTTCCAGCTTCTTTGTATACTCCAGTGTTTGACCTACTTATCTCACCCACTTTGCCACCTCCATTGCATCCTGTCTCTCAGTGTTTTACACGACAGCGCCTACAACAACACAGGGAGGTTGATTCCACAGTAAAGGAACCCACATCACTCCCTATCGATACTATTACCCCTGTTCCTAACACCATTGCAGATGACCTTGATCTCCCTATTGCCCTCAGAAAAGGGAAGAGGAAGTGTACTGTTCATTTCATCTCATACTATCTTTCCTATAGTGGATTATCCCCTTCCTACCGGGCCTTCCTTTCCTCCCTTGACTCTGTGTTTATACCCATGAGTGTTAGTGAGGCTCTTTCCAAACCTAGTGTTTTAAAAGCGCAAGGGCCATTTTGTGCCTGAGGCGCAAGGCGAGGCACACACCTTTTTGAGGTAAGGCACACAATTTAAAAAAAAAAAGATAAAAATTCAAAAAATGCAAAAAATTCAAAAAAAGTAAAAAAAAATCAAAAAATTATAAAACATAATATTAATAAAAATATAAACTTAAGTTTTAAAATAAATGTTTTAAAAAACCTATATAATATGTAAAGCATATTCAAATGAGAATTTAAAAATGAAATCAAACATATAAAACATTTTCAAGCATATAAAACCCACAATCTCTTTTTTTTCTCAATTGCATCAAGTAGCTAATGTGGCATTACATTCCTAATTCTACGAGCCGTCTTTGTGCCACGCCCCTCGAGGCAAGCCCAAACAAGTCCATGTTAGGGTCTTAAATTCTTAGTTTTCACACAAAAAATAATAATTTAATAGTTTTAATTGCTTTTAAGAAGATATTTTATTAGGATGAATGAATGGACAACATTACAAAATAGGGGATTCTCGAAGCTTTGGTAAGGTGCACTAGGCGTGCGCCTTTTGAATGGGCTGCACCTAGGACCTGGGCGAGGCGCCTACCCTAAAATGCGCCTCGCCTGTGCGCCTAGGCACGCCTTTTAAATCACTGTCCAAACCTGAGTGGAAGATAGCTATGCAGGAGACAGTTGGATGCAGATGGGTTTATACAGTGAAGTACAAGACTAATGGGAGTATAGAAAGGTACAAGGCGAGGCTGGTTGCAAAACGGTATAGTCAAACTTATGGCATAGATTATTTGAAAACTTTTGCACCAGTGGCAAAGATGAGTTCAGTTTGGGATCTTCTATCACTAGCAGCTACTTACTCTTGGCCACTCTTCCAACTTGATGTGAAGAATGTCTTTCTCAATGGGGACTTGCAGGAAGAGGTGTATATGGACCTCTTTCTCCCATTCTCTTCCATCTCTCTTTCTCTGCTGAAACATTTTCTTATCTTTCTTTTCTTCTTTTTTTTTTTTTTACAGTTTTTATATCAAAACAGGTTGTCCAAACTTTTCTACTTAATGCATTATTAGAAGGGCCAATTTTGTCCTATTTCCCACCTAGGAGATGGGTATCATTTACCCATGTAAGTGATACCTAGGAAAAGCAGTTTACTGTGGGACCCATGATTTACCAAAAAGCGAACATGGGATTGTTGGTCAACAGGAACCTCTTCTCCATTCACTAATCCCTTCTCCCATTTACTAAAAAACAAATGGGGCCTTAAAGCATTATCTTCCTTTTCAAAACCAAGTTAGGTACTTATGGTCAAAGAAAGTTGGCATGGGCTAGTCCCACCTAAAATTTGAGCTTTCTGTTGGGAAGTATTGAAATGCTCCATAAGAGAAGATGGGACCTACTTGGTGGTTGTCTCCCCACATATGTTTCTCTTTCAATGCAAGTGGGTAAGCTACTTATGACCTATTAATTTCCTGCTTTTATGTCACTTTTATTTGGAAAAGGTTGCCTTTGTTTGATTGCAGGTGGGGTCGAACAGCCAATATTGTAAGTCTTTTCAGACCCTCCATCAAACTACCAATGAAAAGAGGAATACTAATGTGGAAATGCACAAGGGTAGTGTGCTGTGGGCAATTTGGGAAGAGAGGAATGCTAGAATTTTCAATGACAAGGCATGTCTAGAGGAAGCAATCATGGACAACATTGTGATTAAGGTTTTCAATGATCAAAACTTTAGATATCCCTTCTTCATAGAAAACATTCATGGAAGGTGGCAGCATGTGGTTTACTCATCAACAGCAAGACCTCCATGGTTGCAATGGAGTCCTTTAGCTCATATATGTGTAAGCTGAACTTTGATGGATCAGCTTGAGTAATCCAGGAACACTGGGCATTGGTGGAGAAATGGTTGATATCATCCATCTCTCCAGGCCTGATAGGTAATGGAAAGCCACAAGAGCTGAAGCTGGTGCAGCTTTATAAGGTTTGAGGTTGTCCAAAATACTCAAGAAATTTAGTAGTGGGGGGAGACTCTAAAGTGGTACTGGGATGGCTGAGAGGATGTTGCTAAAGTGCTTGGCAATACAAATAAAAGAAATAAGATAGCTGGAAAAGGACATGAGAATCACTTACTCGTGGATGAAAAGATCAGGAAACTTGTTGGCTGATGCATGGAGAAACAGGGGTTTATAGGGTTATTATGTTTTGGGGTCAGTTATAATAAAAGAATCTTTTGTTTCAGAGAGATGGGTAGCAAAAGCTAGCCTATATGTTGGGGCCTGGGGGTGCTTCAGCATTATGTACATGCATATTTTTTTACATATGGTCAAGAAATTTCATCTGTTACCAGAAAAAAACTAAAGCTTATCAAGCATATTTGTATCAGGTTCAGGTCAACTCATCAATTAGGTGGCTCAAGATTATAAGTTTTGAACTTGCATGGAAACTCCAGATATAGTCTAATATTAAAAGTATGATGATCCTATCATGACTACATGGTTGAGTGTGCTTATGTAGGGATATTGATTAATGGCATAATTAGTTTTTATGTTCTCCCAACTGGACAATCAGAACTTTGCATACCAGGGCCCCTCTTTTCCATTATGCTCTTATTATTAAATATTTGAACTCAATATCTAATGTGGTAGCTATACAACCATGAATTTTCAGTTAAAATAACTATTTTGTTTTCAATCAATCTGTTTCCCAAGTTTTTTATGCTGAGTTTCATTGTAAGGACAGAACAGAGAAGGAGATGCACCGGCGTCAGGATATGCTTGCAAACCTGAAATCAAAAGCCAACCAGATGGCTTCCACATTGAACATGTCCAATTTTGCTAATAGAGACAGTTTAATAGGACCAGATAAAAAGCCAGCTGATGTCATGAGCAGAACAACCGGCTTGGATAATCACGGTCTTGTTGGCTTTCAAAGGCAAATTATGAAAGGCAAATTCTCACCTTTTTGGTAGAAAGATTCTTTTTTATTGTCTTATTTTCATTAAGTTTACTTACGTCAATATATATATGTGGTGTTGCATTGGAAGCAGAACAAGATGAGGGTCTTGAGAAATTGGAGGAAACTGTATTAAGTACAAAACATATTGCACTGGCAGTCAACGAGGAACTCAGCTTACATACTAGACTCATTGTATGTTTCTGATCATTTTCTTTTCTCATAGTTCTGTATTGGATGTTGATCTTATTTTTGTTGCTTGCACATTATACAGGATACTTTGGACGAACATGTAGAATCAACAGACTCGAGGCTACAGGTTACACTTTTAACACCTACATGTCTTTCTTTTAATTAGTTTAAAATCTTATTGGGCAGAACGGCAGAAAACACTCGCACACACACTTAAACGCATAGGTGCTGCAGGGAATTTCTGAATGTGATACATTTGTCTAAATTATGCAATCAGTGAGCTCTTGATGTATGGTGTTGTTTTTATTTTCTTTTTTTAATAACTTTATAAGGGGAAGACATGCGAATACTTAGATGGATGAGTGGTAAAACTAGGACAGGGTTAGAGATGAAGTCATACAGAAGAACCTAGGAGTAGCTTTAATAAGTGATAAAATAAGAGAAGTAGATTGAGATGGTTTGGTGGCGTGCATAGAAGACCATCTACGGCACCTATAGAACAAGTGATCTGTTAAAGTTGAAAAGTTGAAGGGGCCAGAAGAGCTAGGGGCGAACTGAAAAGGACTTGGGTGGATTTGGTGGAATTAATAAGAAATTATTTAACCATCCATAATTTAACAAGGGACATAGCACTGAACAGAACAGAGTGGTGAAACAGGATTCATGTACCTGACCCCATATCGACGGGACAAGGCATAGATGATGATGATGATGATAGAGGGAAGTATGTTTTTATTTTTTTATTTTTTGATAGGACAAAGTTGGGGGTGCAACATGAGGACTTCCCAGGAGAGGGAAGTATGTTTTTAATCAGCAAGTGAGAACAATTAATTGGCAGGTTTTATTTATATTAAACTGAAACAAATCAAAAGTTCCCTAAATAGTACAGGAAAGGCCTACATGAGTAAAAACTGAAGTCCATAACATTAAATGTTTGATGGACCAATTTGGGTCAATTAACATGCTTAAAGTTTGTAGCAGGTTCCAGTGATGTTGCCATCCTTCACTAGTTACACTTGTTACTGCATAACATTATGTCGGAATTTTGCCTGGAGGAAGCAAGGTGCCAACCAACTGGTTGGTAAGGTCTCCTGCTGGTTGTAGCGGAGACTTGGGATCGAATACCACTTGCACCAGGTTGGGGGATGGGCTTACCACCCCCTCCTCAAAAGATATCAAGAAATTTTGTCTAGAGGAATGCTAGTTAACAAGAATTCATGCGAGTCTTGGATACCTTTCTCTACTGACATGGTGAGACCCATGAAGAGATACTAAAAGACAAAATTTGGCATGTGTCCCACCTTGTCTGTAGGCTTAGGTAGTAGCTACAAAATGACTGCATAAAGTCGTTTAATGGTTTGACACGATTGTTGAATGTGATGTTTGATAGTTCAATTTTTTCTTTTTTCTTTCAACATGCATATGTTTATGAATATTCACATTTCTTTTTTCTCTTTTAATTTTCTCCTTTGTGGCAGAGAGGAATCTGGATTTCATCCTCGTGAAATTGGTCCTCACACTATTCTCACAAACTTGCAGCCATGTATTGGGAACATCTCTGTACTTGTATATTTTCATTCATGGGAAGATGTTCCCAATGCATGGCTGCAAGCCTGGTGAGGACCTTTGAGGACAGTTACCCAGTAGTTGCATAAACTCGTTTAATGGCACTAATCTTTTGTTTTACAAGTTTGACAAAGTTGTTGGATGTTACCTTATGGTTGAATTTCTTTATCAATATCTTTCAATATGCATCTTTGGATGAATTTTAGCATTTCCTTTTTTCCCTCTTAAAATTTCTTCATGTTTGTGGCAGAGAGTGCAAAAGAGACTGGCAATCCTGAACAAACGTACCAAGGGAGGTTGCTCCTGCATGTGCTTGCTTTTCTCAGTTATTGGAATTGTGATTCTGGCTGTTGTTGTTTGGGCGCTGATCAAGTACTTGTAGTATTACTTCTAATAATGAATGGTAAACACAATAACCTTTTCTTTATCTCTGTTCACGTGTTGTTTGTGTGGGCCAGCCGGCCGTTTTTCAATGTCATTGCTCAGTCTGATCCTTGTTTCCTGAAAGGCTTTGTCTCTGCAACGGTTATGGCATTTGTGATTTTGTGTAACCGAAGAAATCCTATTTGTAAATTGCAACTGGCCAAGTCTAGAGAATAAATGTTTTATCATCTTTGTGACTTTGATTGCTTCCAAGAGAAATTAAACTAAGGAACTCTCGAATTACAAGAGAGATCTCTTAATACGTAGTGGCAATAAAAAGCAAATTATTCATTCATGCCATGTTCGCAGGTCTGTGAACCCCAGTTCCAAATGACCTGAAGTTTTGAACTTCTGAATTCTGATACTGGTGATTGTGCCGAAGCTACTAATAATCTGTTTTATTCTAATGTTCCATAGCCTACATGAATTTGAATCTTGAATCGTTGCTTGAAGTGATGCACTAAACACAGTTTAGATATGATGACCCTTAATGGAGTTAAGTACATTTCAGTATTTTATTTTTTGTTTGGTAATGGCAAAAATGGGCTACACAACCCGGGTGTACCCCCCCCCCCCCCCCCCCCAGCAAATAGCAATCATGATTTGATCAATTAATTAGCTCGAAGTGTAAATTTCAGGTATTTACTTTAATGAATCATGCATCAGGGATTCCAACACCCTATGCGTAGAGTCTAGACTCCAAAGGCAGAACCCCTGTGCACTATACACTAGGATTTAGGGGTTTCTATATGTTTAAATATTAGAACCCCTCTTAACATATTTATCTTTAAAGTACTGAATTGGAAAAAAAAAAGACACAATTGCTATTTTAATACTCACAATAAATATTATCGGTACTTTGAACTATGGTGTAAATAGATAAATATAGTTAGGATTTTATCATTTTGTATGTATGCTTTGCAAGGCATAGGAATCTGGTTGGAGATGTCTTTAGGCTCCAATCATTGAGTCCATCACAATAAGGGTGATTCATTGGATTAAGACGTTGCAACTTTTGAATTCATTTTCATTTGAAGGCATTTGAAGAGGATAGCATTGGATAGCTTCATAGCTCAATCATCATCGGCCACCGATGGGGTGATTTCTAGATGGGGGTAACCTGATTAACCTAAATTTTGGCGGCTACGGTAGAGGAAACATCGACATGTTTGTATTTGTATTTGCACTCTTTCCAAACTGAGCCTAGTTTCAATTGGAATCATAAATCAGCCAATGAGTTGGCTGATGCGAAGGTTAATAGAGGAAACTTGTTTAGGGGACAGGTGGGCACGTATTCGGATTTGCTCCTCATAGAGTGTTTCTCACATCAATCTCACAACAAGGTGCAGCCGTGCATTGGGAATATCTTTCCATGAATGACAATGTAATGTGCAGATACAAAAGATGTTCCCAATCTGTGGCTATAAGTGCTGTGAGGAGTGCTTTGTGAGGGCAAATCTGAATTTGATGGGAATGTGCAATATGGCACAAATTGTAATATATCAAGGGTATTAAACTAAGAGTGTAATATATAGAAGGGCAAAAGTAAACAAAGGGTAGGTGACATCAGTTGTCCTAAATTGGGGATGCTTTACATCTTTGTATGTTTTATAGTTATTCTATTATCAATCAATGGAAGGTTATAGTAGAAAATTTGTCTTTAAATTTTAAAATTATTTCTATATGTATAGATACACGCATTTTTTTTACGACGCCCTCAAGGGCAAGCCCCTAGTCCAAGTTTGTGCTTAGGCTAGAAGGTCCCATCATGAGCAATAGAAGAAGTCCAAGATCGCCTTCACCCTTTTGTTTCACAAGGAGTTTAAGAGTGAGGCCAGGAGGGAGGAATTGATGTTGTCCCTTGTCACGACTTCCGGTTGTGAGGTCACATCAACTATTCATGAGAGACTCTAGATCCTCATCCCACATATTGACTCAATCTCAAAAACATACAGAACCATAGAGACAAGTGAATGACTTAATCCAAAAAGGACACATCCAACCCACTTTGAATACTTGCCCGATGTCATTCCTAAGAAGGATGGCTCTTGGCGAATGTGTATAGATGGTCATCTCATCAACAATATTACTATAAAGTACCAATTCCTAGGGGTGAGTATTCGGTTAAGAACTGAATTGAATAAATCGAAAATTTTAAAATCGAATTAAAAAAATCAAATTAAAATTAAATTATAGAATAATCAAAATAACTGAAATTGAAATTTTCGGTTATTTTGGTTAAAACTGAATTTTAATAATGTATATGCTATATATTATAATATATATTGTGAAAGCAAATTTCAAAGTTTCGTTAATTCAGTTAAGCAAATTTCTAATTTTAAAAACTGAAACTGAAAATGGAATTGTTCAAACACCGAATTAATAAAAAACCAAGGAAACCGAACCGAAAAATCAAAATTGAAATTTTTGGTTCGGTTTTTTGGATTTAACCGAATTATCCCCTACCAATTCCCCATACTTTGGTTGGAGGAGATGTTGGACCAACTCAATTAGGCCACATTTTTCATAAAGATATAACAGAATAGTGGCTATCACTAACATCTGCATCGGGCCAAGAGATGAATGGAAGACAACCTTTAAGACTTGTAAAGGCCTATATGAGTGGCTAGTTATGCCATTTGGGTTATTCAATACACCATCCACCTTCATGAGGAAGATGACTCAGTTGTTGAAGCTTTTCTAAGCAAATTTATTGTTGTCTATTTTGATGATATCTTATATATACTTAAAGCACAAGGGGGCATAAGGGGAGAAGATGTGGCTGCATGAGAATGAAGTAAATAGCATTTACACATGTGGAGTTTGGGGCATGTGAAATTTACTATTACAAATTTAATTAATCACAACAATGGCATTGAATAAAACAAAAAACAAAACAATGATAACTCGTTCGACCCAATGACTAGGTCACGAGTTGCACACTAAATATGTATGCAAACTTTGGGAGGCCATAACATGCACTTCAATGTCCGATTGAGGTGATTTTTTTTTTTATTTTGGGTAACTATTTTTGCCAAAACCCCTTTTTTCCCTCAAATTGTATTTTTTTATATTTTTTTAGATAAAAAACTTATAACTAAATTAAAAAATATATATATTTAGGGTTTCCAACAGGTTGGGTTTGGTTGAACCCGATCGATTGCACTACTCGAACCATCACCCTGTCAAGATTCCAAGTCTAGTTTGAGTAAAACCCGGAAGGAGGTAAAAAAATTATTGACTTGGTCAAAAAATGTCTGACCTGAACGGTTGGATCATTGACCCATTCAACCTGGTGACCGAGTTATGGGTTGCACACTAAATGTGTATGAAAATTTGAAGAGGCCATAACTTTGCACTCCAATGTTTGATTGAGGTGATTTTTTTTATTTTGGATAACTTTTCGATATTTATGCATCCCAAGGAGCCATAGGTGCCTTGCCCTTCTATTTTCTCAAAAAAAAAATGTCCTCAAATTGCAATTTTTAATATTTTTTATAAATAAAAAAATTAGTATAAAATAATACCTACATTACATGTAGAACACAAACCACCCACTTGATCCATTTAGAAATCACAAACCACCCCCAAGGAAATAAATGGCAAGCATTGCTATTCTATGGGCACCCAGTTCAAAAGCATAGAAAAGAGTTGTGGCAGAAAATAGCCCAAACACAATCTGTAACCACAGTACTATGGATTCTAATGGGGGACCTGAATGAAATATACAAACAAGAAGATCATAAGTCTCTCAAAAGAAAACAGCCCCATCTCTCAAAACACCTCCAAAGCTTCATAAGAAAATTTGACTTAGTGGACTTTGACTATGTGGGGCCACCTTTCACATGGACCAATGGACAACATGGACTATCAAAAGTGCTGGAAAGACTAGACAAAGCCTTGGCCACCTCCAACTGGTGTCAATTGTACCCAGAAGCTATACTACATCGTCACCCAATAACAACTTCAGACCATGGGCCTATCTCAATTAACACCATGCCAACCCCACCAAGAAGAAAACCTCAATTCCACTTCTTATATTTTTTGATTGAACACCCTCAGTGCAAGCAAATCATTGAAGATTCTTGGCAACAACAAATTCATGGATCCCCTGCCCACCAAATCCTCACCAAATTGAAGGTTTGTAAAGCAGAATTAAAAGAATGGAACACAAACCAATTCGGGCAAATCCAACATCACATTCAGAAACTGGCACAGCAGATATCTACGCTGCAAATGGAAACTTCGGAAGATGACCATAAGAGAAAACTCCAATCCCTCCTAAAACAATACCAATACTGGCTTCTCAAAGAGGAACAATTATGGAGACTGAAATCAAGGGAGCTCTGGTTAAAAAATGGTGATAAAAACACAAAGTTCTTTCACCACATTGCAAGCCACAAAAACATAAAAAATAACAACCTAGAATGGCTTCAGATTTCAGAAGGGGCATGGACATCAGACAGAAACACCATAGCCAAAATGTTCAAGGAAGCCATCCTAACCATAAGTGGCCAACCAGAAGACTTTGATCCCAATCAGCTCAACAGTGTATCTCTCCCTACACTCAGAGGAGCAAAAAAACCTACTCCTCACCCCACCCACTCAAGAAGAGCTGGCATTAGTGGTCAAACAGTTCAACCACACAAAGCTCCAGGACCATATGGATTCACAGCCTTTTTTTACCAACATTTCTGGGAGTTAATTGCATAGGACCCTAACTGATGCTACAAGTTACCGACCTATTAGCCTATGTAATGTACAAAATAATCTCCAAACGGTTGGTGCTTAGATTGCAGCCAGTATTGCAGGACCTAATCTCCTCCTATCAGTTGGGTTTTCTAAAAGGAAGGCAAATCACAGATAACATCCTACTAGTGAAGGAATTACTGCACAGGATGAAAACCCAGAAAAGAGGTAAAAAGCACATATCGCTTAAGATAGACATGTCCAAGGCTTTTGATAGAATGGGCTGGTCATATCTATTGCAAGTGCTAAAAAAGATGGAGTTTCCTGAAAAGTGGTGCAAGCTACTACTCGCTTCTCCATAAAATTAGTAAGAGAAACCCATGAACATTTCAAATTAAGCAGGGGAGTAAGACAAGGAGACCCCATTTCTCTTTATCTTTTCATCATTGGAATGGAGGTACTAACCCAGTTGCTTAATCAAGCTGTATCATCTAGACAAATAGAAGGAACCCAGTTCAGCAAAGAAGACACTCCAGTTACACATTTATTCTTTGCAAACGACTATATCCCATTCTGTAGAACCGATTTGGTGCAAATCAAGGCCTTGGTAAAAGTCCTCAATAATTTCAAATTCGTGTCAGGACAAAAGATAAATTATTCTAAATCAAGCATCTTCTTCAGCAAAAATGTGCCTCAGCATCATCACAAGTTTCTCTCACATACCCTTCATGTGAAGAAATCACTAGTAGGCACCAAATATCTTGGGATCCAAATTGGTACAAGCCCTCGGCTCTGCTCTACCCACAAAGAAGTCCTTAGTAAAGTAACAGCTAGAATAAATGCATGGAACTCAAAGTTGCTGTCCCAAGCAGGCAAAACCACCTTAGTCAAATCAGTCTTGCAGTCCATCCCAACAGACTCCATATCCACAACAATCTTCCCAAAAGCCAGAAACTCAAAATTAGATAAACTTACAAGAAAGTTATGGTGGGGAGATACAACTGGGAGAACCATACACACTATTTCTTGGGGCAAGATATGTAGGCATAAACAACAAGGAGGATTGGGCTTCAGATCCCATGAGATTATGAACAAGGCTATCTTTGGGAAACAAATCTGGCGGCTCTTAAGTGATAGCAAGGGTATATGGAAACAAACAAATAAAAGTCAAATATTTCCCACATACCTCCCTATTTACTGCTCCAAAAACCAAGAATAGCTCATTGTGGTGGAAACAAGCACACTCCATGCTATCACAGTTAAAGACAAACTTACTATGATCAATCAAAGATGGCCGAGACACCCAAGTCATCATGGACCCATGGATACCCACCTTACCGGGGCACATCCCAAGTCTGAACCCCTTGATATCTGAATCACAAGTCAAGAACATGAAGGTCTCTAAACTCCTTACTTCAGAAGGATCTTGGGACACTACCAAACTAAATATTCTCTTCCAAGAATCTACAATTCCTCACATTCTATCAATAACTCCAGATACAAGCCAGCCAACAGATAAAGTGATTTGGAAGAAGAACAAGTTGGGTTCATATTCAGTGAAGTCAGCCTATCAACACTTCTCCTCATTTGAAAGCTCTAGTTCTGGTCCTCACTTCAACTGGAAGCTAATTTGGAAGCTCAAAATACCGCATAGATTCCAAGTTTTCTTATGGAAACTAATATGGGATGGTGTGCCTACTAAGCGGAAATGCTTGCCATGGTTGCAAGGAGAGGACTGAATATGTAGCTTCTGCAAAGTCAGTGAGGAGACAACCTTCCACCTGTTCTTTCAATGTGCTTTTGCAAGAGCAGTTTGGTGTGAAGCCCAATTCGGGCTGAACCCAAACACAATATCAGAAAATCAACCCCACACCATCATCACCGAATGGTTTACAAGCCTAGAATCATCACTAGGTGAGCAACAAGCACTTTTGTACCTCAGCAGATTCAATATCATCTGTTACTTCATATGGAAAGCAAGGAACAAAAGCATATTAAAAAATAGACAACTGGATCCATATCTTGTCATACGGACAGCATCCCAATTCCCCCCTAACACACATCAGCCAGCATAGGCAAAGCCATCGCACCATCTCATTATCACAGTCCATGCCAACCTTACATGTCGATGGCTCCTTTGATCCTAATACAGGATATGCAGGACGAGGGTTCGTCATCCAACATGCGCAACGTCAACTCTATATTGCAGAAGGGAAGCCTAGCTAGGCTATCAACAGCTATGATGTCGAAACAAGAGCTCTCTTAGGAGGGTTGCAAGCAACACAATCACATGGTATTACCCATCTTTTGGTTTTCTCAGATAGTGTAGCCTTAATGGAGTTTGCTACCACAGATAAACCAATCCAATGGTCTAATCATCTCCACCGAAGCTATCTACAAAGACTGATTTCATCTTTTGAAGTTATTGAGTTTGTACATATAAGTAGAAACAACAATCAAGTGGCCCATCTTTTTGCTTACATCTCATGTAAGTGCCACATATCACTAGACTACAATGGAGCTAACTCCCCCCATGTAAGACTCGTTTAACTAATTCAAGGCAGCTTCTTTTGACAAAAAAAAAAAAACCTCAATAAACATATAGAACTATAGAGACAAGTGAATAACTTAATCCAAAAAGGATGGCTCTTGGCGAATGTGTATAGATGGTCATCCCATCAACAATATTACTATAAAGTACCAATTCCTAGAAGTGAGTATTCGGTTAAAAACTGAATTGAATAAATTGAAAATTTTAAAACTGAATCAAAAAAAATCAAAAATGTATATACTATATATTATATTATATATTATAATTAAGCAAATTTCATTATATTATATATTAATACATAAATAGTATGATATATTATATATTATATATTATATATCAAAGTTCAGTTAATTCAATTAAGCAAATTTCTAATTTTAAAAACTAAAACTGAAAATGGAATTGTTCAAACACCAAATTAATAAAAAACCCAAGGAAACCAATTCGAAAAATCAAAATTGAAATTTGCGGTTTGGTTTTTTGGTTTTAACCAAATTATCCTCTACCAATTTCCCATACCTTGATTGGAGGAGATGTTGGACCAACTCAATTAAGCCACACTTTTCATAAAGATAGAACTGAATAGTGACTATCACTAGATCTGCACCAGGCCAAGAGATGAATGGAAGACGACCTTCAAGACTTGTAAAGGCCTGTATGAGTGGATAGCTATGCCATTTGGGTTATTCAAACATAGAATTAATAAAAAAACCAAGGAAGCCGAACCGAAAAATCAAAATTGAAATTTCCAATTCGTTTTTTTGGTTATAACCGAATTATCCCCTACCAATTCCCCATACCTTGATTGGAGGAGATGTTGGACCAACTCAATTAGGCCACACTTTTCATAAAGATAGAACTGAATAGTGACTATCACTAGATTTGCACCAGGCCAAGAGAAGAATGGAAAATGACCTTCAAGACTTGTAAAGGCCTATATGAGTGGCTAGTTATGCCATTTGGGTTATTCATACACCATCCACCTTCATGAGAGAGATGACTCAGTTGTTGCAGGCTCGCAACCTTTTCTAAGCAAATTTGTTGTTGTCTATTTTGATGATATCTTATATATACTTAAAGCACAAGGGGGGCATAAGGGGAGAAGACGTGGCTGCATGAGAATGAAGTAAATTAGCATTTACACATGTGGTGTTTGGAGCATGTGAAATTTACTATTACAAATTTAATTAATTAGAACAATGCCATTGAATAAAACAAAGAAAAAACAATGATAACTTGTCATTTCTTTCATATTTGATGCTAAATATGTAATTACTTACAATAGTGTCACTACTAACTATTTACAATGATGCCACTAAATTTTTACCTTTTTCATATTTGTTGAAAATTGTCTTTCACTCTCATTTTATTTACAATCAAGCCATGTTGGGTCGTGCTGAGTCGGGACATGCTTCCCTCCCCTAGGATACTTTAGGGGGTTGGCCCGACACAGTATATGGCATGTGTCGTGCTGGCCAAGCCATGTTTTTTAAAAATTTTGAAAAAAATAAAGAAAATTTTAACATAAATTATAAAAATAGACAAAAATTAAAAAGATCTTAAAATTTTATTTTATATGAATTTTGACGTATATAATTGTTTATATACACAATAATAAAATTGAAAATAAAATTATATATATTAATATATTATATAATTATTGTATATAATATATATAATATACAAATTATATTGTATACACAATGGGGTGTGGCCACACTCATTGCACCCCTACTCCTGCATCTTGTCACTGCCTACCCCTGCCTACCCTGCATCTTGTCACTGCTTCCCTGCATCTCTCCTGTAACGCCTCCATTGATTCATGCACAGTTTACTGGAGCGAACATCTCTCTCCATCTCTCTCTCTCCAATGGAAGGAAAAGCAAAAACCACTGGAGCGAACACCCTCGTAGTATGACTCTTCAGATGAATTCGCTAAGATTGATACTCAACGGATGGCTCATGACAACCACAAGATGAATGAAGCTGGTGCATTGGTCCCCCTCCAAGTTCAAGGTGATTCCGCCCTTTACCAGGCTCAACTTCCAGTCTTGGATCCGGTCGAGCCTCACCGTCACCGATGACCGAACAAGCTTCAGTCGGTTGTGTGTGTCGCTGAAGATTATATTGGAACCTGGAAGCAGAGTCTCAGACCCCTGCAACAATGCCATTTAATTTGCAGGATATCTCGTAGCCGTTAAATTTGCACTGGGGGAAGCATCGAGGCGGCAGGCTATGGCCTACGGCTATCTAGCCAGCAGCCTAGGCTAGGCCGCAGTCAACCAAGAGATTGGATTTACTTTTACAGTGAGCTCCCGTCAGCTACCACCCCATAGAATTCTGCAAGAAGATTTTTGGGGTCAGGCAACCTTTATAACTCTGTCTCCGGCCTTCAGAAAGAGGAGAGAGATTCACCAACCGGCAACCTCATGAAACTCTCAAGGAACGAAAATAATGGCACAGCTCGAAAGAGAAGATTAGGCAATGGGACGAGGGCAAGCTAGCTATTTGTACTTCAGATGTTGTTATTAATGATTCTCTGGAAACGACACAGCGTGGTTTCATCGGCCATTATTCAAACTAATAAACAAAACAGTGCGATTGCGAGTGTAAAAGCTTTGATAGCCGCTCTAACCACTTCATCGGCCGTTCCTGGAAACCACGCTCAAATGGCTCAGGGCTCAAAATTTTCATGCCCACGTCTCCGTAAAAATAAATGTACAAAGCTACCTGTTTATAGACTAGGATAATCCTTTCTAATATGTCTATTTATGTCCAGTGAACTGTTGATGAATCAATGGAGGCGTTGATCCTCTGTGCTCTAAGATGGTGGAACGCCGGTGAAAAGAGGTGCAGCTCCGATTCGTTGTCGTCTGGTACCAACCTGGGTGAAGGAGGTACAGATCTGCAACACTGATTCTTACGGGGTGAAGAAGCTTGCAGCATGAAGGCTGAGCAGAGCACCCAGGTTGAAGACTGATCGGAGAAGAAGGAAAATTGAAGACCGATGGTAGGTATGAATACACGAGAGTGAAACCAGGAGGAAGAAGAAGAACAAGGAGAGAGAAGAAGAAGAAGAAGAAGAAGAAGAAGAAGAAGAAGAAGAAGAGAGAAAGAGAGAGAGAGCGAGAGAGAAGAGAAGAGAAGAGAAGAGGAAGAGAGAAAGAGAGAGCGAGAGAGGAGAAGAAGAAGAGAGAGAGAGAGCGAGAGAGAAGGAGAAGAAGAAGAAGAAGAAAGAGAGAGCGAGCGATGTAATAAATACATCGATAATCGATGTAAATTTAAATTAAAATGTTTCCAGTGTAAAATTACAAAATTACATGTTTATCAAACGCCAATATAATCGAACCGGGGTGTAAAGTTTACCCCGATTGATTTTCCACCCCACGTACCCTCAGTTTTCTTTTATTTTTTATTTTTTGTATATCATGTATTTTCAGACTCATGATATGTTTAAATCAATTTCTGAAGCCTCATGGTAGATTTAAGTGGCCATTTAAAAAATAGGCCTTCTAAAAAATGGTAGATTTAAGTCTTTTACCCAAATTAGAATTAAGGTTGCGTTTGTTTGTAGTGTAAAGCCTAATTTAATGTAATTTTACATTTTGTGTTAGTTTTATACACGTTTGGATAGAGTGTAACAAACTCTCAAGTAGTGTAAAAGTTAACGTTTTTCTCTTCTCTTCCAAAAAACTGCTCCGCCTCTTCCTCATTGGTTTCAATCTTCACCGGCATCGTGCTTCTCTGGAACCTTGGTTTCAATCGCTGCATGATTTTCTTCTTTGTCTCCGCACTTTGCTTCTCTGGAACCTTGGTTCTTAAGCTTGTTGTGGTTTCAATCGCCGACACCTTGCTTCTCCGTCTCCATGCCCTACTTCTCTAGTGCCCTTATTCTTCAACTCGTTGTGGTTTCAATTGTGGTTTCTATCTTTGCACAACTCTCTTCTTTGGCTCCGCATCTTGCTTCTCCCATTTGTCGTTGTTTCAATCATCGGTGTCCTACTTCTCCGTCGTTTCAATCTCCGCTTCTCTGTCTGTTGGCTTACTCCAAGCCCATATAAAAACTCTACCAAAGATTTTACACTTTTTCCAAATGAATAAGAGTGTAAAATGAGCATTCCGCGGATTCAATTATTACACCAATAATTCTGTAAAGTTTTTACATCGCTTCCAAACGCAGCCTAAGGGAAATACGAGCGGAACGTACCAATACCATGAGATGCTGACGTGTGATGGTTTCGACTCTGAAGTGAAAGCTTGGTGGGCCCAGAAAAGCCCAGCTGATATTGCCCGAATCCAATCCACCACACTCAAACTTCTGCCCCTTAAAACTGATCGTCTTGGAGGCCCACGGTTTATTGGGTAGGCCGTCTCCAACAGTTGCAGCTATGATTAACCATGATTAGGGGGCATTATTAACTTATACATAATGTTTACACGTGGCAATTGAGCTAAATTCATATATTGGCTTAGGTCTACACTAGAAATGGGTCTGGGAGTCTGGGACCCAGTAAGTGGTGGGTTTTACTTGAAACATATAAAGTTAGGCTATAGAGGCCCAAAGATCCAAGCCCATCCATGCTCCTCACACAGCGCCTCACTCCGATCTCACATGTACACTTCACCATGCATCGGGAATATCTCCCGTGAATAATAATGTAATATCTCCCGTGAATAATAATGTATAAATACGGGAGATGTTACTAACATGGTAGGATGTGCGTATGAGGTTGATGTGAGACGCCCTGTGTAAAGAGCAGATCCGGTCTCATCATTACATCCGTCCAGTTTGGCCAATTTCATTGCCACGTGGCGAAAAACCAGGCTGCAAAGTACAAAATGCTTTATTAGGGACACTTACTGTTGACAAATGACGATGAACAAAAGAGCGTGAAATCTGAAAAGATCTCTCTCTCCCCTCTGACACTTGTTTTCACTCCCCTCGACGCTGCTTACAAGAAGAGTGTCAAGAATCAAAAACAGAAGAACATAGAGCAACCAATTAATCAAAGAAACCCAGTTTCCATTTCTCTTCTGTCGTTCGTCGTCGTCTCATTTCGAGTTCGTTGAGGGAGTATTTGCTTTTTAGATTTCAAATACATTCTTTGATGGCTTCCGGTGGAGGAACAGAGGAAGAACGGCAGAAAGAGCAGCTTGCTCTTCTGGGGAAACCCTTAAAAGAAGGGGAGAGAATTTTGGCGCCAACGAGGAGACCAGACGGGACAATGCGAAAAGCCATTCGGATTAGGGCAGGTTACGTCCCTCAAGACGAAGTTGCAATTTACCAATCCAAAGGTGCTCTGGTAGGAAAAGCGAATTTCAATCGTTTTCGCTTCTTTTGAAGTTCTCTGAATTGATTTGTGTCGGTCTTTGTCTTTGCTTATTATCGTCGGGGATTTTGCAGCCGATGGTGTTTTCTTTTGATGCAGTTAAGGAAAAGTATGGGCACGCCGGAGGTGCCCCCGGGGTATGACCCGGTTTTGGATGCGAAGCCGAAGACGAAGGCCGCTAAGCGGAATGAGAGAAAGAAGGAGAAGAAGCACCAGGTGCTTGGTTTATTTCCTTGTAATAGTTTTTGCGCATTTGGTGATAGTTTCGTGCCACTGTGCCAGATATGTGTCTTTCGAATCTTTTGGGATGGAGGTCTTGAAATAGCTAATACGGTAACTGGGGCTTGTTTAGAGTGCCTCTTTTTTTACAAAGATTTCTCAATATGTCATGGTTGAATTCTATGGAGAATTAGTTTATGTTCAAGAATGTCGAAATGAATGGTGTGAAGAAGTTGATGCACAAGTAGGTTATTGGGAGAGGAGTGGAGGACTTGAAGTTGCAAATATGGTGACAGGGTGTAGGGCCGTTCTTACCAGAACAATGGTGAATCAGTGAAAGATGGATTAGCCATCCTTTTATGTGATTGAGTTGGGCAGTCAACTCAAGAGCTTGCATTGTTTCATAGTGTGTATGCATTTTGGTTTGTTTATGGTTTGGATTTTCATCACTGGAGGCGAAATACAAGTGCAGTGCTCCCTTTTAGTTTCTTGATTGTTTGGGGCTTTTGGTGTTTTAAAAGTAAGGAGTGCAGTTAAGCACAAAGGGTTCCTAGAGCGAAAGGTGCAAGGTGAGGCATGCACCTCTTTGAAGTAAGGTGCCACTTTTGAAGAAAAAAATCAGAATAAATAAACTTATATATAAGAAGATGAAAATCCTATATTTATAATAAATAAAATATTTCAAAATGTTTATTAGCCCAATTGGTTAAAGCATCATGTTATTAAAACAAATATTGTAGACTTGTATTCTGAAATCTTATGTAGATAATTTTTTTAAACTCTAAACATCATAACTATAACCAAATTCAAGGTTAGAATATCAACAAGCCAGATTTAGGAACCTAGGTGATACAGGTATTGGAGGTGTGATTGAGAGAGGGACGGAGCTATCTGTTGGGCTTTCAGTGGCCCTTTGGGAACAGGTGACTCTACAAAGGCTGAAGTTTTGGTGGCTCTACTGGGATTAGGATTGCTAGAAACTTGGGAATCATGAGCTTAACAATTGAAGGTGATTTAGTAAACACAATTAAGTAGTTACAAGGAAGAGCTGAAGGTCCTTGGAGATTGGTGCATTACATTTCTGAAGCAAGAGACATTCTAATTAACATGTTTGCAAGTATGGTTTGGGTTCATAGGGAACTGAATGCAATTGCTGATGGTTTAGCTAAATCTGGGATTTATAGGGTTTCTTTGTATAGTGATACTGGTCTTCCTCTGTGTTGTGAGGGGTGGTTTTACTAGTACTATTGGTATGGGGGGTCCTATATTTTCTTATTTGTCTAGGGACCTCCCTGTAATATTATTTTTTATTAATATAATAGGGTGAAGTGGGTGCTGCCACGTATCGTTTCCTATAAAAGAAAAGTGGGTGCTGCCACTTACCCAATCATATTTTCCCTCTCATACATGGAATTGGAGTAATAATTTGTCATAGAAAATCTAATTTTTTTCTTGTGTTATTCTTGACTTATCAGTTTGACCACTAGAGGAAGCATACTCAAACAACTGGTTTGATCTGATTGCCACATCCAAGCTTCTATTCTCCTTCTTCTTTGGTTATAGCACCAAGTTTTTATTTTATTTTTCTTGGTTGAGCCTCCAGTGACTGAAGCATTTAAGAGGATTAAATAGTTCCTGTAAGGAAAGTTTCTGCTGTGTTTTTGATCTGGACTGTGTTTGGGAGCCTTGTAGAAGGCTGTTATGATCAAAGAAGGTGCTGGAAATTGACTGGAAGGTGGTTTTTGTTTGAAAGAAGGTTTTCCAAGTGACCAGTCATATGTTTTCTGTTTGCCAAGTGGAAACCAAAGGGCTGTTTGCATGTTGACCAGAATGTGTGTGCAGTAGTGGTTTACAGTGACAGTGTGTCATTGTGTGCATGGTACAAGTGGTTGTAGCCCTCATGTAAGTAGTTTGTTTTCAGTTTTGTCCCTCCTAATACAGTTGTTCTGTCATTGCCTTGGACTGTTAATGTCATGTGATTGTGTCTGCCCAGGAAGGGTCTTCTTTTGGATCCTTTTGGTGGTACTGGTTATCTAGTAGTAGTGTTTCAGCAATGTTCTCAGAGAGTTCTGTCACTTCAAATTCTTTTTGGGGGCTTGTTAATTCTGGTAGTGGGATGGACAATGTTGGATTTCCTGTATCCATTGTTTTTCTTGATGGGCTGGATTACTTGGAGTGGTCCAAGGGTGTGAAATGTTTGTTGGAGTCAGGGGAAAGTTAGGGTACCTCATCAAAAAGACTAAGAAGCCTATTAGTGAAGGCACTGAGTATGAGAAGTGGGAACAAGAGAACTATATGATTATGTCTTGGCTTACATCTTCAATTCAGCCTGCTGTTAGAAAAAAACTTTAAGTGGGCTGAAATCCATCTCTATTGAAAACTACTAAAAGAGAGAGTTGGCTGGTGATTCTTTGGTCTTGATTGAGATGTTGAAAGTTCCAATCTTCTAGGTTGAGAGAACATCAAGAGTTTTAGGGTTGTCAAACAGTATATCCAATCCCTGCCCCCAAAGAGCCTATATATCTTATTAGTTATAAGTATTTACAAAGAGGCCCTTGAAGGGCTAAAGATAAGAAAGAAAATGAATGCTATGGTACAATAGGGACCATAAAACAACATTACATCAAGTATCTCTATACTCCCCCTCAAAATGATGCCGAGACATAAGCATTAGTTTGCCCACAAGAAATAGATGTCTCAATCTCGTCATAGGCTTCGTGAGAATGTCAGCAATCTCTAAGTCGGAAGCTATATGAGGAAGGGAAATAGAGCCGGTAAGAAAAAGATCCCTGATGAAGTGACAATCCACCTCAATGTGTTTGGTTCTCTCATGAAACACTGGATTAGATGCAATCTTGATATCACTAGTGTTGTTAGCATAGAGAGGAATAGGCGGTGGGAGATGAACACCAAGATCAGCAAGGAGAGATTGAAGCCAAACAACCTCACTGCATACCAATGACATAACCCCGTATTCAACTTCTGTAGATGACTTAGAAACTGTTTGTTGTTTCTTACTTTTCCAGGAGATAAGGGAGTCTCCCAAAAAGACACACCATCCGGTAGTAGACTGTCTAGTGTTAGGACAACCTGACCAATCTGCATCAGCATAAACTCTCAATTGAAGAGGAGAGAAGAAGAAAAGAATAGTCCTTGAGACAGAGTGCCGCGAACATAACGGATAATCCGGTGGACAGCAGTCATGTGGGGCTGAAACGAATTGACTAACTACCTGAATTGCATGGGAAATGTCCGGACGAGTCATGGTGAGATAAATGAGAGACCCAACCAATCATTAGATTTAGACATCTTGACATTGAGTTCCAAAGGTGTATCAACTTGTTTGGTGTCTGTAAGACCAACAAGCTTAATAAGATCACATGCATATTTGTGTTGACAAAGTAACCATGGCCGCTACGATGTATTTCCAGCCCCAAGAAATAAGTAAGAGAACCCAAGTCTTTCATATGGAAGGAACTGTAGAGAAGAGACTTAAGTTCTTGGATTCCAACCTCATCATCCCCTATCAATAACATATCATCTACATGCAACAATAAGATGGTAATGCCTCGAGGTCTTTGACGGATGAAGAGAGAATAATTAGAGGCACTCTGATTGTAGCCAACAACCACTACAACATCTCGGAATTTCTCAAACCAAGCACGGGGAGCTTGTTTGAGACCATATAAGGATTTCTTTAACCGACAAACAAGAGAGGGATCACCACTGTATCCAGGAGGAGGCTTCATGTATACTGTCTCCTTCAAATCGCTATGAAGAAAAGCATTCTTCACATCTAACTGAAGTATGGCCCATGAATGTGTAGCAGATAAAGCTAAGAGGATACAGACTATAGTAATCTTGGCAACACTTGAAAGAAGAAAAAGAAGAATTGTTTACTGTATTACAGATTTGAAGAGAGAGAGAGAGAGAGAGAGAGAGAGAGAGGAGAAAAGAAAGAATTTGAACAAAATACACTTAGTGGCTTTGGGTTCAAACTTGGAGCGATGAGGTCCAAGGATTTGAACAAAACAAGTACACCCAAAAGTTTTGAGGGGAAGAGTGAATAGGTCCTTATCTGGATATAGAAGACTGAACGGGATTTGCATGTTTAGGACTTGTGAAGGAACCCTGTTAATGAGGTATATGGCTGTATGGATTGCATCTCCCTAGAAGCGTATGGGAACATGGAATTGAGCATGATGCTTCTGGCTACCTCTAAAATATGTCTGTTTTTTCTCTTAGCAACCTCGTTTTGCTAAGGTGTGTGAGGATAGGTGCTCTAATGAATGATCCCATGATCAAGGAGATAGGATGCCAAGGGTTTTGCAAAGTATTCCTTGGCATTATCAGATCTAAGAATCTTGATCTTGGTTTCAAATTGAGTTAGGATCATCTAATGGAAAGCTTGGTCAGAGAGGGAACCTCATCTCGAGAGTGCATAAGATAGACCCATGAAAAACAGGCATAGTCATCAAGAAATAATAAGAAATATCCGTACCCCCCCATGGTGGGAGTATGGTAGGGCCCCCAAACATCGGTATGCACAATCTCAAAAGGAAGGTTGCTTCTTTTATTACTTAAATGATAAGATGATCTACTATGTTTTGCAAGTTCACAACTTTCACATTTTAACCCAGACACTTCTACTGACTTAAAGAAGTTTGGAAAAAGACTCTTTAAAGACCCAACAGATAAATGACCTAAGCGGTTGTGCCAAAGCATAATCTTACTACAAGACTGAGAAACAAACAATTTACCTGCTTTACTCTACTCCCCCTGTGAATGTTCCAGCAGGTAGACTCCATTCATCTCATGGTCAATCCCAATCACCTTCTTCGTTTCCAAATCCTGAAAAATACACTGATTAGGGAAAAAAGTTATCGAACAATTTTGATTTTTAGTAATATTACTAACTGAAAGTAAGTTAGCACTAAGCTTGGGAACATGCAAAGCTGAGGATAGGGTGATGGTATCTGATAATTTGATGTCTCCCTTGCCAGAAATTGGTACAAGAGAGCCATCAACAATAGAAACTTTTGTCTCTCCCAGAGGATAAACAATAGGTGCTAAATAGAGTAGATATACTGGTCATATGATCTAAAGCACCTAAATCTATTACCCAGGAAGGTCTAGTATTACCTGGGACAAAAGCATGACAAGCACTAGCTCTTGTACTTGTATGAGCAAGGGTTGAAGTGGGCTGTTGAGCTGATGTAGGCTGAGCTGAATTACTAAATTCATTTTCTAGCTGAGTCAGAGCAGCTCGGGCTGCAGCTAGGGTATTTAGAGGAGTGCCTCTTGTGCTTGATGAAGTTGTACTATCAGTGTTGACAGCCATATTAGCATTCCCTTTCTTATTTTTGAGCTTTGCTGGGACTAGATTAGGGTGCAACTTCCAACAGGTGTCCTTAGTATGTTTAGGTTTCTTGTAGTGTTCACATACTAAGTCCTTCTTAGCTTCCTTCTTCTCCTTATCCCCCTAGATTTAGGTCTAATTTCTACCAAGGCTGATTCGGAGGGCTGTTGCTGCAACATAACCTTTCTCCTAGTTTCTTCACTATGCACTAGGGAATAGGCTTGTGATAAAGTCACACTATCTCTTGTCAACATCTGTTGTCTCACAATGCCATATTCAGAGTTCAGACCAGYTAGGAACTCAAAAATTCTGTTAGTTTACCTGCTTTCTATATGTTTGTGTATCTTTCTGACTCTCCCACTCAATTGTTTTAAGATGGTCAATTTCATGCCATAGGGATTTTAAGGTTGAAAAGTAAACAGARACTTGCTTCTCTCCTTGCCTCAGATTTTTAACCTCACATTTTAGCTTATAAGCCCTAGCAACATTAAGAGGCTGAAAGTAAGTTTCCTTCATAACATCCCATATTTCCTTAGCTGTTTTGGCCCACAAGTAGTTTCGGTTGATGTGTGGCTGCTGAAGGGATGAGAGATCCATCATATGGATGGCCGAACCCTGCAGAAAGGTTGGGCGAAATTTAAAAAATTTCCTCTCCCCTTATCTGGGAATCACATTCCCTGTTTTAGAAAATCTGCATTTTCAAGGATCAGTCTTGAACCATAAACCAAACCAGATATGAAAACAGAAGTAGGAAAGGGATATACTGAAGGGATGAGATATCCATCGTATGGATGCCCAAATCTTGCGGAATAGAATGGGCGAATTTCAAAAATTTCTCTCCATCCTACTAGGAATCATATTCCCTATTTTAGAAAAATCATATTTTTCAAGGATCAATCTTGAACCAAGAACCAAACCAGATCTGAACAAAAGCAGTAGGAGAGGGATATGCCTGATACAGAGAAATAGTATCTCCCAATGGAGGTGTTCACGCCTAAGGAAGGAACCAAAAACTGCTCCCACTGAAGATGGCGCAGTGCAGGATGGAGCAGGATCAACAGCGTTCTTCAAAAGAACCGGATCCTTCGCAAGAATCAGCTAGACGACACGTGAGCATTACTTCCAATCAGCCCTTTCACAAAGGACTGGTATCAAGATTCAATCTTGATCACTCCTACTGACAAAAGGAGATCGAACTGGTAGATATGGCGGCGGCAGGAAGGAGGCGGCAAGAGAGATTTAGCGCAGTAATGCTGAATTCTCTTTTCTGTGATTTCAGCTCTGAAGACAGGATGTGTTGTGTGTCAAAAGGCTGCCGCCCCCTCCTTTTATAACCTTAAAGGGATCAGCTCCTAATCCCATTAGGGAGTTGCTGATCCAAATCATATTTGGATCAGAATTCCCTTTAAGTGATAAGGGTAAACCCTTATCTTATCTGTAGATTAGATCAGCCTTCTCCTAATCTTTTTAGGAGGTTTCCAGATCTGAATCACATTCAGATCTAGACTCTCTGAGTGGATGGGGTTAAGACCCAATCCTATCTGCTAATCTAATCTC
>NW_010729342.1:86632-105913 GCF_000365185.1 Nelumbo nucifera | reverse complement strand
TAAGGATCTCACTGATTGGCATATTAAAAACATCCGACACCTAGTGCAGTATCATAATCGAGTCTAGGGGTCAGGTGTAACTTTCCAGTTTTGCCCATCAATCTCCAAGGTCCAGGGCAATACTGGAAATCTGGTCCGATTCAAAGATTCAATTAATCCTACACTGCATGTGCCTGGCGGCTGAGACATGCCACCCCAACAATTGGCAGCACAACAGTGTCAGCCTTGGCAGGATAAATCTCCCCAGACTTATCCAACGGATGTGAACATTCTAAACTAGCACGAGTCTCATAAGTATCCAGTTTAAGGGTATTATACAAACACACCACAGGAACATGAATCAAATATGTACTTTATTCATTTACAATAAATTCATAATGTATATCATTCTGATTGGAGCTAAGGGCATACAACTGTCTAACATATACCTGATACGGAGAAATAGTATCTCCGAAAGGAGGTGTTCACGCCCAAGGTAGGAACCAAAAACTGCTCCCACTGAAGATGGCGCAGTGTAGGATGGAGCAGAATTAGCAGTGTTCTTCCAAAAGAACCGAACCCTTCACAACAATTCGCTAGGGCCGTGAGCACAACTTCAGATCAGCCTTTCTCCAAAGGTTGATATCAAGATCCAATCTTGATCGTTCCTGCTAGAAAGAGGAGATCGAACTGGCAGTAATGGCGGCGGCAGGAAGGAGGCGGCAAGGAGAAAACAGCTCAGCCTCACTGGGTGCTATGTTCTCTCTCTGTTTTGAATATGATCATCTTCTAAAGCTTCCCCCCCCTTCTCCTTTTATAAACTTAAAGGGATCAACTTCTAATCCCATTAGGAGTTGCTGATCCAATTCAAATTTGGATCTGAATTCCCTTTAAGAGATGAGGATAGACCCTTATCTTATCTGTAGATTAGATCAGCCCTCTCCTAATCTTATCAGGAGGTTTCTAGATCTGAATCTGTATTCAGATTTGAACTCTCTGAGTGGATAGGGTAAGACCCTATCTATCTGCTAATTTAATCTCAGATTCGCCCCTTTAATTAACTGATCATATCAGCCCAGTTCGAAATGGGCTTTAGGCCCAATAAGTATATGTGCTCATTTAGCCTTCAAACTGCTGCCCAGTTGGGCTTCCTTGTATGGCGTGGGACCCAAGCATTGATCTACACATCAGCCACAAGGGTTCGACCCAGCCTTTGTTACAAGGCCTAGCCGAATTCACTAGAAAGCCCAGTGAACCCCTGAGCCCATCATATGGACTCTATGGGCCTAACACTTACACTAAGTGGTCCCTGGGCCAAGCCANTAAGTGGTCCCTGGGCCAAGCCACCTTGTAACACCCAGGGACTGTGGGCAGATGCAAGATTAGCCTATCAGGTATTACCCTCAATGGTCTTACACATAACCTCTCAGCCCATAATGATCATACATTGCCCGACAAGAGAGGACCTCTCCCTCGGCTGCAAGGAACAATGCTGCAATCTTTACTCACATGGATCCCGGGAATTAAAATTTTTTGCAAACAATTTGAAACCGTAACATATATATACTTTTATATCTCATATAAAATATATTTTGCAAAACAAATTCTCAACGATTGAAATCGGTTGCCGATAGTCTTGGTTTCCATCAGAGAGAGTGCATCCCCGATCATTACCTTTGTCCGACAAAGGTGCTGATCCTGTCACTATGAGCACCCACTCGGATGAATTCTCGGACTGTCCCAACATACTTAGGTTTTGACCCCCTCTAAGGATCTCACTGATTGGCATATCAAAAACAACCCAATTAGACACCTAGTGCAGTATCATAATCGAGTCTAGGGGTCAGGTGTAATTTTCCAGTTTTGCCCACTAATCTTCAAGGTCCAGGGCAATACTGGAAATGGAACAAATATCTGTGAGCTGTTGAGTAAATGGAACAAATCAAGTAACTAGATGGCCTTGCTTGACCTTCTCATGAACAAAGTGATAATCCAGTTCTATATGCTTACTATGAATATGAAAGACTAGATTTATTGACATAAAGAGGACACTCATGTTATTGCTAAGCAATGTGGCTGGATTTTTGAGGGGAAAGCCAGGTCTTGTAGTAGGAAGAAAAGCCAATTTAGTTCTGCAGTAGTGGAGGCCATGGAACAATACTCAACTTTTGCACTAGAATGAGCAACTAGTGATTGTTTCTTTGCTGCCCATACAATGAGTTTCAAGCCTAAAAAGACACAATAACCAGTGGTGGATTGCCTGGTAAGTGCGCATCTAGCCCAATCTGCATCAGAGAAACCATACATGTCCAACAAGCTTTGCTGCATAAGATGAATGCCAAAATCAGTTGTTCCTTTGACATATCTCAAAATATGCCTCACAAGCTGAAAATCATGCTTGGTGTGATCATGCATATGTTGACACACTAGATTGACTGCATGACTAAGATCTAGTTGTGCCATGGTAAGGTATTGTAGAGCGCCAACCAAGCTCTACCTCAAAGGCATCTTTAGGATTTGAGCCTCCAGTTCCACTTACAGTAGAAGTTTTAAGTACCATTGGTGTTGCAACTGAGCAACTGACTTGCACTCCTCCATATGAGCACAGTAAGAACTTTTCATGCATACTTGTCTTGTCACAAGAAAAGTCCTTCACCTGTAGATTGAACTTCGATACCCAAGAATTAGTGAAGGGACCCAAGATCCTTCATAGCAAGTTCTGTACCTATGACATCAGTGAAGTGTTGAAGAAATTGAGAGTTTCTCCTTGTCAACACTATGCCATCAACATACAAGAGAAGATTGATAGTGTCCTTGGCATGATGTAAAACAAAAGTTATGGATCATGCATGCTATTATAAAATCCCTTTGCAAGAAGATATGTACTGAACCTGTTGAACCAAGCTCTGTGGGTCTAGTTTGAGGCCATACAAGGCCCTATTCAACTAGTAAATATAATTTGGGTGAGAGGAATCATGAAATCCTGGTTGTTGTTCTGTTGTTTTGTAAACATGGGCGAGCTTCTTGAGATATCCATTAAAAAAAGCATCATTTACATCCAATTGTTTAATTTCTCAACCACAGTCAAGAGAAATAGAGAGAATAAGTCCTATTGTTTGTGGTTTTACAACAGAACTGAATGTTTCTTCAAAGTCCAAACCAGGGATTTGACCATATCCCTTGGCAACAAGTTGAGTTTTCAGTCTTTCAAGACTCCCATCTGACTTCAGTTTGGTTTTAAAAACCCATTGAAAACCTACTACATTTATAGTCTTGGTCTGAGGTACCAACTTCTAAGTTGAGTTTTCATGCAATGCCTTCAGCTCATCTTTCATAGCTTGAGTCCATCCCTGAGGTTGCTTCGACTGTTTTTGGTTCTATTGGAATAGAGGTAGACTTTTCTTGTGAAAGTAATCCTTGACCCAACTTTTGTAGTTGTGCCTTCTTGTGGTCATAGGATGGGTATTCAGTGTGGGAGCAGCAGCTGTGATAGGGGAATCAATATGCAATGAGTTGGAGATATCTAGTATGCTGGAAGGATTAATTTCAGCTGGAGATCCATGTTCTTCTTCATTAGCAGCCTCTATGGCCTGTGTGTCATCTGCAACATGATGAAGATTATGGTCAATTATGTTGTCAATTGTAGCATGTGAAGTTGAGGCTGAACCATAGCTCGTAAGGGTTGTTCTTCCATACTTGGGGTTGTAACCATGTGATTGGTATTCCAGTCACTAAACGTACTTAGCTCTAATCTTGTGCTGCTAACATGTGAGGAATCAGTGGGTTTAGCATAAAGAAAGATATTATCATCAAATAGTACATGTTTAGACATGTAAACTCGACTAGTTGCAGGCAATGTTTTAAAACATGGAGGTGTGATTTGAGGTGTTCCACTACCTAGAGGTGTGAGGCGTAGTTTAGAACATAAGAGGCGTAAGCCTCTCGAACACAAGGATGCGTAAACCTACTTAAGAGGAGGGGGGTGAGGAGGAAGAAGGAGGGGGAGGAGGAAGAAGAGGAAGGAGGATCTCATTTTTCTTTATTTTTAATAAAAATCTTTTATATTAAGAAGAACGAAGATGTTTAGGAGTGAGCCCCTAGACAAGGGGGTCTAGGGGCATTGCTCCCAACTCACTTTCTTTCCCCTTATCTGTCCTTCCTTTCCCTTCCCTTCCCTTGCCTTGCCTTTTCTTTTCTCTTTTTTCCTTCTCTTTCTTTCTTTTTCTTTTCTTTTTTTGCCTTTTTATATGAGGTGTGCATGAGGCGTATGCCTCTAGCACGCCTCATAAAAAAGGTGTATGAGGTGTACACCTCAGAGGTATCAACATCTTTGGCGTACTGAGGTGTACACCTAGGGGTGTTTTGGGGGCACCTCGCCTAGAGACATGCCCTTATGTCACAAGTGTCCAATTTGCCGCACCATCAAGTGCCTTCACCACGCCCACAGCCTGCCATCCGAGTGTCCAAGTGTGTGTCTTGGGTGGGGGCATTGCATGATTTTGTATGGGGGGATTGCCAATGGCATTACTGTAATTCTATAGTATGGTTTTTCACCTTTTTGATGTTTCTTATTGTCACTCCCCCAAAAGCTTAACGTACTCTTGGAGGGGAGGTAGGTAGTCGAGTGAATCAAGAGATTGTAAAGGTTAAGCATGAGATCCCCTCGACACTGAACTATGTGCTTATGCTTGCCATCCATTAATGCAATACAATTTGCCTTTTGTCTAATTCGTGTGCCATCTTTGTTTCCTTTTCTTGTGTTGTTGCTTGTCGCTTAGGCTTACTCGTCGCATTCGAGTGCTGCATGGGGCCCCAACGACTAGCCCCGTGACAGTTGGTATCAGAGCAGGAGCTCCTACACACACATTGGACCCTGTCTTCGCCCCTACTTCAGCACAATGAAGAGTAACCGGGACATTGCCGATGACACACTACACGGGCTGCACCAAGCCCACGACACTGATGAGGCTCCACTCGACGAACCCACCAAGACACAAGCCCCAAAGGGCCGCACAACTAAAGCTAGCAAGTGCGACAAGTTAGTCGACCAACTAGCTAGCATGGACATGCGCATCCTACGTTGTGAGGTGACAGTGGGAGAAACCCGAGATCGGGTCGATGAACTCCACCTCAACCTAGAGACTGTTGAGAATGCAGTGGTGGAACTAGAAGGGCGTTTCAATGGTGCCTTCAGAGACATGCACACCACCATACAAAACTCGGGAGTGGAGGCTTCCCAAAGTAGCCTACAGGGCTTGCTAGACAGATTTCAAGCGCAATTGGACGAGATGAGAAACGAGATGACTCTCCTAAAGAGGGCAGTGGCCAACTCATCTAGCACTCTATCCTAGCTTCCATGCACATCAAGATTCGCGAGCCAACACCTTACTCGGGTGCTCGGGATGTTAGGGAGCTTGACAACTTCTTGTGGCAATTGGAGCAATATTTCTCTACCATTGGCATCATTGACAACCAAACTCAGGTACGTACAGCTGCTATGTATTTGACTGATATCGCAATGTTATGGTGGCGTAGGTGTTGCCAAGACATTGAACGTGGAACCCGCACCATTGACACCTGGGTTGGATTCAAGCATGAGATCAAGCGTCAATTCTACTCTGAAAATGTGGAGTACATGGAAAAACCTTAGACATCAAGAATCACTACATGACTATGTCAAGGAATTTTTGGCCTTGACGCTTGAGATCTTCGACATGTCAGACAAGGACCTCCTGTTCAATTTCATGGACGGTCTCAAGCCATGGGCTGAGCTTGAACTTCAACAACGCGGGGTTAAGGACCTCGTCACTGCCATGGCCGTAGCTGAGCAGCTTGTTGATCTGAGGGCACTTCAGGAAGAAGAGCAAAAGCCATCCAGTCCACGTGTCATGAGTTTGAGTGGGGGAGATCAACAATCAATCTCTACAAAGGAGAAGCCAGTGCGCACCGACAAGCCCATCAATCACCAACAAGGGAAGAAGCCACAAGGAGCCTAAAGCCATCAGGCCATCGGTACACCAGGAGACCAACTACTCCTCCCGCACCTTGTTACATTTGCAATGGAAAGCTCTGGACTAGCGACTGTCCTATGCGGAAGAAAATCAATGCCCTCATCGCCAAACTCAATGATGATGAAGAGAGCGGTGAGGAGAAAACCACAGCGGCGCCAAGAGTAGGCGCCCTTCAACTTATCAACGCCATGGTTAAGAAAGAGGCCACATCCAAGCGGCCCACCAAAGCCCACAAGGGGCTGAATTATGTAGACATCACCCTCGGCGGGAGGCCGACCCAAGCCTTGGTGGACACTGGGGCCACCCACAACTTCATTTCGCTTGCGGAGGCAAAGCGACTCAGCTTGACCACCACCAACCAAATAGGGTGGGTCAAGGCTGTCAACTCAGGGGCCAAAGTAGTAGAGGGCATGGCTCGTGGAGTAGAACTCCAAGTTGGACCATGGAAAGAACCCATCAATCTATCTGTGGTACCTTTGGATGATTTTTAGGTTGTTCTTGGAGTGGAGTTCCTCACGCAGGCGGAAGCAGCACTTATGCCACACATTAGCAGCTTACTTATCTTGGATGAGCATTCCCCTTGCATGGTTTCGGTATCATCAGCCCTGTAGATACATGGGAAGCAACTTTCAGCCTTACAGTTGTACCAAGAAACAAGCAACCATGAAGCTAGCGCCGTGTCAACAAGGAAGACCCCCTGTCAATCATCACACATCAACACTGGAACTGGTTGGGAAGTCGTCACCAGGAAGAAGTCTCCCCCAAAACCGTTCCATTTCCAGTGCCAACACCAACGCCAGCGCCCATGCCAGCACCAACATCAGCATCAGCATCAGCATCAGCCTCAACATCAGCAACAACATTAGCAGAAGCCGCAAGCGCCCGCAATTGATGGGCCCAAGGGAAGACCCAAGGCCAACTCCAACACCCAGTTTACCTACCATAATGGGAAGAGAGTGCCACCCCAACTCGATGGGGACCATTCCAACACTCGGCCTTCATCCAACCCATATAGTAACCCCCTCTTAATCCAAATTCACCGTTTGCACCAATCCTTCCCTTAGCTAGTAGTGCAAGCCAACCCAGGCCTCATTTGATATACTTTCAAGTCGCTAGCCAAGGACTTAATCTAACATCTAGCCTTAGGTCTCCCTAGCACCTCAGGAACCATCAATCCCATCACCCCAGCACTTGCCCAGGCCTTAGAAGAGAAGAAGCTCGTGGAGCCGCTAAAGAATCCTTCACCAACAGCAGTTTCACGCCACAAGCAGAAGTTGGTCTTCGAGGACGAAGATCAAATTGAGTGGGGGAGACTGTCACAAGTGATCAATTTGTCGCACCATCAAGTGCCTTCACCACGCCCACAGCCTGCCATCCGAGTGTCCAAGTGTGTGTCTTGGGTGGGGGCATTGCATGATTTTGTATGGGGGGATTGCCAATGGCATTACTGTAATTCTATAGTATGATTTTTCACCTTTTTGATGTTTCTTATTCACTCCCCCAAAAGCTTAACGTACTCTTGGAGGGGAGGTAGGTAGTCGAGTGAATCAAGAGCATGTAAAGGTTAAGCATGAGATCCCCTCGACACTGAATTGTGTGCTTATGCTTGCCATCCATTAATGCAATACAATTTGCCTTTTGTCTAATTTGTGTGCCATCTTTGTTGCCTTTTCTTGTGTTGTTGCTTGTCGCTTAGGCTTACTCGTCGCATTCGAGTGCCGCACGGGGCCCCAACGACTAGCCCTGTGACACTTAGGTGTATGCCTCCCATGCCTTTCAAAACACTGGTTGCAAGATAAAGGCACCAATAACCCTTTTAAATAATGCTATACCCAATTCATTTCTTGGGGCTCAAGCTGAAGTTGGAAGATAAGAAAGTTAGTCTTCTTCTTTGTAATTCCTATTGTGATAATTAATGAACTATGGTATTGATCAAAAAAAAAAATGCTATACCCAATAAGCACACATGAGAGACCGAGGAGAGAACTTGTTCTGAGCATGATCTTGCAAATAGAGGAAGCATCTACATCCAAAAATTCTGAGTGTAGTACAGTCAGGGTGTTTCCTTATTAGAATTTTGTATGGACTTTGCATGTCAAAAGAGGAGCATGGGAGCCAATTTATGAGGTATGCTGCAGAAGAGGCTTGAAATTAAAGGAAACAAAAAAGGTTCAAGAAATAAAAGAAAAAGGAAAAAGAAGGTCTCTTGATAGGAGAACAAGAAGTAGAAGTTGAGAGAAGAGGGAAGAGAATGCCAATAATGATTTGGAGCTGGCACTTGAGTGCAGATGGAATCTTTTCAGTGTTGTCTTTCACCAGAAATCTGTTAGAGGGAGACAGATCTGAATTTCCTGCTGCTAATATTTGGAACTCAACAGCCCCTTCCAAAGTAAATGCCTTTCTCTGGGCTGTTGTCTTGGATCGATGTCTAACCAAGAAGAACTTGGTTAGAAGAGGAGTTCACATTCAAGATTTACAGTGTGTGTTGTGTGGTCAAATGGAGGAGGAAAACAACCATTTGTTCTTACATTGTTCTGTTTCTGCTACATTATGGGGCTTATCCTGGGCCGTGCCAAAGACAGTGTTGGATCTGTTATGGTGTTGGGAATTTCAAGGTTTGTCCAAGCTGGTTAAAAGTGTATGGAGGTCTATTCCTGCAGCTGTGATTAGCATCATCTGGGCAGAAAGAAATAGCAGAATCTTCCAAAAAAAATAAAAGATGTAGACAGTCTTATTTCTATTTCATTTGGCAAGTTGGTGTCTTGGATTGTAGCTGTAAAAGGTCTCCAAACCAGGGTGTTTGGAGCCCATCTGAGTTGTCACGCTGTGATCAATCTTAAAGGAAAGGTCACATTTTGTGCCTTTCCCTGGGTTGCTTGTAACTCTTATTTACTAGATTAATAAAATGCTTACTCATTTATCAAAAAAGAGTTTATTGGGCTTTGGGCCTAGTGTTTGGCTCTTGTGTGGGGTCTCTCTGTATTCTTCATTTCTGTTATTAATAAAGTTCCCTTGCCTTTTTTCAGAAAAAAAAGAAAACTGGCTGCTCTCCCATTAACTTTATACTTGAAGAGTAAAAAATATACAATGTCAAACATGCCCTCAATAGGGCGGCTATTGTCTACACACTTAAGCACAACTTAAAGAAACATTAAATTAATGAGCCTTGGGCCCAATGATACTAACTAAATAACAGAAAAATATAATAGCAAATCCTCAACACTCCCCCTCAAGTTGGGTAAATGTCACACATTCCCAAGAATCTCAACTTGTGTAGATCATATCAAAGCTTGCCTTTTGCAACTCCCTTGGTGAGTACGTTAGCTAGCTATAAGTCAAATGAAACACATGGCAGGCATACTTCTCCTAATGTCTCCCTTTATCTTATAAAGTGTTTGTCTACTTCAATATGCTTTGTCCTATCTTGTTGAACTGGATTATGAGTGATGTTAATTGTGGCTTACAATAAGGATCAAATCCAAAGAAGCTATGAGACCCCATAGGCCATAGATCTGTATTCAGATTCTACACTAAACCTGGCCACAACTGATTTGAAACCATATTACCCCCAACAAAGGTGTAGAATCCTGATGTAGACCTCTTATCATCTAAGCATCCAGTCCAATCTGCATTTGTGTAGGCCTCTAGCTTCATATGTCCATGATCAACAAACAATATTCCTCTACCCGAATGCTTCTTCCAATAGGCAAGAATCCTATTAATGGCTGCCTAGTGTTGAACCCGAGGAGAATGCACACACTGGCTCACAACACTGACAACATAAGAGATACCTTGACGTGTCATGCACAAATATAGTAGTTGTCCCACCATCCTCTGATACCTCCCTATATCCTTTACTACCTAACCATCAGAGGCATTAATCCTGTGAGTCTAATCAATAGGTGTATTAGCTGGTTTAACTCCAAGTTTTCTGGTCTCATGTAACAGATCAACACATGCTTTCTTTGGGAGAGGAAGATATGTTTGGACCTTGCCACCTCAATACCCAGAAGATATTTTAGTTTTGCAAGGTCCTTGATCTCAAACTCTTGTTGTAGGGACTTCAAGGCATCAATTTTACTCAGATGATTCCCTATAACTACAATGTCATCAGCACTTACTATTAGCACTGACACAAGTGACCCCCTTCTCTTCACAAAGAGTGTATGATTTGACTGAGTCTGTATCCAAAACAAGTCATTGCTCCCCTAAACTTGTCAAACTATGCTCTAGGTGGTTGCTTCAATCCATATAAGGACTTCTTTAGTTTGCATACCTTTCCTCCACTTACATCATCATAAATCCCAGTTAGAAGGTCCATGTAAGCCTCTTCTTGCTAATCTCCATTGAGGAAGGCATTCTTTACATCAAGCTGAAAGAGTGGCTAGGAGTAGGTGGCTGCTAGGGATAGCAGAACCTGAAGTCCTGAACCAAACTCATTTTGGCTATAGGAGCAAAGGTCTCCAAGTAATCTATCCCATAGGTCTGTGTATATCCTTTTACAACAAGCCTCGCCTTGTACCTTTTTATACTTCCATCAGTCTTATAGTTCATAGTAAACACCACCTACATCCCATTGTCTCCTTATCAGTAGGTAGATCAATTATCTCCAATGTCTGATTTTTAATTAGAGCCTCCATTTCCTCTTATATAGCTTCCTTCCACTTAGGTTTAGAGAAAGCCTTAGTAATGTTCCTGGGTATAGACATAGAACCAATGAAGAAAGGAAGACATGGTAGGAAGAAGATAGGCTATTGCAAGAAAGATAATGTGAGATACAATGGGCTATACACTTTCTCTTCCTCTTGTGTAGAGCAGTGGGAAGGTCTAGGTCATCTGTATAAATAATGTTAGGCATAGGTGTATCATCAACAAGATAGAAACATCAGTA
Organism: Nelumbo nucifera; assembly: GCF_000365185.1. The sequence continues at coordinate 95,032 of NW_010729342.1, read as the reverse complement.
GGCACAAGAAGAATTCCTGGATATATGTTAGCTGAACTTGGACTCTCCAATGAGCTGATGGGAAGTGGTGCAGGTTCCCTTGCTGGAGCATGTGTAGAATGAACTCTCTTGCGTTGGCGTGTAAAGAACTGTGAGACCGGACATAATGGAGCAGGTAAAGAAGCTAGAGCAACTGAAGTAGGTAAAGGAGCAGAACGATAGCTTCCATGGTTGATCCCTTTGCATAAAACCAATAGGGATGTTTGTTAATGCAGGAGCAAAGTAGTTAAAACTTGAACTGAACCTGTTATGTATCTTAGTATTATTGGACAATAGGGGCATTTTGGTCATTTTATATGTTGCCTATGGGGTTCAGTCTAAGAGTTTCATGTGTCTACTCATAGTTTAATGTGCCTAAGTTTCATAATCATTGGTTGCAGAGAGTATAGTGAATGGCATTGGATTGATTTTTTTCTTATGATAAGTGATTCCCATAAAGGCATAAACCCTACATAGTGAAGTCATTTTAGGTTCTCTTTTGGATGATTCCAGACTTTCTCTCTTCTTTCTCTACATTTTCTATAATTCTGCACGTATCAGTTTCAGCCATCAATAGCTTGTAAATTTCTCATTCAAAGTAGTTTATTCAACATTTCTAAAGGACTGAAAATGAACCAATTACGTTTTTCTTTAGTTTACATTAAAAACATGAAAATATCATGCTTCCTCTGTTTTTATCATTTTGTGTTAGACCTTCTCCAAATGATCTCATATTTGGTTGCTCCCCGTAGGTCTTCATTCCCTCTCATCCTACAAAGTTTCATAAAAAAGCTTCATCCGAAATCCTAGCCTCTTGGAATTTTGGGAGTTCCTCTTAGGGATTTTTTTCCTTTTGTGGAAAACATGTTTAGAATGTCTTCAATTGTATTGTCTAATATAGTCTATCATTCTAAATATCTCTACAAAGTTTAATAAAAAAAATCCATCTTCATGCTTAGTTTTTGAATTTCCTTTTTTTTTTCACTATCCCACGTAGAATCTGTAATCCCTAACAAGGGACTCAAAGAGGCAGGGTGGAGAAAAACTAAGAGAGAAGCTAATGGTAGCATTACTGGGTGAGGTAGACATGTTTGGGTGTTGAGGGGTTTGGCAGGAAGAAATAATCTTAGTTTCACTGGCTTGTGGCGTTACCAATGTTTTAAAATGCAGAGGCGTGACACAAGGCATTCCACTACTTGGAGGTGTTAGTCATATTTCAGACTTCAGAACATAGGAGGCATAAGCCCTGAACATGCATTTTTTATAGTTATATTTGGAATTTATAATAATAAAACATTATATTCAAATAAAAACAGTTGTTTTAAGCATGATAGAATACATAAGTAAGACTTAATTTCAATTGTCAAATTATCAATAAGGTCAATACTTGAGTTTTCAATCCCAAGTTCTCAACTCATGACTAATTTCCATGTAACAACTGACATGAGTGACTAAACAAAATACAACAGCATTCACTATTCAATTATGGAATATGAATTATGAAAAATCTTTAAGGACTGAGGTTCAATCAATAGACTAAATCCTCCTCTTCCTCCACAAGAGGCATCATTATCAGCTTCAATATTTGCATCTTCTACATTATATGTTAATACATTAATATAGGATGCCGCTTTCTAAGAAGGAGAATATATTGATCTTGGATTTCCCTCCCAAGTTCTTGGTTGAAGAGATGATTAAAAGAGTTTCCTTCTGTTAAAACTCCAAAGAGACCCTCAATTTGTGTTAATTTCTTCTGTTAATTTGTAATGTTTTTAAGCATTTCCTAGAAAGTTGTATCTTATATTTCTTATCTTCTCAGATAATTATATAATATAGCTCAGTGCATTGTTGTCATCCTTTTGGGGTTGTTGGAGTACTGCATTTGACACATTGAATCTGTGTTTAGTGCTTAAGCTTGGTAAAATTAACCTTTGGTTATTTGTAGTTCAACTGAAGATCTCTTGATCCAGATTGATGATTGAGGCAATTTAAAGAGCATTTTCCCTCTCTAGACCAGAAACATGTTCCTTCAGGATGATTCATATTCTCAACCATGTTGCTCTGAATTTGAAGAGTTGTAGATAGTTGGGTGATTTTCAAGAGGCATTTCATAATTCAAACATTTAAGGGGTTTTATTTACTTGCCTTTTCTGGCCATTGCTTTGTTTTCTCTGAGATTTTTGATGATAGATAAACTAAGTTCACTTGTAAAGTTGTGATATTACTTATAAAAAAAAAGACATCATTACTTTTATTGAACAAATGTACCTGTTAGTAATTGTTTTTATGATTTCCTTAAATGACCATTTACCTATTGCAGGCTGCTCTTGAGAAGGAAAAAAGCTTGGCATTGAAGGTTGAGATGGAGAAGACTGGAGAGGTGCCTTCTGCTGAAGATGTAAATCACAGATCTGAAACTGTTGAATCAGTAGCACATCAAATGGACATGCTATCTGTTTCAGGAAACCTTCCAGCAGTGGCTCCTTCTGCAAACTCAGTGGAGACGTCAAATCCAGGGGCTCCTGGTCCTGATCTTGATAGAAGAATTCGAGCACTGAAAAAGAAGGTAATTTTCCCAAGGTTGATACAAAATTAAAGGATGTGAAATTTCATTTCCATATTGTTTTTTCTTTCCTTTAATGTGCAGGAAAGAAATTTCATTGGAGGAGGAAATAGATGACATACACCATAGGAATTCTAAGCATCTCTCCAATGTTCTGGCTTTGCATTTAGCTCATATTTAGCCTTGTCAATACTACACTACCATCAATGACATAATCTTAGTATGGATAAGAAATAGTAGATGTAAGAGGAGAGGAGAAGGTGAAAAATAAAAAAACAAGAGTACCCTACACACTCCCCTGCAAGATGGGCATATATGTTAAACATCCCCACCTTGCCTAAAGCATTTATTAACAATGATACCCTAATCATCTAATTTAGATTTGACAAAAGTTTAAGCAAACTGCTCTTGTTAGAATGTTGCACTAGATTATGTGTAGCAAGGTTTTAAAACCATCATTGACCCAGATGGTTGAACCATTCGGCCATGGAACTGGTCAAGTCACCAGTTATGTTTTGTCCCTGAACCGCTATTTTGTAGAAAACCGTTGAAATGGTCAAAGAACCAACCCAGTTGGTTTAACTGTTAAACTGTTTGACCTAGTTAACGGTCAAACTAATTCAAAATTTTAAATTATTTAAAAATAGAAATTAAAAAATAAAAAAATAAAAAAAGCTTCCACATTCCATAATCTTCTTTGATTATTCTCGATGGCCAAAATTAGTTAAGATTTTTAGTTTTTCCAGTTTGATTTTGGGTTTTCTTTCATTCTTTCTAATCATTTAATGGCTATAACAAGCAAGAAATTGTGAGTCCTATAAATGAAGAGATCCAAAGATCGATTCAAGAGATTAGAGAGATGAGTGATTGATCTGAGATCTGAAATTTGATATATACAAATGAAGCTAGTATGGCAAACAATTCTGCAATGATGGTGATGGTGATGGCTATAACAAGCAAGACATTGTGAGTCCTATAAATGAAGAGATCCAAAGATCGATTCAAGAGATTAGAGAGATGAGTGATTGATCTGAGATCTGAAATTTGATATATACAAATGAAGCTGGTACTATCTGGGATGTGAGAGAGATATAGAGAGATGAGAAAGAACTAAGAACATGGCAAACAATTCTGCAATGATGGTGATGGTGAACATGGCGACAATTGCTACTAGCGCTTCCTTCTCCTTTCTTCTCAGGGTAAACGATGCTCCAAGAATGGACAGTGAACATCACAACAACTGCTACCGGTGCTTCCTTCTCTTTTATTCTTCTTTTTCTTTTTCTTCTTCTTCTTCCTTCTCAACTTTAATGAGCCAGCAGCCGCCCCTCTCAAAGTCTCACTCTCCCCCCTCTCATAATGATGTATATATATGCTCTTCTTTAACCTATATTCTAATCTGATGGCTAGGATGCAAAATACACTATTTTGAATCTAACTGGTTTTAAGGATGCAAATGGATCGGATTCGATTCGAATTAGGGTATATTTGAATCTGATCCAATCCGAAGATTCGATCGGATCTGATAGGACTCGATTTGAATTTGAATTCTGTTGGTAAGTTGGATCTTTAGATCTGATACGATCTGACTTGTTTTCTTTCAAAATTAATAAATTATTAAAAGAAAATTAAAATATACTAATTTAAATAAAATAAAAACAAAAAATATAAGTATTTTTAATTATTTTTCATCATATATACATCTTTTCTATAAAAAAATAAATAATATAACAAATTTATAAAAATAAAATATAAAAAATATATTTACAAATAAATAAATAACATATATATGTATTATATATATTTATATTTATAAATACATAATATATATCGGATCGGATAGGGGGGTGATCCAAATCCRATCCGATTTTTGACCGGATCCTATTATCCGATCCGATCAGGGGTGATCAGAATTCGACCAAATAGGCTTGGATCTCGGATCAGATCATGACCCAATCCATTTGCACCCCTAACTGGTTTAACCTACTCAAATCTAGCGGTTGAACTGTTGACCTAGAAACCCGGTCGGTTTTTAAAACTTTTTTTTTTTGAAGAAGGTAAAGTATTGTATTAGATTAAAAGGAAGAACCCATGTACAATGGTTATGGAGATGGTCTTTAGAGAGGGAGAACTTGTGGCACAAAGTGGTGGGCAATATTCATGGGAGGTTGGAGAATGGCTGGGATGCTGGTGTATCACATCGAACTACTTTTGGTAGCACCTTGGAAAGCAATCCATAGCTTTTGCCATCAGTTCCTCGGGTTTGTCAGGTATGATGTCTGTTCAGGGACTTTAATCTAGTTTTGGGAAGACTTGTGGGATGGTGACCGGCCTTTAAAGGAATTATTCCCGTTTTAATATTCCCTTGTATAAAAATGCGATGATATCAAAGTTTTTAATTCCACCTATTTTTCCTTTGAATCATAATTGGGATTTTGGTTTTTCAAAGGGGATTGAGGGATGAAGATGTTAGGAACCTGCCTAACACAGGGCTCTTCAAGGGAGCCAACCTCTTGAATTCGAGAGATAGGGGAGAGGGGGAGAAGAGAGAGAGAGACAATGATGCTAAAAGAGCGATGCCTTTATTTCTCCTGTTTTGATTATTTATACTGTTTTATAGAGCTCCTCTTCTTACATTCTTTAATTTCTTTTTGTTAAACCGCTGCAAGTGGACGGTCAGTTAGCTGAACTGTTGTGCTGACGTGGCCTTCTCTTGTAAAACTGACTAACTGTCTTCCGTTGTTTTGTTTCAGAGGCCTTAACAATCTCTCCCTCCTTTAGAGAGACCTTGCCCTCAAGGTCTAATGTGGGAAAATTTGTTTGCAGATCCAAGTAAGATTCCCAGGCTATTTCCTCTTTTGGAAGTTTAGACCAAACAACTAGTGCTTCTGGAATGACTCCTCCGCCACATCGCACCCATTTGAAATTAATGATGCGGGCTGGCTCAGTCTACACTTGTCCTTCATCTGAAAATGTGGGAAGAGTAGCACTTGTAATGACTCTTGGCTTCGGCCCTTTCTTTAGTAAAGAGATATGAAATACAGGATGTAACTTTGATGTTGCAGGGAGGTCTAGTTTGTATGCCACAGACCCTATCCTCTCAAGGATTTTAAATGGTCCAAAATAGCGCGGGCTAAGTTTGTTCCACTTTCGGCTTGCTACTGAAATCTGCCTGAAGGGATGTAATTTGAGAAACATCCAATCACCAACTTCATATTGGACATTCTTATGATGTTTATCATAAGTGCGCTTCATCCATTGTTGTGCTTGCAAGAGATGATTTCTTAGCTCTTTAACACCTCATCTTGCTGTATTAATTGTTCTTCTAAGGCTGCTACTGTAGTGGTCCCTTTTTCATAAGTAAAGGGGGAGGGTCCTGACCATATAGAGCTCTAAAGGGCGTCATCCTGGCAGCGCTACGGAAAGTGGTGTTGTACCACCACTCAGCCCAGTGGATCCACTTCACCCATTGTCTTGGTCGATCTCCCACAAAGCATCTCAGATATGTTTCAAGACTCTTGTTAACCGCCTCTGTCTGTCCATCAGATTGGGGGTGGTAGCTTGTTGATTTGCAGAGTTTAACCCCATGTAGACAAAAAGTTCAGCTCAGAAACGACTCATAAAAATAGGGTCCCTGTCGAACACAATTGAGTTGGGGAGCCCATGAAGGTGCACAATTTCCCGAAGGAACAATTTAGCAACTATGACTGTTGTGAATGGGTGTGATGGAGGTAGAAAATGACTGTATTTCATCAATCTATCAACCACCACAAGAATAACAGTTTTAACAGCGGAAATGGGCAACCCCACAATGAAATCCATTGATATATCATCCCAAACTTGGGTTGGGATTGGGAGTGGTTGCAAGAGGCCTGCTGGTGTTGTAGTAGCTGTCTTATTTTGTTGACATACTGCACACTCAGCTATGAAGTTTTGAATCGAGGTACGCATGCCTTTCCAATGGAATTGTGTGGCAATGCGTTTCTGCATCCGTAGAATGCCGGAGTGACCACCTATGGGCGAGGCATGAAATAATTCAAGGAGCTTCCCAAGATGTGTAGAATTTGCTGGGATTTCTAGGCATTCCTTGAAGAAGAGTAGATCATCCTTGACGGTATACCTGGGGTGCTGTGATGGATTTGCCAATACTTGGGCCTTTAATTGTTGTAACTCTGTATGAGAGTGAGCTTCCTTTCGAAGCTGATCCATGAGTGGAGATGTTGGGGAGGACACAAGTAGCTGAAATGATTGTGGGTGCCGTGAGAGGGCGTTAGTAATGCGGTTAGTAGCCCCCACTTTGTACTCAATTGTGTAGTCATACCCCAATAATTTGGACATCCACCGTTGTTGTTCCGGTGATAGAACGGCTTGTTCTAACAAGAACTTCAAACTTTGATGGTCGGTCCGAATTATGAATCATCTACCGAGCAAGTAGGATCGCCAATGCTATACTGCTAAGACCATTGCTATTAATTCTTGTTCATAAACTGATTTGGCCCATTTCTGTGATGTCAAGGCCTTGCTGAAAAAGGCTAGTGGTTGGCCTTCTTGCATGAGGACAGCCCCAACACCTTGACCAGAGGCATCACATTCAATGATGAAATCTTTTGTAAAATCGGGTAGTGCTAATGTTGGAGGTGTCGAAATAGTATGTTTCAACTGCTCAAAAGCTTGTTGGGCCTGGGTTGACCAGTGAAAGGCATCTTGTTTCGGTAATCGGGTCAAAGGGGTAGCTATTAGGCCGTAGCTTTTGATGAAGCGGCGATAATAACCTCATAGGCCCAAGAAGGCCCTCAATTCTTTCTCATTTTTGGGTTGCAACCAGCACAATATACTAGAGATTTTATCTGGGTCTGCTTCTATAGTTCCATTTTCTACAACATGTTCCAGATAATATACTTGGGTTTGTGCAAAGGAGCACTTGCACTCTTTAACGAACAACTGATGGGCCTTAAGTGTTGCGAGGGTGACCTGTAGATGGTTCAAATGTTCCTCCCAGTTGGGGCTATAGACCAATATGTCATCAAAGAAAACAAAAATGAACCTACGTAAATATGGCCGGAATATGTCATTCATTAAGGCTTGAAATGTTGCTGGAGCATTGGTTAACCCAAATGGCATGACCAAGAACTCATAGTGGCCATCATGTGTCCTGAAAGCCGTTTTGTGAACATCCTCCACATGTACCCTGATTTGATGATACCCAACCCGTAAATCTAATTTTGAGAATATGGTAGCCCGACTAAGTTCATCAAGTAATTCATCAATGACCGGTATTGGGAATCGGTCTTTAATGGTGATATTGTTAAGGGCCCTATAATCAATACAAAATCGCCAAGTCCCATCCTTCTTTTTGACTAATAACACCAGTGAGGAGAATGGGCTATGGCTGGGCTGTATTATTCTTTTCTCAAGCATATCTTGAACTTACTTCTCGATTTCAAATTTTTGGAAATAAGGGTATCTTTAAGGTCTTACATTGGTTGGGGAGGCTCCTGGCGTGAGAGGAATGTGATGGTCATGCTCTTGGGGTTCTTTGAACACGCTACCGTATTGCTGGAGGAGTTGTTGTAGGCGGCTGTGGTAGTCTCCAGGCTCATTTCAGCTGCTGTTAGCTAATGATGGACTGGCCCAATTTGAGTCCATGTGCATGAATAGGGCTGATTTGGATCTCCCATTTGCTTTGTTAATGTTGCAAGACTGATGGGCCTTAGACTGTTGAAGTTTGACCTGCCATAGAATTCTGTCTTGTTCGTTGACTGTAGAGTAAAGTAGACAGCAAGAAGTAGGAGAGGAAAGAAGAAAAGAGAGAAGAGAGA
>NW_010729342.1:18180-54665 GCF_000365185.1 Nelumbo nucifera | reverse complement strand
TTGTGTTTTCCTTGGTTACCCTTTATCTCAAAAGGGGTATCGTTGCTATGATCCTACCTCTCGCAAGTACTATGTCTCCGTTGATGTATCCTTCTTTGAGAATCAACCTTTCTTCTCGGTTTCTCCTCAGGGGGAGAGTAGGGTTGAGGAGAAACAGGCGGCTCAAACTCAACTACCTTCTTTACCCAATCCTCCTCCATTCCGTGTCTTTCATCATCGCCATAAAAGCCAGCAGAGTTCAAGAGCCGTGGAACCTGACACTATGCAACCAACATCATCGGATTCGCCAAAGGTAGATCCTTCTCATCAGCCAGGTACACTTGCTCCTATTGATATGTTTGTTCCTCTCAATGTTGATTCCCCTGTCATCAATGATCTTGATGTTCCTATTGCTAAGAGAAAGGGTGTTAGATCTTGTACCACTAATCATCCTATCTCTAATTTCCTATCCTATGATCACATTTCACCTCCATTTCGTGCATTCATCTCTTCTGTGGACAGTGTCCCCGTTCCTAAGAATGTGGCAAAAGCTTTATCTAAACCTGAATGGACAAATGCAATGCAGGAAGAAATTGATACATTACACAAAAATGACACTTGGGAGTTGGTGGATCTTCCTGAAGGGAAGGAACCAGTGGGTGTTCACAGTGAAACACAAGGCTGATGGAATTGTTGAAAGGTACAAGGCTAGACTGGTAGCAAGAGGTTTTACACAGGTATATGGAGTGGACTATGCAGAGACTTTTGCTTCAGTAGCTAAGATGAACTCTATCAGGATTCTTCTTTCATTGGTAGCAAATCTTGACTGGGAACTTCACCAATTGGACATAAAAAATGCTTTATTGAATGGTGACTTGGAAGAGGAAGTGTACATGACCCAACCTCTAGGTTTTTGTGCCAAAGGCAGTGAACAAAAAGTGTGCAGGTTAAAAAAATCTTTATATGGGTTGAAACAATCACCTTGGGCTTGGTTTAGTAAGTTCCACTTAGCAGTTCAACAGATGGGGTTCAAACAATGCTAGTCAGATCACACTCTATTTGTTAAAAAAGGTGAAAGGAAAATTGCAGCTCTAATTGTGTATGTGGATGACATAGTGATCATAGGAGATTGGGAGGCTGAAATACGGAGACTAAAAAAATTCTTAGCCACTCAATTTGAGGTGAAAGATCTAGACCCCTTACGTTATTTCCTTGGAATTGAAGTTGCTCACTCTCACAAGGGCATCTTTATTTCCCAATGGAAATATGTACTAGATCTACTAGAAGATACAKGCAAGTTGGGGGTAAAACCAATTGACTCACCAATTGAATCTAATCACCAGTTGGGAGATAGTCAGGGAGAGTTTTTGAAAGATATGAAGAAGTTCTAGAGACTCGTAGGGAGACTCTTGTATTTTTTTATGACTAGGCCTGATATTGCTTATGCAGTGAGTGTCCTTAGTCAGTTCATGCACAATCCTAGGACAACTCACTTTGAAGTTGCAGGGAGGATCCTTAGATACCTCAAGAAGTTTCCCAGAGCTGGTTTGTTGTTCCAGAAACATGGACACTTAAAGGTGGAAGTATATACTGATGCTGATTGGGCAGGAGCAGTTGATGACTGAAAGTCTACCAGTGGGTATTGTGCCTTTGTAGGAGGAAACCTGGTCACATGGAGAAGTAAAAAACAAAGTGTGGTGGCTAGATCTAGTGCTGAAGCAGAATATAGAGCGACGTCTCATGGGGTTGCTGAAATCATGTGGATAAGAAATCTGTTAGGTGAACTGGGTTTTGTAGTGAGCAACCCTATGTCACTCTGTTGTGACAATAAAGCTGCCATCAATATTGCTGTTAATCCAGTCCTGCATGATAGGACGAAACACATTGAAGTGGACAAGCATTTTATTAGAGAGAAACTTGTAAATGGAGAAGTGTGTACTCCATATGTCAGCTCAGAAGAACAACTTGCAGATATCTTCACCAAAGGTCTTTTTCATGTGTGGCACAATGATTTGTGTGATAAGTTGGGCATGATTGACATCTATGCTCCAACTTGAGGGGGAGTATTGAAATAATTTAGTTATTTGTGTTAGGGTCTGTTTGGCTAGTTAAAGTTTTTTTTTATTTTCTGTTATTGTACTCACTTACAGCAAGGGCACAAGAGTCTTTTTCCTTCTTATTTCTGCCGCCCTATATAATATAATAGAAGCTGGCACCACCGGTACTGTTCCATTGCTCCAAACCTTCTTCCTTTCTTTCTTCTTCTCTTCTCTTTTCTTCCCTTCTCTTCTCTACTTCCTCATATTTCAATCGGATTTATTTTCAAGAATTATTATTATTATTATTATTATTAAAAAGAAAAAAAATCCATTAGTAGATGAAATGAGAAAAATAACAAACTTGGGACATTACATTTAGAATAATGGAAAAATCTCACTTAATTTATCCAAAAGAAACTAAGAACTTGATTAGCCCTTTTTGCATTGAACTCTCTTAAAACACTAAGAAAGACCAATAGAGTTTGATTTGCCTTATTGGTTTTTCTTTTTTATTCTTTTTTATTTAGGCTGTAATTATTGAACTAATTTTACTATTTTTTCTATTTTTCTATATGTTTTAAATTACAAAAATGTATATTTTTGCATTAATTTACTAAGTAATCATTGATACTTGAGGCTTACGCCTTTTTACACCTCATGCCTTGAGGCTTGAGGCTTACACCTCATTCTAACAAAGGCTTAAGCTTCACATCAAAGTTGTGAGGCTTAAGCCTTGAGGCAAAATCTGTGTGCCTCACCTCAAGGTGTACGCCTCACACCTCAAGGCTTAAGCCTTTAAAACAATGCTCTGAGATAAGTAGCATGTAGTCTTCAAACCGGGGCTGGTGCATATTTTGTAAGTATAGGGCACAAGGGCCTTTTAGCACCTGAGGTGCAAAGCAAGGTGTGTGTCATTTTGAAGCCAGGCACAAAATGCAAACCTAAAATTTAAAAGAAATTAATTGTTTTAAAAACCTTATTATTTCTTATTAAAATACATAAACTGAAAAATATAATGTTTAAAACTTATTTTTGAGTGAAAGCAAAAATATTTGGATTGTACTAAGAGTTTCAAGCACTCAACAATTCTAGTATGTGAAACTTTCTAACCCTAGGAGACCAGCCCTTCATCTGTGAAATCCCCTTGAGGCAAGTCAACAAAAGAAAATGTTGGGGTTTAGGGCTTGCCCCCCCAACCTAAATTTTTGTCTTGTGAATATAAAGAGATTAGTGTTGTGATTTTAGCCATAGTTCATTCTATTTTTGGATTAGGTATCATATGTGAGTTGTACTATTGTTGCTTCTTTAGTAAAAAATATGCTATTTGAGATCCTATTTGTAAGAAATAAGACTTACAGTTAACCTTTTTATACAGTTAATACAATATACTTCTACTCAAAAAATATTATTTGAATGGTCTTTATTTTTTTATTTTAAAAATTAGTAGACTATTACTAGTGCAGAAACAAATAAAAAATTTAAGGTAATGCAGAAGTCAATAAACTATTACAAAGGTGTAAAACACAAGAATCTAATAAAAAGCAATTTTAAAAAGATGCACACCTGGACTGAGGCCAAAGGCACACCAGGACATGCCCTTTGAGAGGGGCTGTGCCTTGGTTTAGGTAAGGCACATGCTTTGAAATGTGCCTCACTTGTGCAACTAGGTCCACCATAGGTGTGCTTTTTAAGACACTGGGCTGGTGGAATTCTTCATTAACTCGAGGCTTTTGCTTCCAGGCAAGGATCAAAATTTTGACACGATATGCCTTGTATCGGGCGTATCACATCATATCTTTTGGTTCCCGATACACCTGTTTTACTGGTGTTTTCGGGAACCCATTCTTTTTTAGAATTATATATATATATATATATATATATATATATATATATATTTGAAGATATATCTTGATGTACATTATTAGTATAGCCCTTGTTGTACAGTATATATATATATNTATATATATATATATATATATATTTGAAGATATATCTTGATGTACATTATTAGTATAGCCCTTGTTGTACAGTATTCTTATTATTTTACTTGTTCTTTTTATCTGTCCTATCGTTCAAAGTGCCGATACACAGAGGTGAATCGATACTTTGTCATTGATTTAGCTAGCTCTTAAGCAGTTTACCCAAATGTTAGATTAATATGGATGCTTCACAAAGTGGCAATTGTTTTTCATTGTAACCTGTAACCTTACCTGTGGTAGGTTGTGATTCTACCTTCTCGTTTTGCATCTTTTGTCCTCCTCTTAGTATAATGCTCCAATTATTTAAAAATGAAAATGAAAATATGATGAATGAAAAGGAAAATATGGTTAATATTTCAATTGGTTCTAGAGTAGTAATGATAAAAAAATTGATTCTAGAGTTGCCTGCTATCTAGTCAACATAGGTTTTGTCTGGTAAAGATGTAGCATAAAGATTTGCAGCATCATGTAGTGTCGTTAGTAAATCTGAACAATCATTGTAGTCATTTTTGTGGAGTGTTATGTTTGTAATGAAAGTTAGCAAAAATTAGCATGGTTAATTATGCTCCCATTTGGTGCCAATGGAGATGCATTGACCAATTTCGGACAACATAGGCTGTGTCTCTACCTGCATACATATGATGCCTACAGTCACTGATTTCTGTGACGTGGACTAACAAGGAAAATTTAGGCACAGATTGAACATCCTCTGAATTGACAATGCAATAGCCCTGCCCATGTAAACCAAATATCTTAACCTTCTATTGCACTTTCTCCACAAATAACGTATTTTAATTTTCTAGGATATTTTCAAATAACATGGGTGAGAAAAATGCCATCATTAAGGAGATTATTGCACAAAAGCACTTAACTTGAAGAGTTTAGTAGTGAAATGCACCCTCTCATTTTGAGCTTCCACCTTAAGCTACTGCAAAATAAAATGCAGAAGCAAAGATGGTGAACTTTCTTTGCCTAAAAAGCAAATCTGGCTTCTTTCTCTCTTCCTCTTATACAGGACATTTCAACATTACGTAAATAAAGTGGTAATAAGTGAAGGAAATGGTATTTAAGGTTATGCATTTCAGCTTTTATTAATTAACCTGAAAGTGTGCTAATTTGCAGATTCGACTCACGGAAGCTCAACAGCAGAAAACTGATCAGAAAGATATGAAGCCAGAGCAGTTAGACAAGGTGGCAAAATTAGAAGGTTGGCGTCAGGAGCTAAAGATTCTGGAGGAGAAGAAAGCAGAACTTGCAGCATCATGAGGTGAAGATCGTGATTGTCTGAGGAAACCGTGTAGTATCTCTTCTGTATGGGTTCTAATCCTTCTTGGGCATTTGGAGGATCCTTTTCTGTTTGTTCTGGTTGTGAATGGACTTCTAGGACAACAATAAAAATTCAGTGTTTGTGAACGAACCTGTTTCTGATTGTTTAAACTATTCAGACTTCTCTACCATTGCCATTTAAGCGATTTTCTTTTTCTTTGTAGATCTTCAAAGATATTAGTTCTTAAGTTCTCTGAATTACTTCCAACTCAAGCTCGTTTTTGGATCAGATAATTAAGTACACTTCTAAGATGGTCCTTGTTAGGAACTCACCATTTCAAGAGGGGTAAAACATGGAAGTTGCGGAAAAGGGAGTTCGTTTGCCATTGGCAGAATGATGGGTTCCATTATTGCAGGCCATTCTCATCTCTTTTAAATCATGAATCTCCCTCGCATGAAGGAGTGGAAGATGAATTCGGCTTCGGTCAGGTGAAGCCCGCTCCAACAGCCTTTACAGCCCTGACAGAAGATGGGGCCATGTCTTAGAYTCATGCAACCCAACATTTAGAGCATCAATGTCTTTAGGCTATAGTCTCCCACCATTCAGATATGTGACATTTTCATTTTTCTAAAAAGTTAAAACACGAGGCATTTTTTAAGAAGTTGTGAAAGTCCATAACCCATTACCACCATTCAGACAAGTGGTCTTCTCATTTTCTAGAAAGCTAAACACATGGCAATTTCTGAGAATTTTCTGTTAATGCCCACAACCCACTACCAAGCTACAGCCTCTTACCATTTAGACATGTGACCTTTCTCATTTTTCTTGATAGCTAGACACGTGGCATTTTCTGAGTTGCTTTTTAAACCCACTACCACCATTTAGACATGTGGCATCCTATTAATTCAAGAAATATGATTCAAAAAGAGGGTAGTTTCAATCCTAAACATTCTTAATAGACATTTATTTATTAGTTTAACACATGTTTATCCATAGTCTATTAAATACAAATGGTGGGACCCATTAAAAGATTACCATAAACCTAAGTTTATTTTTAAATGATTTTTTTTCAAAAAGAAAATACTTTATTAATTACAAACTTGATTTAACTTTTAGGAAGCAACCTAATTTAACTTTTAAAATTAAATAACTCAAAATAGATATATTAGATAAATAGTAAATACTAAATAAAGTGGGTTGTTGTTTACAAATAAGATCTCATTTAATATCTTAAATCAAATTAAAAAAAAAAACATAAATTAATAATGGTTTTCAAATAAAATAGGTGAGGATAGATTGTCAATTACAAAGATGCAAGACCCATATTAGTTTTTTTTAATTTATTTTTTGATAACTAAATAGTAAACTTCAAACTAAATTATACACACATTTAGTTACCCCGTACTAAGTACGGGGGTCATTCTCTAGTTGGTAGATAAAAGCTAATACATAGTGGTTTCTCGAGGTTATAAGCACGAGTACGGGTGTAATTGAAGCAAGTAAAGTCGAGGAGTGGGCTACTCGAGCTTGACTTTGACTCATAATCTAGAGCTTGAGTCGACACCTGCGAGCTATCGAGGTTGGCTCAACTCAAACTGATTATAAATAAATTAATATTAAAAGTAAAAAATAAATCAATATCAAGAATTAATATTTATTCATATTATAAATTATTGACAATTAATTTGGCCACAAGGGAGGAAATCGAAAGTTGTTGGAGACGTCGGTTAATAGGGAGCCACCTTAGGCTTAGAGAGTCACCTCTGTTTGGCACTTCGGCTGTTAAGGGGGACCTGCGTTCAGAAGAAATGTCAGAGGCCTTGGGGTGATATCCCAGAGGTGTGGACTCTGATGGTTAAGTCAGTAATGCCAAGAAAAGACGAAAGAGAAGACTTGGAGAGCTCTTGAGACGTGTTATGAGATGAGGTGATGTGATGTGAAGTGTGCCAAGGTGTCCAATGTGTGTAATATCGAGTGTAATGCAGTGTTTTGTTGTGTGGTTAAACGAAGAAGGGGCTCACCTATTTAGAAGGGATGGGCTTCATCCAAGAATCGACACGTCGCTCACATGTGGTCAAAGCTCAGCCCACTTGTTATGTTCGTGGTTGACATGCTGTGTAATATGTGTGTATACGTTGTATGCACGTGGTAGGTAGAAGTACTTTTATGAAAGTACTTTTATGAAACACTTTTACGAAAACACATTTACGAAAGAACTTTTACTAAAGTAATATTATAAAAGCTCTTCTACGAAAGTAATTTTATAAAAGTGCTTTTACAAAAGCACTTTTATAAAAGCACTTCTATGAAAGTACTTTTATAAAAGTACTTTTACAAAAGCACTTCTATGAAAGTACTTTCACAAAAGCACTTATACGAAAGTACTTTTATAAAAGCACTTTTACAAAAGTACTTTAAAAGCACTTTTACAAAAGTACTTTAAAAGCACTTTTATAAAAGTGCTTTTTCAATGCCAAAAGGGTATATTTTTGTAATTTTTAGATTTTCTTTTATATGTTGTATTTTTTATATAATTTTTGATATTTCATTCAGTTTGAATTGGATTCAATATAGTCCATTTACATTTTAATGGATTGGATTGGATTTGGACTGGATTGGGTCTAGTCCATTTGTAAGTTAACTCACATTGGACTGGATCGGGTTGGACCAAATCCAGTCCAATTGACACCTTTAGTGGTAGGTAGTGAGTCTACATGGAATGTGTTGGCGTTGATGTTCTAATCAGTTCGACCACGTACATTCATATGGATGTCCACATGTTACTTGTGCATGCTATGAGCTAGTACCAGGTTAGTTCAATGAGACTAGGTCGGCTTGGCTAGGTTAGGTTAGCTTGGCGAGATCAAGTTGACTTAGTTAGGTTAGCTTGACTGATTAACAACTTTGCGCCCAGCCTGTTGCCTCTAGGTGATTTCTGATTGGTGGTTGGTTTTGGCCGTATCATAAGTCATCATCATCATCATCATCCATGCTTTAACCCAACTATATGGGGTCAGGTACATGAATCCTTTTTCGCCAATTTAATCTATTTAAAACCATATCCACTATTAAATAATTAGTGCTTGAATCATTTCTTACTACTACTGATGTCTTTTATTCTCTCATCTTATTGCTAGAACTACTCGATTTTTTGTAGATGGCTTCATTTCTGGTCTTATCTTTTCTAGTTTTTCCATTCATCCATCTTAGCATTTGCATTTCTGTTACACTCATTATCAGTGCTTAGCAAATCGAACTGGACTAGCTAGTTAGATCGGTTGAACTGTGATCTTGCCCTACATTTGGTTCAATCATATCCTAGAAACCAAAATTAGTAGAAAACCACCCAAAATTGGCTAATTGGTTGGTTTAACCAAAAAACCAATGAGCTGATCCTCGTTTCTTAAAATTGTTCATGTCTCAAATGTGTGGAATTTTCAAAATGCAAATGGCAAGATTCAAACCCATGACCTTTCTTTCCAAACCATTAATCCACTTCATTATTTATGTTCACTTATGAATATTTAATGTATTTCAAAGAAAATGTGAGTTGGGAAGTTGAAACCTGGGCAATTACTTCAAAAATTAAACAACTAACCATTTATCCATCATATTTAAGTATAACCTAATTTTCATAATATATTATTTATAGTATTTATGTGTAATGCTCTGCTCCATACAATATAATTGGCCTTAAAACTGTTTCATAAAATTTTTCTTTTGATAAACTCTGGGTAACATCTTCCTCAGTCTCTTCCTTATTTTGAATTATTGAACCAAGGTATTTATTAATATATGAATATATTTAAAAATTTTAATATTTCATTATAAACTCAATTAGGCTCGATTAAGTTTTAATTAGGTATTGTGAACCTCGAACTTGATTTGAGTTGAGCTCGACTCGATCTCAATTATTATCTTTGAGTACTTAGCGAGTCGAACTTGAGTAACTTACAAATAGTTTGGCTTGCTTATGGGGCACGGGTGGAATAATCCAAACTCCATTCCGTTTCATCTATATTCATCGTATCAGTGAATAAAAATCTGACAAGTGTTAATGCTATGGGTATATTCAATGACACTCTCATTAACTCATCTATTCAAATCTAAATTTTGAAATATACAAGTCATCAGAACCTTTGCTCTATCTTGTGGTGTTAAATTTGCTCCCTTGATCAACCTCTCATTTTTATGGTATAAAAAATGAAAGATCAAAAAACCCACCACACCATGCTTCATAATAGGCATTATGGATTAAATTTTAACCTTCAAACATTTTCTCTTATTATACTGTGCCTATCAAAAAGTCAAAAAAAAAAAACAGAATTAATTGGTTAAATATTAAGAAGAATTATATAACAATTCCTTTAGATAAGTTCATTTTTCTAATGCTGTCTGCTCTAGTTTTTCCACTCATCATTCTTAAGGTTTGTATTTCTATTGCATTCATTTTTGACATGTTTCTTAATTGTCTACTACCACACTAATTTTATATCAAAACCAATGTTTTAAAAACTGACTTAGGACTGAACTGTTTTTGCCTCTCAGTCATGGGTTACTAATTCAACAATCCATGTCGAACAGATTAGGTGATTAGACATCAGCAAATTATACATATATACATACATACATATACATGTAATATATGTATATCTAATTATTATTTTATGTTTAGTTTATATTTTTATTTGTAAAAATATTAAAAATTGGGTATTGAGGGAAAAATGTTTTTTCTGACAAAAATAATGGGTCAAGATACCTTCAAACTTCTGTGGCACAGGTCTCTAAAAGTGACCCAAAATTAGATAAAAAAGATCACCTCAATCGGACATCCGAACACAAAATTATAACATCTAAAAGTTTACACATACATTGAGTGATTGAATGTGCAACTCGTGACTGAGTGACGAGGTCGAATGGGCAACCATCCATCTACCAAGGTTGCATCTTAGGAAGGTAGCAATCTGATCTCGCTACCCCAGGTAAAGTTGCCCATTTTTCAGGAACCCCTGTTGGGCTTGGTTTTGGGCCATGGGCAACCTGACCCAAATCATGTAAAGTCTTTTAATGTATTTTGCTTAATCATCATTACAGTTTAAGCTTTTATCACAGTCATATGGGGTTAGCAGCGTTGGCTACAAGAATTTTGTTCTGCTATTTCATTTAATGTCACATCTATTTTAAATTATGGGTATTTAGAGCATTATTTTATTAGTTTGACCTATCTCCTTTTCTTGTTTATCTCTAACCCTTTTAGCCCCTTTAACTTGCAATAGATCACTTCTTATGTTTATAGGTGCCGTTGTTGATCGTCTTCTATACACATGAACAAACCATCTATTTCGCTTGCTGATTATGTATAAAAAATTACAAATAAAGATGAGCAAGTGAAAAAGCACTATTGTTTTAGACTTTTAGATTAGGCCTCATGGTTCATGAAATTTGAGAAATACAAGATGGATATTATTCGTTTAGTACATAAAAGAAAAGGGTTACAATCTAAATGAGGGAATTAACAATGAGTTTGAAGTCCTCAAAACTAACAGTCCCATCTCCATTCACATCCATGGAGGCTATGATCTCCTGGCAATCCTGGAAGGACAACCCAATACCTATATCGCTCACAACTTGATGCAGCTCTTGGGCTGTCACAGCTGTGTTGTTGCCTTGAACTTCCAAAGTATCAGAAGCAGTTTTAAGGAAAGTTGCCATGTCCCCCATCTCCATCTCCATCTCTCTCGTATTCATCTCCACGAACTCCTCTATGTTCAGAAGCCCGTCCCTGTTTTTGTCGCCCTCTTGCATCATTGCCTTCACTTCTTGTTCGCTTGCGCAGTAACCAAGTGAGCCCATGAGCCCTCCCAGCTCTGCAGCAGTGATTAACCCATCGTTGTCTGCATCAAAGGCTCTGAAAGCCTCTACGAGGCTCATAACATGGCTCATCATCTCTGTCTGAGAGGATAGCGATCCAAGCTGAGCCATGGATTTGAAATAGAGCTCATTAGTCACTAATCTAACCTTATTGTATTTGCAATGTTGTATACTTGTCGACCCTTTAAATAGAGAGTCCTTGCTAGGGGGATTCCTGTTATTATTCCTTCCTGGTATCTCCTTTATGTCGACAAAAATCTAGAGAGGTTCTTTGTTACCCAAAAAAGGGAGGTTCTTATTCCCCATTATCCTCAATATAGCACTATACTAGACTACTTTGCTTGTGTCTTATCCATTGCTGACGCCCCAAATGAGGAAGGGAGATAGGTAAGGTTCAAAGTATCGATACGTATTGGCTAATATGTATCATTTCGGGAGCTTCCCAATATGCCCCTACAGAGGCTGTATCGGGGTTCTGACCGGTTTAAGGGGTAGATGAGCCTTAAACCAGCCCCCTTGAACCGATTTTGAAAAAAAAGTAAAATAACACTATCGATATTGCCCAATACGCCCCTACCAGCATATCAGACATATCGGTATTTAGAACCTTGGAGATTGGTGTGCTTCCTTTGTTTCAAGTTGACAAAAAAACATTATTTGCATAGTGCAATGCATGAACGTATATATTGGGATGAGTACTAGCTAGGAGGATCCATGCTTTCTTTGGCTCTTTGAAGCTTCAGTAACAGTATATTTTTCTGCCATTTTTTCCTATGAAAATCTGGTTGGTAAGAAAAACAAAATGCCCTGCTATTATTGATCAAGGAATTGACCATTAAAAGATAACTAAAGAAGAAGAGATTTACAAAAGCCAACCAATCTTTAGAGCTAGGAAATTAAATTGTGAAGATGGAAAGTTCATGCATATGTCCAGAACTTGGGGACTCAAGAAAAGAAGCCCATAAACATAGCAGCTATACTGGTTTCACTTAAAGGCCCAACTGTTAATAACCCAACCACGAACCATGAATCTTGATGCACCCTTTTGTGTTAATTTATCATATTCTAAACATATAATCATCATAAGCCCATTCAAGCTATCCCTCATACACAGCTACCAGAATCTGGTTAGTCATAAAAAGAAAAGAATTAAATGGGTTAAATGGAAACCAGCTCCAAGTGATGTTATCAAGATGAACTTTGATGCAACAAGGAAAGATAACGGTCAGAAGGCCTTAGGCTGTGTGGGAAGGAATGACCAAGGAAAAATGTTCTTCTTCCTACCTAGCTCAAAAAATAGGATTAGTATTATCACTGTCTATGTAATAATTAATTAAAGCGGCAAAGCAGTTACGAGTCAAAAAAAAAAAAAAATCTTGAAGGAGATTCAAGCTGATCAATAATCGTCTAAATCAAATATCAAGTAGCGTTAAGCAAGAATCTCTTCGAATAGCAAAGAGGAGGAGATGAGTATTAGCCCTCAGCCTATGATTTTTGAAAAAACAAAAAATAAAAAATAATTAAAATAAAAATGACCTCAAAACCATTTATTGGATCAAATTGTTTAGCGAATCAACCTTTTTTGGACTCAAAATACAATTTTTAATTTTTTTTTTACAAATAAATAATACATATATTACATATAGAACAAAATTATATATTATTTATTGAAAAAACACATGTTTATACATACCTATACATATACATATGTATGTATGTATGATTTAGGTATTATTGATGTGGTATGGTCTGACCCATTACCCATATGGTCAAACAGGTGACCTATGACTCGAAGACAAGAACGGTTTAATCTTCAAATCGGTTTTTAAAACATTGGTAAGAGCAGTTTAGGATTTTAAACATGCTTAACCAAGCAACATGACAATCACGTAGAAATTTTTATGTTAATTGATGAATTGTTAAGACAAAGTGTTGGAAGATTTTATCGCAAATGAAAATATAATTTAGGGTTCTTCTAAGTGTCACTACTCCCAAAGGACAGGGTAGCAACCCCAAATTTACTACTTGTTCCCTACCCCAACGAGTCCATTTCAGATCTTGCTCCCATATGATATCTAGGGTTCTCCTCAATAAGATAGTGGACTCCACACATGTATCTTGGATCTTCTAAATATCTGTTTGATACAACGACGTAAATGGTGAGTCTTTCATTGAGCAAGTCTACCCAATAATGCTGAAAGATATCATGTGAAAGAGGGTGAAACATCTTGAGTGTCGGTTGCTGCATCCAGGTCTACATCCTCCTAAAATTTGGCAGTTTGATGAGGAATTAAGATTCCTCAATGAAATAATTGATTTCAATCAATTGTAACATTTCGGAAAAGTGGATGAACCCTTTCAACACAAAATGAGGCCTTGCCCAACATCTCTATCTCTATCAGTACATGATGCACCACCATTTATCTCTCCTATACTTGACTTGACCTTAATGATCTAAAAATGGTTGAAGCCATTAAAAGAGGTATATACTCCACATTTCATGAGATATGAAAGAAAGGTAAGAGAAAACTAGCAATTAAAGTAGTTGGCTTGTTCCAGTCGTGACCTGTCCCACTCAAGAATCTCACATCTTTATCCAAATCTATCCTAACCTCATCTGAACAAGCATCTCTTCTTTTGACCATCGTTTTCAAAATCAGATCAGACGGGACAGTCGGGCCAAAAAAATCGGGAATCAGTCAGATGACTAATTTCGTTTTTCTCCAAAACTGAATATTTGTAAAAAAAGATGTTGATTTAATCAATAAATCGCTGATTCGAGCAGTTGAACCGTTCAACAGTTTTGACTGGATTTTATTTTTTATTTTTATATCAGAACGGACCGACCATTCAACCCAGAAACCGAACCCTGACCGATTCAGTCTCCAGGTCAATTTTAAAAACCTTGGTTTGATGAAGAATTAAGATTCTTCAATGAAATAAATGATTTCAAGAAAATGAGAGTAAAAACTGAATGTGAAAACAGACTGCAAAATTCACTATCCTCAATTCGATTGTCACAACATTAGTAAACAAACTAGTGTATATAAAGATCACCGATTCACCATTCATCATATATTAAGGAGTTTCATCGCTTAAAAATAAAATAAAAAGAGTCCCACCACCTTTGAGATTCACCCACATTTTACTTTTCAAGAATCCAACAAGAATATTCATTCAAACAGTCCAAGATTCCTTATTTTCTTTAATGCTGGTCTAACTTCAAGATTGACATTGGGAAATAAGCTTTTCAACTAATAAATATGATGGGGGCACTCTGGGTTTATTCTAGCCAGATGTTTTCACTTGTTCATGCTTCACCTGTTTCAACAATTTTTAAAAGCAAATATGCTATAAACAAAAAAGGTTTGTATTTTCACTTTGCTTTAGCCTGTAAGGGGACAGTTTTAGGAATCCGAATCTCTTACCCACAAAAGCTATATCCACACCTACGCATGAAACACTACTTCCGTGCATGCATTCGAAGCATTTATCATGTATAATAACATGTAAAAGCATAAAATGTTCCTCATGTGTAACTATGATCTCAGGTGCGTAGGTGTGGACTTCGGATCTTCTGCCTACGAGAACTTTGCCTATGCCTACCCACAATACACTATCCCCATAAATTGGGAATATTTTTCTCTGCATAATACTATGTAGAGGATGAGATGTTCTCCATGTATGGCTGTAATAAATATGGGCAGAGTTCTCATGGACAGGAGCACTGTTTTCAAAATCGGATCAGATCGGACGGTCGGACCGGAAAATTGGAAACCGGTCACTTGATCAGTTCCGTTTTTCTCCAAAACCGCTTTTTCCCTTAAAACCGTTGATTATGGTCAGAAAACTGCTGAACTGACCGGTTAACCGTTCGAACGGTTTTGACCGTTTTTTAATTTTTTTTGTTAAAACGGACCAACCGTTTGAGTCGAACAGTCAAACCATTCGAACAGATAACCGGACCCCTGACTGATTCGTTTTTAAAAACCATGGGCAGGATATCTGGACTCGTAGGTGTGGGTAGAGTCATTGCGGATAAGAGATCTAGACGGGTGCAGCTATCATAGATGCATATAAAGCATATCTAAAGCCCTTAATAATATCAGATTGCATTTTTTTTTTCAGCCAAGGCAATTTCGTTCAACAAACAATTAGGTCTCAGTACAGTCAGCCCAAGGGTCGTCAGACATAATGAACTTAGATGGGTCCTCTATGACTCAGACTGGCCCAAATACAAAACATGAATAGGGCTAGAATATTCCAAAATTCCATGAGTACGACCGCAGCTGCAAAGAATGATCAGTAAGAAGTTGGACAATCCTCAAAGCGTCACCCTTACTCCCTTACGCTGTGTTTGGTTTAAAGAAAAAAATAGGGAACCTATACATCTTTATCTTTCCCTTCCTTCTCATACTTATATTCTGGGCCCACGACCTGAAGGGGCCGAGGCTCAAGCATTTCTATTTGATACACTCTGGGCCCACGACCCCAAGCATGAACCAGGATAATTAATCCCCATGAATGGCAGCTCCACTAAGGAACATAAAGCATCAACATAACATTTTAGCTTAGCAGCAATCTCTGGAGGTCCGTCTCAATGTTAAATTCGATGTAGAGTTGGCAATTGGGTTGGGTGGGTTGGGTTCGGGTTCAGGTTGGTACAAGGCTCTTATGGTTGATTTTGGGTCGGGTTGAATTTTGGGTTGGATTGTCAAGTGTTAGGCCCTAATCTTAAATGTTTGGGTTAGGGTTGACCCATGGGTCAATTTGGATCATCCCAAAAAATAACTGAAATTTAAAAGAATAAAGAAAAACTACATGAAAAATGTCAAAATTAGAAGATTCAACCTTCAAATTCCAAATATAAAATAAAAAAAAAAAAAAACTTCAACATTTAACAATTTAAAGAGTAAAAAATAAAAGAGTAAAGATTGAAAAGAAAAAATTAAAGAGTGGAAACTTCTAATAATACATAAATAGTCCCAATTAAACTTGACAATCGAGTCAGCTGATTGACCCATAACCCAACACAACCCAGTTTTTTTGGATTGGATTGGGTCGGTCATTCTAACGTTCAGGTGGATAAATATGAGACCCTAACCCTGTTTTTTTGGGTTGGGCTAGGTCGAGTTCACGTGTTGGATCAAGTATCTGATTTCAAATTAGATATCCGATATTTAAACAAATTGAATTGAAGAAGAAACTTAATTAACTGAATATTAAGTCTTTCAGAACATAGAAAAATATCTTCCTTCTTGCCGAAGATCACGCTTCTCTTTCTTTCTTACCAGTTTATACCTTCTTTCCACCCCTGTTGCATCCTTCTGCATTTTGTTCACATCTACTCCCACTTCTTTCCCATCCATCTATTGCAAAGCACAAGAGCACCGCCCTTATTTTGAGACTCAGTTCTATCAATCAAAGCAGAGCAAACCCACCCCTATTTTGAAACTCAGTTCCGTGTTTGATTTTAATCTTACAATTTTCTTTCTTAAATAAATTGTTTAGAATATAATAGACTATGTTTGGATTGCTCCTAGGTTCTACTATATCTGGATCCACAGCCCCTTGCTTCCTAGAGAGAGATTTGATCGAGCAAAACCCAGGTATGCTTTTCATCTTCCAAATCGCTTTTCTGTGTTAAATCCATCTTCGAAGTTTTCCATCGTTTATGTGTTCAAGCCATATTCCAAACGTTTTCTGTGTTTAAATCCACATCCATCCCACCACATTCAGCATTATATGCAACAAAGATTCGGAAGATGACCCAAATCTGGGTGAACGGGTCGGGTATGGATGTTATTAAATTATTTGTTTGTTGTTAATGTTAAACAGTTATTAAACTGGTCGGTTATTCATGTCCCACGTACCATAAGTAAAAAGTCATAGTAATTACCAAAATTAATGAAGAATTGAAGATTCAATGAAGATTAAGAATTATTGAATAATTAAAAGGTCCAATTTACTTTTACTTTAATATAAACTACAGAATTACGTTTATGAAATAACTATATGTTTACCAAATATTTGCAGATTACGTTAAATATTTAATATTTACTGATTTTTATAATTGATAATATTAAATATTAATTTTAGTAATTAAATATTATAATATTATAGTATCATAACAGTGAAAATTATAATTGTGTTTTAATGTTTTCAGTCATTCAATAATTTTAATGTTTTATATTCAAATTTTAATACTTTTTTAAGTCTTAGCTGCTAAATTTAGTTATTTCAGACATTAGTATTTTTGATAATTATGATATTAATTGAAAATAATTACTGAATTCTCAAAAAAAATGATTAAAATTCTGAAGTTTCTGATAATTACTAAATTCAACTTAATTTTTCAATTATTATTTTGAAATCTGAATATTGTGAAAATGCTGAAATTAAAATAATTATTGAAAAGAAAAATAATTACATCAAAATCTAAAAATTCAAAATAGTTAGTGAAAATTGGGAGAATTAGTAACAATAGTTAGTAAAAATAATTACTTATTAAGTCTGAAAATTAGTAAAATTTCAGAATTAGTGAGTTTTCGTATCCATTTGATCTTATTGTTAGATTTCAAAATTCCATTTTCTTTATATAATTTAGTGAAAATACCATTTGATATTATTGTTATATTTAGAAATTCTGTTCTATTTATGTAATTAATTGAAATATCCATTTGATCTTATTGTTCAATTTTGAAATTCCTTTTTATTTATGTAATTTAGTGAAACTTCAATTTGTTAGATTTTGAATTTCCATTTTATTTATATATTTTCTTGCTTATTTTGCTTATTGATATTTAGTGCTTAAATAATGACCCAATATTATAATCTGTTGATATTTAGTGTTTCAATTTTTGTTGATAATCTACCTAAAATTAGTGACTCTATGTCATTACCTCTTATGACTATAATGGGTCGGGTCTAACCCAAATTCGACCTTGACCCATCCAAAATTCAAATGCTTTATTAAATTAACCGGGTTAGTGTAGTTTATTTTCTTGCTTATTTTTCTTTTTTCAATTAACAAAAATTATTGTTATTCTCATTTATTGTAATTATTAATTTAATAGAAATTATTAATTTCATTTTGTTAAATTATCTATTTATAAAGGTTAATTATTTACCAAACATTCATTTACAAATAATTAATTTAAGTAAATTTTTCACTGAAAAATAATATTTTTTTTATCAATTTTTGAAGATATTTTTTGGAAATTTTGATAATTAATTTTGGCAATTTTGATCATTATATGGTAAATTGGTTTTTTGTAATTTTTATAATTTTTAAATTAAACATTAATTAAAATTTTAGAAAGTATCACTTTGTTATTGTTGTTTGATTGTTAAAATTAATTGAAAATTATTTTTTGGGGTTTTCGATAATTATAAATTTGAGGGTGGGGGACAGGGAAAATATTTTTGCCCCAAATTGGGGATGGGGTTTGCATATAATTCCACAAACTTGATGGTAAATTAGTAAAATATCAGTAGATTTAATATTGATTTTTAAAATACCCCAAAATTCCCATAGCCCTATTTGTAAAATATCCATAAATTATATTTTTTTAGGTGATTGCCTCATGAACCCATCCCACCACTAGGGTTAGGGTGGGGATGAAGTAGAGTGTCTTGACTTACGGGGGTGAGGGACAAGGAGGGGTGCCCCATCCCATGCATTGCACGGGCCTCGCTAGTATATACAAAAGTAGAAAGTGCCATGTCACATGGCCTCTGCTTTCTCCCTTACCCCAATGGAGAACTCTCAACCCACCTTTCATATAGCCTTTTCTACTCTCTCATGAAGCCACCTCATCAGTGCCTTCACCCTCTCTCATTTCGACACTTAGCATGCCCAACCTAACCCATTTCCCTCTATGTTTATCCTTTTGGATATCCCTCTCCTAAAGCTATTCTTAAAATCTCTCTCCACCAAGATATAATCTAATCTACTGAAGTGGCACCACTATCCCCCACTTTTTCATAAATTATCTATAATTCCTATTTATCTCCAAAATTATCTCTAATTCTTATTTATCCTTTTCCCTCACTTTTCATTTATATCTATCTAAAGGAAGTTTGAATTAAAATTTTAAGAATTATTTAAATATTATAACAAAATTATGTTATAACTTTAAAATACTTATTAAAAACACAAAAAATAAATTTATTATATTTAATAATATTCATATTATTAAAAATTCTATATTTTTATGAAATTCATAAATATTAAATAATTGAAATAGATAAATGATTATATGAAAAAAATATTTAATATTATATAATAACTTTAAAATAAATAAAATATAAATAATAAACATTTTAAATATTTTACATATTATTTAAATATTTTAAATAATAAAATATTTAACATAAATAATTTTAAAATAGTTAAAATAACAAAATTACATAACAAGTATATTTTTTTCAAAGTAGAAAAATCAATATAATAGATTTCATAATATTTGAATTGATAAAAAAGTTATGTAATAATAATATAGCTTTTAATTTTATGGATTATGAAATTTTATAAATGAGTAATGTTTAAATAACTAAATAATTAATTAATATTGTAAATAACTAAGTTTTAAACACTTAAAATATCAAAGAGTTTAATAACTAAATCACATTTCAAATATTATTTAAAAAACAAATAAAATAGAGTAAATAACAAAATTATGTAATAACCTTTAAAAATTTATCTAAAACACAAAGATAATTATAATATATTTAATACTATTGGATGATAAGAATATAAAATATAACCAATTTAAAATTTTTAAATGTTATGGAAATAATGAAAATAGATTAAATAATTTAGAGGTATTGAAGCTTTCAAATAACAAAAATAGGTAATAGCTTTAAAAAATGTATTTATGTATACTAAAATTTATATTTTTTGTATTTTTTAGTAATTATTTATTGTATTTTTGTGATAAATATATTTTCAATAATTGTGTATAAATCTAATTTTGTTTTGTTATTAATACAAAATTTTCAATAATTATTGGATATTAAACTATTGTTATTTATTAGAGATTAGATTATTAGTTTAGCTGAAAGTAGGAGTATTCATGGGTTGGTTTGGTTTAGTTATAGGCTATTTGGCCAACCAAATTGACCTTGTCGGGTTGGGAAGTTGGTCACCCAAAACCAATCGACCATTAGTGAAACCAACCAACTCGAGTTACATCAGATTAGTCGGTTGGTTCAAAAGATTTAAACTTAAAAATTTAAATGTAAAAAATATAGTGGTATTATTAAAAAAATTAAATATTTTAAATTTACAATATAAAATATTTTAGACTAAGAAATATGGGAATTTTCCACTTTCTCATATACACACACACACACACACACACATATATATATATATATATATATATATATATATATATATATTAATATGAATTGACCAAAATGAATTGATCTGAGTTGGTTAGGTTGGAAAATTTCTGAACCGAAGCCCCCAAAAATACTAGAAAACCGACCAACTCGAATTGAGTTGAATCAGATTGGTTAGTTTGGTTGGTTTCATTGCATGGGTTATTCATCGGTTTAAAATTAATTATTATTATTTTTGTATTAAAAAATTATTGAAAGTTGTATATAAAATATAAACATTTATTAATTATTTAAAAATTAAATTATAAAACAATTGTCTACTCTTATGTGCGTCTATTGTTTAGCTTTTGCTTAACACCCCCTTTATATTTCTCCATAAAACCAGTAAAATATATTAATTTATTGTATATACACCTCATTGAGGCCTTATATTTAGTATTGTTAACATATTTTTATGATTTATTAAAGTACTTTTAGTGCTTTCATATGCATATCTTAGCTTTTCTCCGATACACATATATATCCAAGATGTATCTCGATATTTTTTTAAAATTGTCTTTTTGATACACTTAACGTTTTCTATACTTTAAACCTTAATCGACAGTGGCCACTGTCTAATGTGGATGCCTGGGTGATGACCCACACGACTTTTTTTTGGTACAAAATGGTATACTATTGATCGATGATATGATATTATCATTTGTGAATTTTGCTTCTAAGTTATTGGATGATTAGTAGGTGTCTGGATCTTTCATTAGTAGGTTTTATAGTGCTGAATTAGGATATTTCTTAGTTTGATAAATAATGTGGTGACCCATAAACCATGTCGATCAGAATGAAATGCATTCCAAGTAACTGGTCGCCAACTTATTTTTCTGGATCAACAAAATTACAAGGTTGACAAACAATTCGCTAATAACTGTAAATTCATCAACTGCAGGCAGTGTCAAATATAGGGTATACATTCAGTAATTTATATCAAATTAACATTTTTAAGAGATTTGAAATCCAGCTTATTTATAATGAATAATGTACTGGTGTCAAATATAGGGTTGAGGAAAGTACACCTTAATCAGTTGAAGAAAGATACTGAAAGTGGGTTGTCTCTTCACTTCAACTTTTATTAATTTAACATCTACAATTCTCAAAAGAAGATTTTTGCAAATAGGCATTCCTTATATTCTAATGCTTAATTTCTCTCATCCAAGCTCTAGAATGCTATAAGGATTCATCTACTTTTAAACAAAAAAAAAAAAAAAAAATCAAACTCTCCAAGTTGTATGCTTAGCACTCACTATATTGCTATCCGATTGCAATATTTGTATTATTGATGCTATTGATATCTTGCCATATAGCCTATCTCTGATCACTACATAATCTTTTAGGAATTGAAGAAACCTCTTCTGTATCTCTTCTTTTGTGCCACAACTATTACAAATCTGCTTTTGAGTATAAGTTATACCATTACTCCCACAAATTGATTGTTCACTGTCTCTCAGGCTTTGCTGCATGCCAGATACAGTAACATCAACAATGTTTGATCAATATTACACCTTCAAAGCAATAATGCTTGATCATTAACCTTAAGATTACTGTTCATTAAGCAACATAATAAACACAGTTTAATAATGTTTGATCATTACACCTTCAAAGACTCATGCAACAGTAACAAACCAATATCACAATTCAAGGGGGATGTTGTGGCATATAGGTGAGGGTTTGGATAATACATTGAGAATACCAACAACAATTTCTGAGGGGGAGCAAACCATAAATTTCCCCAAATCAATCAATAATAAGAATAGTTTAGGGTTTATTAGTTATAATTATAGGGTATGGTTTGGAATTAGACTTATTGATGGACTGATTAGCATAACGGGCAAGCCTAACACATTTTAAGTCGGGATTATAGGCTTGGGCTCAAACCCAAAACATCAGGTCCCACTTTTTTCGGGGCCGGGCTTGGACCCAACTATGGCTATATATCGTCTCTCCAATGCCCAAACTCATAAAAATTTGTAGTGAAATCTTGGAGCTGTAGTTTTGACATCACACTCATATGGCTAATACTATGTCCTAGTCCACAAACTAAATGAAAGCCTTTTGATGATGTATGATGTAGATACTCCTAGCTGGAAGATGATCCGAACTCCAATTGCATGGCGAGCTGGATCAAGCTACAAAATAATAGATCAGAGAACTCGGGGTGGCTAACCCGACAAGGTCCCTCCGATGCTTAAGTCAGTTCTATACTGTGGATACGAGCTAAATACTTGAATGCTTGAATGCTACTGAATAAATAATCACACGTACCTTTGCCTTGAGGTTTGATGTCCTTATATAGTGGAGTAGTCGTGGGTCTTGCGAAAGAGCTCCGGGCTGTGCAGATAAGATCTGTTCTGTTTTTGAAGGAGAGCAATGCGTTAGTTGATAAGGTTTATCGTTTTCCGCCAATTCAAGCAGAGCTATGATGAGTCTCGTTGTAATCTCGAGAAATTCGAGGTCCGTTGGAGAGGCCTTTGGAGTCAATTATGTGGTGTTTCGGTTTTTTAACTCCAAACTGGTGCTTTGATTCTTTAGTCTCGAATTGGATTGGGTGTCAAGATGTTTCTACGCCGAAGTGGTTTTTGAGCCGAGGTAACTAAATACCCGAGCTTCAAATATTGTAAACTAGATTCGTTTGAATTAATTGTCACCGCTCCAACATATCGCGTCTAAGTGACCCCTTCTTAATAGGGCGTGCCAAATCATCCTTTATCACCTTTGATTTGTTGTCAAATCCCCACCTTGAATTAAATGAGGTGACTTGGTGGTAGAAACCATGATTTTATGTTTTACCCCTCCCATGAGACAATGTTGTAGCAAAAGTGAACTCTGGCTATATATCTCTTATCTCCAATGATGACTAGCCTCAAATCCTTTTTCATCAATCACTTCCTCCCACGTCTTGTCATCCTCCCCTTTCAACCTTAGAATCCTCAATTTCAACGAATCATCTGGGAATAACAACAGTTCTGGTCAGTTGGAAAGCTGACAAACAAACAAGAGTTTTGAAATTGCCATGTATTAAAAAAATTGAACAAAAAGTAAAAGAAAAAAAATAAAAGTGGAAGTGTCGAATGATGAGACAAGATTTGTCGATCGATCGAATGAATTGATTGACCGGAGAGAGATTCCAATAATAAAAGTATAAGGGTAAAATGTAAAAACCTCCCCAAGTTTTCTGACTATCACAAAATCCTCCTCTTTAGTTCTGAAAAATCATTTATTTACCTCCCTTCTGCCGTTGTCCTGTTTGGAAAGTCATGACCTAATGCGCTTGTTGTTTTAAAATACCTATTCTTCCTTTATATCTATTAATTCAGTTATATATTCATTAAATTAAAATGCCTCAAAATACTATTCATCTTTTTCTCTAAAAATTAAGGGCCTGTTTGGCATGTCTTTCCATGCAGTCTTTCGACTGTTTACAAGCCGTGAAGATCGATTTTTGGTATATTTCCATTTGGTGCACAGAAGATCTAATCGCTAAAAGACGGAACGTCGAAAAGACGGTAAAACCCATTTTGGGTTGATTTCGGAAAGCTCCAAATGAAGCTTCTCGCTTCCTTTGTGTTTTAATCTCACGCTGAAAGATGCAAAAAGACACGCAAAAAGACGCGCATTTGCCAAACGTATTTCGAGCTACTCAAATCTTCATGAAAAGCTCAATGCATCTTTTACATGTCAGAGCTACCAGAAGATCATCCCAAAAAGACRTACCAAACAGGCCCTAAGACAACCTAAACCATTCATCCCTTCATCTTTTCAACTCCATCCCCTAAGTTTTTACTTATTTCCCTTATCTCGAACCAATCATCGATGCATTTCTTATGAGCAGTAGCCAAATCATTCTTGCAAGAACAGCCCAATTCAATAGGAATTTCAGATTCCTCGTTAATATTCTTCAATCTCAAATGACAAACCCTGCAATCCTTGTCTACTTTAACTGAATGCACCTAATTTCTAGTACACCACTTTACAAATCTACCTTGACTGAACAGTCTGACATCAAAAAATTCTGGCAGTGGCCCGAAGTCCCCCAATCTCATCATACAACCCACCGGTAGTGGAACCGAACTGGGATTGCCACAATCTCAACAACAGAGAAGAAGATGCTTTCCTCACTATGATTGCCATTTCCAAAATTTTAGACCTGAAACTTCATGTAAAAGCAGTGAAGAACTTGAGACTCTACCCCAAAGGGAGAGCATGGAAGCCCTCCAAGTTTTAAGTTTTGGAGGTCTCGTCCTTGAACACTTATTGCTTTAGGAGATTATAGCAAGCAGGCAGGTGATCTCCTTCAAACCTCTCATATTGTCGTTACCTAGTAACAAACAGAGAAAAAGATGTGCAATAACTTCCATTTCTGC
This sequence comes from Nelumbo nucifera, assembly GCF_000365185.1. The sequence continues at coordinate 29,770 of NW_010729342.1, read as the reverse complement.
AACAAATAAATAGTAGGTTACAACTAGAGGACTTCATGCAAACTTCAGTATTTTTTTTTTTTTTTTTGCGGAAATTCATGACGTGCTCTGTTCTAATTTCTAACAAAGAAATTTGGAATTAAGCCAAGACACAAACATTGTAAGATGAGAATAAGTTTAAAAAATGGGGTTTTGTTGAAGATTTGAGGGGAATGTTTCAGAGAGAAAAATAGCACCGAATATTTGTATATATTTCCATGCATGGAATGACGAAAATTTATAGCATACCCAACATGGGAAGAAGTATTTTCTCATTATATCATACTAGTCACAAGGAACAAGTAAATTACCATTACACCATATCCATGGCCGTTTAGAAGAAAGGACATGGGTCTGTGATGGAAATGGCAAAGAGTAGGGTAGAGTTTAGAGAGAGAGAGAGAGAGAGAGAGAGGGAGGGAATTGAAAAGATGGAGGGATGAACGATTAGATTGTCTTTGCTGCCTCTGCTTCTTAGTTCTGGGAGAAAAAAGATGATCTGCTTTAATATCTTAATTAATAGATATAAGGGCAAATTAGGTATTTAAAAAAATAAACACATCATGGGACGATGGGGAAGAGAGGTAAGTGCATGATTTTTCAAAACTTACATGGAAGAATTTTGTTAAAATGAAAACGTAGGGGAGGATTTTATGTTTGTTTTTTATATTTTACAAAATCATAAAGAATTAAAGAAAATACGACTATACATAACACATGAACGAACGACCATTGCAAGTGCAACGAATAGATACAACGCTTGTGAACTTAGGTTCTCTCACCCAAGCACTTCAAAACACTAGCAGCGACTCCTTGACGTCGTACTTCATCTTCTCCAAGTTCGGAACCACCGCAAACTGAATCATCGGCGGTGGTCCGCACGCCAACGCCAAGGTGTCGCTCGATCCCCCAGGGATATGCTCCCTCAGAACACTCTCTGTAATCAGCCCTTCACTGTACTTCCACCCTTCCCTCAACGCCTTCCCCACCACATACCACACCTTCAACCTCTCATGCTTCTCCGCCCACCCATCAAGCTCCTCTCTTAACAATATATCATCTTCGGTGCGATTGGCATACACGACGTACATCTCTGTATCATCTTCTGGGTCTCTCAAGATTGCTTGGATCACCTGATAGATGGGTGTGATTCCTGTCCCTCCGGCCAGCATTGCGAGCCGCTTCGCAAATTTGGGCTTGCCGTGTACGGTGAAGCTGCCGTGGCCGGTGTACTCGATGTGTCCCAATGGACCCTTAACGTTCACGGTAGAGCCTAGGGAGAGAGAATCCAAGAACTGTGACATGAGCCCTCCATTGGGGAATTTAGGGTTCATTCCCTTGAAGTAGACCTTGACGACAAGATCGAAGTAGCCCACATCGTCGACTGAGCTTGTTGGGGTGTAAGCACGAATGCAGAGCTTATTATCTATGGTAGCGCAGAGGAAAATGTGCTTCCCTACTGGTAATCCCAGGACTTGATCCTTCGACGGCAACGCGAAGCGGAAGAGACGGACGTCGTGAGAGATTGAAGTCTTGCATATGAGCTTGCATGGAATTTTTTCACGCGGTATCAGAGCAACATTAATTGTAACAGTACTGACTTCTTTGATGGGAGCTAGGAGAGTCAAGTTGGAGGCGCCATGGACTGAGTTGTTTGGTGAGGAGGACGAGTCGGAGGTGTAACCGAAGGTGATAAGTTCACCAATTCGATAATCTTCGAGCAATTTCCTGGCTTTATCGGAGTGGATTGCGTCGAACTCCTCGGTGCAATCGCCGCCGGCATTGATGAGGATACTGTCGGCACCACCCGGGTGGTCCTTCAGGAACGGGGTGCAGTCGTAGACCTTGCCGTGGACGACAATCCATGCAGACTCGGCCGAGTTGTGCTTCTTCACCTCGGACATGGAGAAGGTCTTCGAGGAAATGTTCATGAAGGGCGAGGAGACGCTCTTCTTCATGATCGGGTTCGACTCGGCCGAGTCGAGGTGCTTCTGCCGATCCATCCACCCACCCGGCTGGTTCGCCGGCTGAGTCGGGTGCTCGAACACAATCCCGATCTCGCCCTTGTGCCGCTTGCACACGTTCATCTTCACCCGGAACCAGCAGTTGTTCATCATTCCCTACACAAGTGACAAGACACACCCGGTCCACGTTAGCAATTGAAAGCTCAATTACCACACTCTGTCTCTCGCCCAATCAATGGGTCCCACAATTGATTTGAACGGTTGAGAAGGATATTAAGAATTCTAAGTAGGGATATAACTAGAATGCGCAGTTGAGAAGGAGATACATACCATGACGTTCCAGATAAGCTCCTCTGGTTGCGTGTTGAGTGACTCATCCCAGGCTCGTACAGCGATCTCGTTGGCCCCAAGCAGGTCCAGCATTTCCACGTCAAGTGACCAGAAGCACCAGCACCAGTATTTCCCATACTTGTTGGGTTTCTCTGGGTGGTCCAAAGCGCACACTAGCCAGCTCTCTCCACCGTCCAGAGTCACCTCTACACGTGTCACCTTCTTCCCTCCCCCTATAAAATGCAAATAAAATTAGCAATTAATTAAAATCAATTATTTAAATAAAATGATATTTTTTCATTATTATATGTGAATCAGGGTGGGCCAGTGCACCCATTGACTATACCCTACCATTAGGGGTGTCAATTGGACTGGATTTGGTCCAATTCAATATGAATTCATTATAAATGGACCAGGTCCAATTCAATCCAATCCAATGAATATTTTGGACCATTTTGGACTGGTTCAATACAACGTCTGAACCGTCCAATCTATTCAAATTCATTTTAATTTAGACTGGTTTTAATCCAAATTCGGTCCATTGGCACCTATATTCTTATCTTATATCAATGGATCAGATATTAACTTAATCCAATCCAACCCAATCCAATATAAATTTATTACGAATGGACTAAGTCCAATCTAATCTAATAAATAATTTGGACCGAATTAATCCAATCCAATATATCGTATTAATCTGTTCAATCCGTCTAAATTGATTTTACTGGTCCATTGACACCCTTACCTACCATGGAAAACTTGCATGTAGGTGAGGTCGTCCAAGGATGCCAATGTGTGATAGGATTTATGGGGAGATGCTAGTGAAGCTTAGTTTGGAAAGTACAAAACCTTATATTTTATAATATTATTTTGTATTTGTACTGACGCACGGCATCCAGCTGTACACCAATTACGTACATATATATTAAATTCATAGGAAGATGTTTTCAATGTCTAATTAGACGATGCCCTTCCTCCTTTTAGATTGTGCAGAACTTTTACATACAGAATAGATTAAAAGAGCTAAGGAAAGAGGAAAAAGACTTAAGGTAATAAGAATGATTTAAATATCCATAATTTAAATGGATATTGACACTGCATAAAAAGGAACCGAGATTCATTCATCCCACATCATATAATTAAAACAAGAATACTTAATTTAAATAAATAAAATTCATAATATTTAAGAACAAAAGACGATCTCAACAAAATATGAAATACTAATATCATCTCTAGTCCATCTATTTTTCATTAAAATTCTTTAATTTTTGCTTCATGTATGATATCTAAAATTCATGGGTGGAATTACAAATATGGTAGTCAATAACAAAATTTATGGGTGAATTTTAATTGATCAAAACTCTTTAAATATCATGCCTTTTCTTTTCTGCATCATAGATTTTCTTAAAAACTTATTTCTATAATAAAAATAACTATTTGATATGATATGTCTTCATCTACCGTATTAAATTAAGTGATGATGGATCACCTGCAGGATGAGTCAGCATTGGTATGACGTGGCCAAATTGATGGCCACATAGCAAAATCACGTTTACATCGAAGCTCATTTTCCTATATTAAGTTGGGGCTTGTTGAAAAGTCAAAGAAATGGACAAATAACCGTAGGATCCAGACTGCTCAGTGGATGACAAAGGGACATTCGAAAGGTCCATGATTCATGCATGTGTTTTGTACCATGGATAGAAAGTAAGGAGCAAGGAGGCTCTCGATTGGTAATTCGGGTTTTATGTTGCAGGCTTGCAGCTTTTAGAAAATCAGACTCTGTTTCTGAAAGAAGTGTGTCAGGTTTAAGATTGGTGATTCGTGCATTGTTCATTTACTGCCTGAAAGTAGTGAATTATTACGTAGGGGTGTCCATCAAAATCCGAATAACCGAAAAATCGAACCGAATCGAGAAAATCAAATCGCAAAATCCGGTTAATCAAATCGATCGGTTCGATTTTCAATTAACCTACAAAAAAAATTAGCGGTTAATTGAATCAACCGATTAATATATGTCACATATTTTTTATATATTATATATAAATATATATTTATAATGATCTCTTTATAAATATGTTATATATTATATATTTTTAAAATATTTATAATATATTATATATCATTTATTATTTATAATATAATATTGTACATATATTTGTACAATATATATTATAAATATAAAAAAAATGAAAAAACTGAAGAATTGAACCGGTCAAAAACTGAAACCGGCAAACCGATTAACCGGTGGTACCGATTTGGTTTCAGTTTAGAGAAATAGAAAAACCGGTACCACAGGTTTGATTTACATAAAAAGGCCATGGTTCGGTTAACCGAACTGTGGACACCCCTATTATTGTGAAGTATTTATACTCTTTTCAAAATGAGCATTTTGCATTGGTTCAGTTTGGAAAGAGTGCAAATACAAATACATACAAAATACAAGTTTTTGTACTCGTACGTATTTGTATTTTTACTGCTTCCACAAACGAGACCGAATTGTCCAAATTTATTTTTTACACAGTGCACCTCACACCGACCTCATAGGCACATCCCACCATGTACCGAAAACATCTTCCATATTTATATTTTATTATTCATGGAAGATGTTCCCAATGCACGGCGGGATGTGCATGTGAGGTGAGTGTGAGATGTGCTCTGTGAGTAGCAGATCCCAATCATCCAAACTGAGCTAAAGGAAAAAATAATTATTTCTTTTCGCAACGTGCATAGAAACTTTGTTCTTGAAAGAGGTTTATGTATAATGATGGCCAAGGAGTTGAGATGGTTAATTGGCTTCCCTCCAAATAGGAGGTGGGGGATCAAACTTGTATAATTGCAGGTAGGGATGCAAACGGATCAGATTCGAATCATGGTATATTTGAATTCGATCCTATATTATTCATGTCGGATTCGGTCTGATCTGATAGGACTCGATTTGAATTCGAATCTTATCGATAAGTCAGATATTCGGATATGATCTGATCTGACTTGTTTTCTTTAAAAATTAATAAATTATTAAAATAAAATTGAAATATACTAATTTAAATAAAATAAAAATAAAAAAATACAAGTATTTATCATATATATACATATTTTTTATAAAAATAAATAACACATATGTATTATATATATTTATATTTATAAATATATAATATATATCGGATCAGATAGAAGTGATCTGAATCCGGTCCAATTTCTGATCAGATCTATTAGGATCTAAAGTTCTGATCCCTGATGATCCGAATTCGAGCAAATAGGATCGGATCTCGGATGGATCCATTTGCACCCCTAATTGCAGGCTTTCTATGTTAAAGTTGGTGGACCTAATCACTTGAATCCTATTCTATCCCCACCATGTGTTCCCAGAATTGTGTACTATATATGATATCAATAAAAGGTAGAGGCATTTGTATGAGATTTTTCGCTTTATCATATATGACTTTTACAGCTTTATTAATATATGGCTATCCACACAGACATGTAGGAAACATATCTTTTAATAATTTATATGAAGTACGAACTAGATACACATGGAAATGTTGAGAAATTAATGGAAATGAAAATTTTAAAATATACACATAATTTTATTTATACATATAAATAATAATTTTAAATTTCATAAAATTGGGTCAAACTTAAAATAAAAAAAAAAAAATTAAAACACAAGTGATTTTAGAATAATGAATGGATTAGAGAGAGAGAGAGAGAGAGTTAATAGATTAATAGATTAGACAGAGATACAGAGTTAACCAGCAAGTAGGAACTTAGTAATAAATACTTAGATGAGAAATCAAATGTAAAATTTAAAAGAAATAAAATTGGTGAATGTAATATTTAATTAGCATACACACTAGCAGTAGCAGTGTTGAATTCGTTCCACACTGCCCGTTTCATGCGTGAATCTCCTGGTATACTACAGATATTTTAAACTCCGGATATTATATTGTACTAAGAAATTAAACTAAAATAATTTATGTGAGATTTGTCCATATAAAATAGACCATAATTTTTCCTATATATTATAAATAATTTAGATATTGTATATCATGAACAAAATGACTTAAAATTGTGAAATTATTTCACAATTTTATACATGTAAAATTGTTTCCAACACTCTAATGTTCTATATTCTGCCACGTAGAACTGAGACATTCACCAAATAGGACCCTTTGAATCGGCAGGCCACCTGTTCAATCCTATAGTCCACATCAGCCATGTTCCCTACCATTTGTTGACATTTTATGGCAATTTGCCACGTGGAAGGTTTCTTGATTTTCATCATCCTTACACTTCTTAATTTTCATATTTACATTATATAAAAAAATTAGCAAATTAAATAAAAGTTGCACCAAAAAATCAAACATTGAATCACTGAATGTTAAGATTTTCATAAAAAGTTTGACCAGTTTTTTGTTTTTTTAAATAAATAATTGACACAATGGGAAGATAAGAAAAAGAAAGAGACAAGAAAAAAAAGAAAGAGGAAAAAAGAAGATAAAGAAATTAAAATAAATAATTTTGATCATATATACTGTAATATTTTCTGATTCGTTGAATGACTAATATTAGGGTGGATCCATAGATCCCATAATCAATCATTCAATCTGATTCTAAATCGGATCGAATTTCGGATTCATATTTGGAAACACAGTGACCATATCCAGGGTTTCCGTTTTCAAACACCCAAAGAAGAGAAACAACCGACGCTTCAACGTACCACTGTACCAGAAGAAACATTTCAACATACAGGATATTATACTACAAAGCAACTTACCAGAATATGCATAGCCCCTCAATGTATACGGTCTCTGATTCGCCGTAGAATTAATCGGCAAGAACTCCTCGTGGCACGGCGTCGTGATCACCGAGTTTATGTTCAGCTCGTTAATAATGTACTCCGGCTTGTACCACCAAGCTATAGTAAAGTATACACCATGCAACACAGTAACATTACCAAAAATTCAGAAATTTCTACTAGTCTTGAACAAATCAAGAGAAGAGGAACAAGATTCCAGTTGTAGGTGTAGTGTACCTTCGGCGTTGGCTAGTTCGGCGTCGACGTGAGAAGGAAGGACCCTGTTGTCCTTGTAGTGGTAGTAATTCTGTGACTCCTCAGTAGTGACGATGATGCGCTTCAGCCATTTCACCATTCGTCCGCCGATGAACCCAGGGATGATCATTCGAATGGGGAAGCCGTGATCCGGAGATAGAAGCTCTCCGTTCTGCATGTACGCTATAATGATGTCCCGCGATGGATCCATTGCGATCTCCTTCTTTATGCTTGTCCCGTACTTGGAACCACCACTGCCGGGGAGATCTTCAGCTCCTTCGAAACAAACGTTGAGGGCTCCCTTTCGACGGCTATAGATGCCACATCGTTTGAGTACATCGCAAAGCCGTACTCCGCGCCACACCGAAGTGGATACGCCTGCAGCGCCCCAGTTGAATCCGATGGTTTGTTTCACCAAGTTTTGCTCCTTGCGACGGTTACCCGCGCAGACGAGGGTGACGGGGAACTCGCGACTCGGGAACTCGGTGACGAGTTGGTCCATGGTGAAGACGGCCGGTCGGTTCATGAACCCACACACCTCGACCGTCCAGTCCGCCCACTTGGCCTGGGGGACCGGACCGTGGTTCCGGACGTAGTGGAGCTGAACCGGAGTAATGAAGCCGTGGTGCATGAGCTGTGTCAATTGCGGCTCCGAGTTGAATGGGTGTTTGCCTGTGAGACGGATCATGGAGGGGTTGCGCTCGATCCAGCTGTCAGGCGTTCCTTCGTCTCGTGGGTCCAAGATGGACGGCTCCAGTTCTCTGTTGGCCGTTTGAAGATGATCCTTCCAATCGAAATCTCCCTCGTCTTCACTGGACGACTCCTCCATGACGGCTAACTGATTGGGACGGGAGAGCTCTGGGGCGGAAGAGAAGTTGCAACTGCGAACGGGGGAGTCGGAGAGGTTGTTGAAGGCGGTTTTGAAGCCGTGAACGGGGCCGCTCAGGCAGGGTTCTCGGCAAATGAACTGCCAGTTCTCGACAGAGCCTTCCATTGGAGATTGTAAAGAGTGAAAACTGAAAAGACAGAAAAGTAAAATCAGCTTTTCTTCTCTCACATCTTCTGTCTGTGTTGTTTGAGGTCTTTATATAGGGGCGACATATCCAAACGAGTCAAGAGAAGGGTGGGACCCGGCGATCGGACGATTACGTCATTACGTGAGAAGAGGAGCGACCTCGGAGAGACAGAAAATAAGAAAAGGACCTCGAGACCTTGAGGAGAGGTGGTGTCGAGGCACAACGGCCCACAACCAAAACAGGTGCGCCGCCAAGAGTGGAACGGTGGCCGGTAGCTCCACACCGATAGTGTCTGTTTGCCGGCGGTTGTTTGGCTACAGCCAACGTCGGAGGAAATTTCCTGCCGAGCCCGGCATTTGTATTGAACCAAACCGCACAATTGCTTTGGCAAGCTTTCTTGGATGGTATGGAGGAACCTGGAGTTGTCGATTGCCACGTAGCAAYTGACCTAATTGTGGGATAGAGCCAGCTCATGAGATTCTGGAAAAGTGCCAGMTCATTAGATTCCGGAAAGTGATAAATGGCATATTAGGCATGCCCGTTTTAATGCTGGGCCAAACAGTACTGCARGCAACACGTGGCAAAAAACATGTCATCTAATTAATTGCAATAATCATGTAGGAAAAGTCCACATTCTCATGTCATGTATGTTGTAGTCAGGGTGCTTTGCACGTGGAAGTGTGGAACGTGCATTACACATTCTTGCTATGGCTGACTAATAATTTTYTTCTTTCTTTTTCTTAATTTTACGCAAACAAATTTGAAAAATGAAGAGAAGATTAAGGAGAATCCTAATCTAATCTATTAATAGCTTWATATAAATCGCATCCTACCCATAAAATTGGCATTGATTTACGGTCAGGATGAACGTAGGGAATGAGATCAACGACGAGGACCTGAGAAAGGGTGTCTTGTGTCTTCTATACGACGCTGAGAAGCGGCGCTTGGGCCTTCTCATGACCAATGAATTAGCATAAGGCCAGGTGAGAGAGAGAGAGAGTGAGACGAAGGTGACTAATATCACCAAAAGGCCAATTTCCCTATTAAGTTATTAGCCCCCCACTGCTTCAATAAGCCGCTCCCAATTTGTGGTCCATTCTATAGTATGTGTAACCCAACAACTCAACACACACTCTCTCTCTCTCATCTCTATAATTTTCTTTCTATTTAGGGTTTGGTCATGTCAGAAATATTGAACTCTTTCACTCTTTAGAAATCTCGTTCTATTTGGAGTTCAAGAAATTTATCAAGATTCAACTAACTCTCTCTAGCCAACAACTCAAGGTGTATGGTTGRCAATTTTGATGGATTCACTTAGGCTGTGTTTGGTTGCAATGCAAATAAATTTGTATTAATGCAAAACCATGGCCGTGCAAATGATATTGTCTAAGGTTTGGAGAAATTATTTATGTATATCCTATAGTTTTAATATTTACTTGTAAATATACTTTATAAGATGGCMACGCTTAACACAAATAAGTCTATAGGGGCTAACTCTCCATGGGAAGCAGAAGCCATAGCTTTCATATTTGGCCTTCAAGTGCCATTACTATGCCAGCTTCGAAGAGTTATCATTGAGGGGACRTTCTTTTTCTTGATTTTGAGAGGGGGAAAAGTTGGTCAATGGGATTTTGATCTTCATTGACCAAGAATCCCATGTTTGTTTGTTTTTTTTTTTTTTTTTCAGATTTATCTGGGGACCAAGGAAAGTGCATTTTCTTGAGTATTAAGTGATATCCATCTCCTAGGTGGGTAAATAACATTCCCACCTTAGGGAAAAGTTGCGAGCACTTGAATGGAACAAAGATGCCCCTTGTAATAATGGATTTTTATGACTAAAATGGTCATTATCTTATTTACTTTAGAAATAAAAGAACATGGATAAATATGTTTATCCGTATAAGTCTTTCCTAAGAAATACTTACCTAGATAAATGCATTTACCTGAATAAATAATTTACGAAAAAGCAAACGGAACCTGATGAAGACTCGTGACTCGTTACAAATTATACTTGCCTGTCTCAAGTTTCTCTTTTACCTCCTTGTCGAATTATTCCTGARTACAGGACCTCCAACGGTTTGAAGAGATTCATGTCAATCACATACGAACAGCGTGGCACATTTATTATCCCAAATTGCTTTAAAATTAACGGTTGACAAGCAATGGCTCCCTTAAGAAAACATTGAGCCCATTTCATCTGCCCTTAAAACTTTTTCATAATCTCATTTTTTTTCTCCTTCCTCTCTTTCATTCATCGTTTTCCATCTCCTGATCAACCAAGAAAAATAGAATTTGAGTCATAAATCATTCACTCACTCTAATCTTGATTTTATATATGATAAGGCCTACAAAATTAATCTATCAACTAACAAAGGCCTACAAAATTAATTTTGGTTATCAGTTTTGAAATGTCAGAGGTACTTTGTGCTTGTTGTTTCCAACCACGACCGGTGATTTTGCTCATGAGCAAATTACTGCTATGTAATTTCTACTTTTTAGTGAGAGTATTTTATCGATTCTCCCTCATTCCCGACCATGCGGCTCAATTTGGAAGAAGGTTAAATACAAATTTGTACAATATAAATACATCAAAAATACTATCAAATACAAGGTTTTTCATTTTACAAATTTGTATTTGTATTATTTCTAAACTGAGCCGATGTGGGTGTCAAAAAAAGCTAAAAATGGGAAAAAAGGTTTGATCTATTACAAATTAAAAAATAAATAAATAAACATTTTTTTTTTAATTTTAGGAGTTGGTGTATCAGAGAGTGATTCTTAACATTTTAGTGGGACTTTGCACACTTAATTACGTTTTTGACCCTACCTCCACCTATATAAATAGTGGTTTTAATAAATTTGGGGTCGGGGTCAAGGACCCATGGCTTTTAATCTATCTTCCATTTCCATTTGTTCATCTCTAGGATTTCCTTCCTATCTCAGTGACGGAGACGGTAATATGTGTTTGAAAATATGAAAAATCACATAGGGTGCATGGGGCCAACTGTTTCAGTTGCATAACCCCACCACCTTTCTGTGACAGATCATATCCACTCATCATATGAGTTTCCCTATGGCCTCTATCAGACAAGGTTCAGAGCCGTTTTCAGGTAAACCTTTCTGTTCAGTGAGTGCTCACCCATCATATTCATGTTACGCCAAGGTACCGTGAGAGAGTTCCCATTTTCTGGTGAAGCCCCTCCCACATC
>NW_010729341.1:508264-547627 GCF_000365185.1 Nelumbo nucifera | reverse complement strand
GTAAGACCCTAAAACTGGACACTTAATGAGACTTGTGTTAGTTTTAAATGTTCACAGCCATTGGATAAGTCTGGGGAGATTTATCCTGCCAAGGCTGACACTGGTGTGCTGCCAACTGTTGGGGTGGCTTGTTCCAGCCGCCAGGGTGAGACCCAAGGAACATGTGGTGTAGGATTACTTGAACCCTTGAACCGGACCAGAATTCCAGTATTGCCCTGGACCTTGGAGATTGATGAGCAAAACTGGAAAGTTACACCTGACCCCTAGACCCGATAATGGTACTGCACTAGGTGTCAGATTGAGCTGTCTTTTATATGCCAATCAGTGAGATCCTTAGCAGGGGTCAAAACCTGGGTATGTTGGGACAGTCTGAGAATTCATCTGAGTGGGTGATCATAGTGACGGGATCAGCCCCTTTGTCAGACAAAGGTAATGATCGGGGATACACTCTCTCTGATGGAAACCAAATTGCCAGCAGTTGATTTCAATCGTTGGAATTTTATTTTGCAAAATTTATATATATGATATATACCTAAGTATGGTTTCAAAATATTTGCAAATGGTTTTAATTCCCGGCATCCATGTGAGTAGAGAGTGCAGCACTGTTCCTTGCAGCCGAGGGAGAGGTTCTCTCTTGTCGGGCAGTGCTTGATCATTATGGGCTGAGAGGTTAGGTGTAAGGCCATTTGGGATAATACATGATGGGCTAATCTTGCACCTGCCCACAGTCCCTGGGTTTTTAGAAGATGGTTTGGCCGAGGGACCACTTAGTTTAAGTGTTGGACCCATAGGGTCCATGTGATGGGCTCAAGGGGTTCACTGGGCTCTCTAGTGAATTCGTCTAGGCCTTGTAACAAAGGCTGGGCCGAACCCATGTGGCTGGTGTGTAGATCAATGCTAGGGTCCCACGCCATACAAAGAAGCCCAACTGGGCAGTAGTTTGGAAGACTTTTGAGCACTTGATTCTTATTGGGCCTAAAGCCCATTTCGAACTGGACTGATTTGATCAGTCATTAACAGGGGCGGATCTGAGATTAGAATGAGCCCAAAAGCTTATCTAATTTGTAGATAAGATTAAGAAGAGTCCTAATCCAAATACAGATTTGGATAAGGGCAACTCCTGATATGATTAAAAGTTTTTCTTAATCAATATGCAACTAGAGGAAACCCTAATTCAAATTACAAGAATTCGAACCCTAGGGATTTCAAAAAACACTCTGTAGTTTTGAGATAGGATCTCAGAAACCCTAGAGAAGAAAAAGTAGTTCACCATCTTCTTCTCTAGCCTTCTCCTTCAGCAGCTGCCACCTTCTACTGCAGTTCGATTTCTCTATGAGAGAAAGATCAAGAAAGAGTTCTTGATATCAGTCTTTGCTGAAAGGCTGATTCAGTTCGGTGCTCATTATTTCCAAAGGATTCTTCTGAAGGATTCAGTGTGTAGGACGCACTCTACTGGTTCTGTTCCATAGTTGCTATGTTATCTTCAGTAGGAGCAGATCTTGGTGTCTTCTTTGGGCGTGAACACCAACTTTGGGGGATATTATTTCTCTGGATCAGGTATAATCTCTCCCTTTTCTTTTGGTTCAGATATGGTTCAGTTCTGGTTCAAGTAGGATCCTTGAATCTTGATTCTAAAATAAGGGAATGTGATTCCCAGTTGGAAGGTAGGTGGGAAATTTTTGAATATCACCCACCCATTCCGCAATAGTTTTGACGTCCATACGATGGATTCTACCATCCCTTTCACACATCCGGTTTGAGACGCAACCAGCAATCAAAGCATAGATCTTGGCAGATTTTGTTGCCTAGTGTACGTTCAGCTCGCCAACCCTCGAAGTTGCCGAGCTAGTAGCCACCTCAGAGGCATCAACCAAAGCGGCGCCTGTCCCAGCCCAAGAAGTTTCACCTTGGAATGAGAAAACTTGGATCCTCCATGTGGATGGCTAATCCAACCAGTATGGAAGCGGGTCTAGACTGATCCTACGGTCTGAGCAAGGTAAAGCTAAAGTATGCTCTCCGATTCATATTTTGAGCTGAATATGAGGTAGTTATAGCCGAGCTGTCGCTGGCAAAGGAGGTCGGGGCAAAGCATCTGACAGTGTGCAATGACTCACAACTAGTCGTTAACCAAGTGAATGGACAGTATGTGGCCGGGGAACCCACCATGTCCGCCTACCTGGCCAAGGTAAGGGAGCTCCTACCTAACTTCCACTCTTGGTTCCAACAAATTCTGAGGTCACAAAACTCTGAAGCCATATGCTCTCAAAGCTGTCTAGTGTGATCAACTCTACGAAAGGATGGTCTACATAGAAGACCTAGTACACCCAACCAAAGAAAGGGTGGCAAAAGAGGTCGCCCCCATTCTGGTGGTAGAGCTGAGTTGGATGGATCCGTTCATTGACTTTCTGCACCACGAGACCCCACTGAAAGAACATAATGCAACTTGGAGGGTAGAGCGACAGGCAGCTCACTACGTGATCGTAGACAAACAGTTGTACAGAAGATCGTTCACGCTCCCCTACCTACGCTACGCCGAGCTGAAGCGGTCCAAGTGTTGCGGAAAATCCATGAAGGTCTATGCGGAGGACACTTGGGGGGTAGGGTGCTTGCCCAAAAAGCACTACAACAAGGCTACTATAGACTTACATTGAAAGATGATGCAACTGAACTAGTGTAGAACTGTGATAAGTGTTAGCGGCACACCAACATTTTACATCAATCCCCAACTGACCTAAGACATCTTACTAGTCCATTGCCTTTTGTGCAATGGGGGATCAACATACTTGGTCCCTTTCCACCTACAACTGGGCAAAGGATGTTCTTAGTCATGGCGGTTGATTATTTCACAAAATGGGTGGATGTCGAGCCGCTGGTATCTATCACAGCTAGGAACATGTAGAATTTTTTCTAGAGAAGCATCATTTATAAACTCAGGCTATCAAAAGTATTAATCTCAGACAACGGTGCAAGTAGTGTCTATAGATTCGATTGCCCACCCCAAGCAAACAGCCAGGCCGAAGTGAAGAACAGGGCGATACTCCACGGCCTTAAAGTTTGGCTCTCCTGAGCTAAAGGTTTGTGGGTGGACGAGCTGCCTAGTGTCTTATGGGCCTACCGAACCACTATTAAGATGGCGACCAGTGAAACACCTTTCAACTTAACGTACAAAACTGAAGCTGTAATCCCAACTAAAATTGAAGTGTCAACCTTACGTTCCAAGACATATGACGAGGAGACCAACGAGGACGACCTATGGGCTAATCTAGACTTGGTAAAAGAGGTTCATGATTTGGCCTACATTTGGACTGCAACATACCAACAGCGAGTAGCTCGATACTATAACGACCGAATTAAGAGAAACCAATTTAGAGTTGGCGACCTGGTACTCAGGAAGGTTATGGTGCCTGAGCCCGATTGTAGGAAAGCTAGGTCCAAACTAGGAAGGACCCTATAGAGTCTTTAGAATAATTAGCAAAAACATGTACGAGCTCGAAATGTTGGATGGGAAGCTAGTACCCCGTGTGTGGAACGTGGACAACTTAAGAAAGTATTACTTGTGAAAATGTCCAGAAGTTCTGAGCCTTGTCTACAAAATTTAAAAATTCCACTAAATATGAAAGGCCGACCTCCCAGCAGCTCTGTCAAAACGAATCTAAGGGATGCCAAATCACTTTCAACACTAAGGCACCAAGGCCGACCTCTCAACAGCTTGGCCAAAACGAATCTAAGGGATGCCAAATCGCTTTCAGCATTAAGGCACCTAGTCCGACCTCCTAGCAATTTGACCAAAAGGAACTTATGAGCACATCAGCCAAAGACAGTTCATACAACACATTATCTCAACAGAATTGAAAAATACAAAAAGGAGACACAACATATACTGAAATAAACTCCATTGAAATTGCAAAGCAAGTACATCAAAAAAAAGCTACAAGAAACAAGTCTAGTAAAATAGGAGCACATAGGCTCCAAGGAACAAGTCTGTGAAGTCTGGCAAGAGCACGCAAGCTCCAGGAAACAACAACTACAAAGAAAAACTCGAACCACCTCGGTCACTATTCATCACCATCGCCCTACAGCTTGTCATCGACATTGTCTGCCCCTTCACCCTCCTCATCACCAACCTCCTCTTCTTTGTCTGGAGTCAAGGGCTCCTTGTCTACCTACACTGCGAGCTCGTCTGACACATCCTTAACAAACAAATTGTCGAAGTCGAAGTCAAGGTGCAGGTTCATTGTGGGGACAACATTAACGACCTACTCCTGGGCGTATTCGGGGGACAGGCAAAAATGTTCAACAATTGTAGTCCCAACTCGACAGATATCCTTGGTGTACTTAGTCCATCGTTCCTCTAGTTGACAGTCCCTCGTCTGTACTTCATCATTCAGTGTGGCAATGGTCCCCTTGGCCTCCTCCATCTTGCGCTGCATGTCGGTACTTAGCCCGATAAAGCGTTGACTATCCTCCTCGACACTGAGCTGAATTCCCTACAACTGGGCATTTAAAGTGTCCATGCTCGCTTGCATCTTGTGCTTCTCACTCTATGATGAGCTAACTTGGTTCAATAGCACCTAGCCTATTGTATTCACCTACCAAAGAAGAAAAGGAATAGTCAGAACAAGGATAGTAGGACAAGAGAACCAAAGCATAAGAGAATACACCGAGTCATACTAGCACCGACCTCGAAAGGGTCCATACCACTATAGTACTGCACATCTTCTAGAAAGAGTATACCTCTCCCCATGTGAAGTACTACTAGGGGATCGGTGAGGTGGTCAAGTACAGAAACGTCAACGTTGGGGACAAAACAAGGTACGCCCAAGGTATAGGGGCCGGCGGGATTCTCCTCTAGGCCGACTTGGAATGAGGAGGCAGCAGGGTCTATGGGGGCTTGTTCGGGCTCAACAGACATTGGGTCGCCACCCCTTTCAAGGTCGACGACTTTAGGGGCATAAGCTATAGACCTTACCTTGGCACTGGCCAAGGCACCCTCCATCGATGAACAATCGACGACCCTCTTCTTCTTGGAAGGTTTCTTCTTCTCCACCACCAAAAGTGACTCCATGCTCGCCATATCTGAACAAGACAAAGAAATGTTAGCTGAGCTAAAATTAACTTCTGAACCAAATGCAAAGGACATGTCGGCCAACCTACCTACGTGGCTCAGGCCAGCCCGGATAAGCATATACTCGACTAAGAAGTTTTCTACTTGAAATTATCGATGCACGAGGCGTTGAACTTCAAGGTGCAGATCCTTGTCGAACTCTACATTGACCTTCCTTGAATCCCTTCACCATACTGTATCCATGTTCTAGGAGGCTCTACGGGAAAGAAAGAAGTATTTGTTCTTCCAATATTTGACCTTAGAGGGAAAGCCGACCAACAGCTTGTAATCGTGATGGAAGGGCAGGTAAAAACAATAAGGAACTTTGGGGACCTTCTTCATGCAGCATAGCCCGATGAAAATGTATATGTCTAAGGGAAAGTTCAAGTGATGACACATGGAAATCAATCCTACAAGTGTCTGAACTGCATTGGGGTGGAGCTGACCTAAAGAGACACCAAAATAGGAAAGCACTTCAGGAATAAAAGGATGCAAGGGAAAACAGAGGCCAGAAACCAATGCCTCCTGAAAAACACAGACTTCATCTCGACCATGACTCCATGGATAGTGATCTAGGTCGGGCTAAGTACAATTAAATTCGTTAGGGATGTGATACACCATATACAACTCTATTATTCTCTCTTCACTCAGCTCGGTATGGCCAAATGGGGTTTCCACCGCCGCCTCTTGCTGAGACATCGAGGTCTCAGCCTGAGAACCTTCTTGATCTCATGATGAGGCTCCCCCTCTTACCCAATGAAAATTTAACAACCTACCCTCTGAGTGAGCCGAAGACATTGCTATAAGGGAAATGGACTCACCAGTTATGGGGGGATAGAAAATTGGCACTATCGGAAAACAAACTTCGATCGGCGACCAAATGGTAGTACTCCGACAAAGCTCTCCTCCAACCAGTCACCCTTTCCCTCAACGAAAACTTTAGAACAATGCGAGTGGGACCCTGGTGGGAGCCCCTTATTTATAGTCTGTTGGGTAGAAAGATCGACGACTAAGGTGTGTTGTTGGTGAATCGATGGCTGAGAAGTTAGCACCGCATGTAGGCTATTTTGAAATTTGAATTTTGCACACCCAACTTGCGCACCCCCCTTTTAAATTTTGAAATTCGAACTCTATCATGGTCCTGCCTATCCCCAAACCGGGTCAAGTGGACGAGTCGAGCGACCTATGAGCCAGTCGGACAAATTACCAAAGAAAGAGCTACTCCCTTTGCTGACCTAACGCCGACTTGGGAGTGGGGGGCAATTGATGAGGGGTAATTTGGTCTTCCGAATAACATCACAACATGTGGCATCTAAGTGACAACTCGGCATTGAGTAAGCAGATCACCTCATCAGGTCAGCTAGTAGCACCTTGCCCAGGACCAACCTAAAGTACTTGGGTCTGGCCGACCTAAAGGGCCTCCGAGCAAAGAGCAACCTCCTTTTAAGGATTGACCGAGCTAAGAAGAGTATGGCTGGTGACCTGCAAGGCATGCTCACCAGACTATTACGTAGATCCATTACTAGACTGAGTTCTCTGGAGTATTAATGCTCGACTGTTAGGCTGGCCTACCCGCTTCACCCACATTAGGATCGACCCAACGGACCTTAATCCTCTGCACAAATTATGTAACTGATGTAAATACTCTCTCCTACCTAAATGGAAATGGCTCTTCGGCAATCTAGGACCCGTTGCAGAATGTCTCTAATCCCTCACACATATATAAATGCACCATTCTCCTCAAAGAAGGTACGCGTGACTAATCTCTTGCACTCTCTAAATTTCCAAGCATTTTAATTCTCCAAAGAAACTCTTCGCTGACTTAAGCATCGGAGTGCCCTCCTTGACTAAAAGCAACCCAGACACTCTAATTTACTCTTTTGTAGAACTCCTCAGCTCGGTCTCTAACAAGAAAAGCCTCCAACTTAGCATCGGAATCATCTGTCAAGTGAGAGCTGCCAGATCATCCACTATCAATAGAAGTGTAGAATTCTACATGGAAGAGCTCGAAACTTAGATTCAAAGTAGAATCTTTGTTGCTTTCGGAATTACAGAAGACGAACTTAATTACTTTTATGCGCTTATCTCTTATACATACTGCATTACCAACCTTAAGGTTGCGTTTATTTGTAATGTAAAACATCATCAGTGTAAAACGTTATTGTTGGTTCAGTTTTGTTGATGTTGAAATGGAGATGAGGTTTACATCGTAAATCGATGTAAAACATCACTTATAGTAAGGTTTTACATCAATTATGTAAAACGTCACTTATGTAAAACTTCGCTACAAATGATGTTTTACATCGATTATCCATGTAAAAACTTTTATCGACATAGTATTACATCGATAAACACGTTTTCTGATGCTCAGGTTTTTCAATGATCCAGAAAATTTCAAATAGTTCGGTGTGTTAAACCGATGAAGTTTACACCACAAGAAAACTAAACCTAAGTGTTTGCTTTACTACAAATTTCAAGGACAGCGAAATAGTTCTTCCTTGGTTATGACCGTTAGATATTCTTAATTCTTAGAATCCTATCAAATAAGAAAGTGCACATATAAATGATATACATGTCTACCTGGTTGTGACCTGATTAAAAAAGGGGCCGGTCTAAATTGTCCCAAGGACCAATCGGTTCAGTTCTATGGCTAAAATTATAAACCCTATTGGGTCTAATTCAGTTCAAATTCCTTAGTATAATTCTTGTTAGGCCAATTCCAATTCTAGCAAACCCAACCTGTTGACAGCCCTAGTTCACTTATTGCCCTCTAGTTATTTGCTCTATTGCCTATTAGAGGTCTATGTCATAAGAATCTTATGATGCCTAGACATAATTGCAAGGTATCAATTTTTTTGAATTTGTTTGCTGTTAAACTTGTGAGTCTCTAAATAAGAGAGATTGTTCAGGATTTAAGTTGAAGGAAGATTATGATTTAGTTCTTTCAAGTAGAGGTGTTAAGAGTTGTGAATTTAGGATTTTGAAAGTGATATAGTGGTTTTCTTTTCAAGGTTTCAAGAATTAGGTAAAACGAAAAAAAAGAATTAGGTAAAACAAAGGATGGCCTTCTAATGGACACAGGGTGTTACAAATAAATGATAGTTAAATAAGTAAATAAATAAAAATAAAATGTGGAAGTAAAATGTGTGTTGATCGAAAGAATTGATCTAAGAACTAATAGGGCTATCCAAATATTGTTTCTATTTTTATAGAATAGAAATATATTCCCTATGAACAATTTTCCAAACAAATCAATTATTTCTCATGAATGAGAAACAAGTTTCTTATTCCAAAACAAGAATTTCCTTAGGCTGTGTTTGGTTGCAATGCAAATAAATTTGTACTGATGCAAAATCATGGCGGTGTAAATGATTTAGGTGTAAATTCTGACATATTTTTGTTTTAAATTTTAGCTTATTTTGTTTCATTGCAGTACAAATGAAGTAAATTAAGATATGAAACAGAATAAAGTAAAATTCATAACAAAATTTAACCAAAAGTTGCATTTTTACATTTCCACTCCCATGCATTTGTACTAGTGCAAATAAAACTGCATTGCAATAGAAACAGAAAAACAGTCAAGAATGATACCAAACGGGGCCTAAGTTACTGGAAAACGGAAGACTTATTAGTTTTATAGAGCTCCCACCTTGGGCCAAGTCTCTGTTAATGATAAACGTGCTTCTAGAGGCAGCCAAAGCCAAGTGATCGTGGGTGGAATTCAAGATAAAAATGTGCCCAAACTAGCTCACTAAATGTAGTAGAAAATATTCAAACACATAGCAAACAATATGTATAACTATATATATATTTATTCTTTCAAAGAAAAACACACTTCAGGTAGGGATGAAATTTGGGTGGGTCCAAAGAAAACCCAGCCAACTTATGAATTTCTGCTCGGAAAGGCAAAACCCATCCTAACTGAACATGAGCCTGACCCAATCTGAACCAAGCAGAGCATATATATGATGCTTACACATGAGCTTTTTATTTTCTTTTTGGAAAACACCTGAATATTGATGTTGGTAGGGAAGCTTGGCTCTAATGTTCGAGAGTCTAATTGAGCTTATATTATATAATATTTTAATTTTTTATATGTACAATAAGAAATAATTTTTAAATGTTTATGTTCTTTTTTATTTTTTATATAAAACTTGGTTCATTGTCGAGTTTAAACACATGAGCTTTTGAATCGAGTCATATTAGAACTCGTATTTCTAATTTCAATCGAACTCGAGCCTCATGTTTTTTGATTAAGTCAAAATCAAATAGCTAGATATTCAGGTCAACTCGGTTCAAGTCTACACCTAAACGCTAATATGTATAAATAAATTTAATGATATTATAGTGGATATATTCCTTTCTGTTATTCTTTTATTTTCATTTTAATGGACTAACAGCCGAAGTGAATGTATTAGCAAAATATGGACTAGAAGAGACCCTCAGACCCAAGAAAGCTGCGAAGCGGGGGCCTGATCCGAGTTACGAAATAGGTTTTAGTTGGGGATGTGGAACCAACCAATTCGAGCCTCGAGCCCTTAAACAATTCACATTTGCTACAACTGTGCATTTAATGGAGAAGTACGGATTTATCCAATTACACTGCAGAGTTATAAATATTTAAAAGGACCATAATCTACATTCTATGCACTAATATCCGCCCATGAATTGGTATCAATTTCGAGCTGATACCTACCCAAACAGTACTTTAAACCTATAAATTCTGACTCTGGGCTGATTGGTCATTCTCTTTAAATCAACCCTTTGATTTGCTGTCGTAGCCCCACTTTAAATTAGATGAAATTACCTTTTGATTTATTGTCATTGCCCTAACTTGAATCAGATGAAGTGACTTCTTGATAGGGTCACTGCAAAGCCATGATTTTCTGTTTTAAATCTGTGCTAGGACAGTATCGAAGCAAAAATGAACTCCCACATTTATTACAACATTGTCGTCTGTAGCAAAAGTGAACTCCTGTGTAAACTAATGTGTCACAGGCCATCCAAATGAAACAGCCAATTTTATTTCATATATTATTTGGTGGTAGCACCCAAATTCTTGTTAAGGCTCAATTTAAGACTACAAATACAAATACATATAAAATATAAGGATTTTGGTAGGTTCAGTTTGAAAGGAATACAAATATAAATATATACAGTATAAATATATACAAAATAATACAAAATATAAGGTTTTACATTTTACATATTTATATTTGTACTGCTTCCAAACTGAGCTTAACATTTTATAATAATTTCTCCATCTTTTTATTATTATTATTATTATTATTATTTTGAATGAAACCCAAAGGGCACTACACTCATTGAGGGGTAATGCATCCCTAGAAATCAACTAAACAAATTAAGGAGAAGAAAAGGGGAAGGGAAGAAAAACTAAGGGGGCATTCTTTTTTGGGATTTTGAGAGGGGGGAAAGTTGGTCAATGGGATTTTGGTTCTCATTGACCAAGATCCCATGTTCTTTTTTTAGATTTATATGGGGATCAGAGAAAGTTTATTTTTCCGGGTAAGTGATATCTATCTCCTAGGTGGATAAATTACTTTTCCACCTAAGGGAAAAGTTGCCAACACTTGAATGGAACAAAAATACCCCTTTTAATAATGGATTTTTATGGTTAAAATGATTATTACTTTATTTACATGACAAATAAAAGAATATAGGCAAATACACTTACTAGGCAACAACATCTCGACAGTAGATAACATGCATATATAGTTAACATGGACACATCTTTTTGTCAATAATGTGTATTTCACGTGCCTCGACTAATAGGTAAGAGCACTGATTTTTATGACAGGTAGGAATTTTAGGCGAGAGAGAGAGCCTCTGCACACACCCAGGATGGTGAACATACTGTGTGCATGGGAAAGTAGGAGACATGATCAGGTTCACAGGTTGGCTGGTCATCAGCCATATCAAAAAGTTCTGAAATGGCTATTTCCTAATCCCCTTACTGGATTTCTGACAAGTATTTGCAAGAATTAAAAGGTACCCAAGTGCGTATTGAGACATACAGAAAACATCAACCGAGTTGCCAACTGAGGGAGTTTAGGGTTTCTGCTTAATTAGTACTATTTTTTATTATTATTATTATCATTGTTGCTCTTCCTTTTCTTCTACCTGATACTTGCGCCATTCACTCATGCCACAGACTCGAATCAAACAAGACAGTTTGTGTATGTCTTCATCCAAAATGGTTTAAGGAATGCCAGGTGGCCAAAATTACCTCAAATATATTCATTAGCGAGAAATACCTTTAAAAGATTATATGGAATTATTTTTTTTTTATGATTTTTACATTTTATATTTTTATTTGAATGAATCGACTGGTCAAACTAAATACTCATAATTGTTCTACACTGATGGCACGTATAATTAAGTAATGCACGCTAAAGTGCAGGATTTTGGAGGGAATGTTCCAAAATCCAAGAGCCAGCTTACAAGAAAAATAAAGGAAGGAAGAAAAAAGGAAAGAAAAACAACAAAGAACAAAGAACAAACGAAAAGACAATACGGGTTGCATATTTTGAAATGGAGATATTGATAAGAAAACTAGACCAGAGCCACTCTTTGTGTGGGCCTCTCTAATGACAATGTGTGTTAAGGATTAATTTAAGATATTTAATTTGATCGGACAAACAAAGAAAAAAGTTGTTGAAACATTTAATAATAAAGGTGGGAATAAGACAAAGTGATTAGAAAATTTTCCCAATGGGTCTGCTTTTCGCTGATAAAAGGGATAGAAGGTTTAGTTTTATCAGAGAATTATAACCATTCCAATCCAATTCAGATGTATTGGTTTGGATTGATGTGGGTTAGGTTAAAACTTTAGGGTTTTTTCTGTTTTTATTGCCTATCCAAAAGAAGACATTTGATGGGGCAGGTGATGTGTCCACATGGGGCCTTAGATGAGGTGTAGAGTGGGTGATCAAGACTACCAAATAAAGGGAAAATGGTGGGGCCACTACCATTTGGGAAAATTGAATAGATTCAGGAAACTAATCTTCACATAAGAAATTGAAAATTTGACTGAGCAGAGAAGAGAATGTAAGATAAAATAAACAAATACCTAGAGAATCTACTTTGGGTCCATTGTTGTTCTTCTGAGTTCTGTGATTACTGAAACTTTGAAACTGGTCTCTTGGGTCTTTCCTCGTTAAGATGATGACTGGGATTTGGTCAAGTCCTTTGTATCAATTTCCATTTGGAGTCAATTTGTATTTAGGAAATGACTTTCTCTGAGATGAAACATTCTTTCCTGTAAATTGTTCAGACTTTCCATCCCACGTATATTATTGATAAAATCATAAAAGTAATATGAATTTGTCTATAATTGTCAAACAATTCACTGTGAAATCGGGGTGAAGTTGTTTCAATCTTTCTTCCAGCGTACCGACGACAGAAAATTCTCTCAAAGGTCTAATCAATTGTGGGTCAGTCAGTTCAAGAAATTCTATACCAACATCTAAGATATGATTTAAACAATGTTGTTATATGTGTTTGTGAGCGACCTAGAGAGAAGAGAGTCCTTTTCTTGTTGATGATAACTACCCCTATTTTAGTGATTTTCTTATTGATATAAGTCATTACCGGTGGAAGATTGCAGTGCCGCTTGGTAAGTCTTTTTATAAAGATTTTTTAGTAAATTACCAAAAGAATATATTGAGTTTTTTGGGTCTTATCATTAAAGATAAATATGGTTTGACAAACAGCTCAATCTATTACGCTTTTAAATTACATGTTTAGAAGTTATATCATGCAATAAGACCAGAATGCTTTATTTGAAGCTAAACTTTCTTGAAATTCAGTATTTTCGGTCTTTTCAGGACTTTCCACACTCAGGTCTTTTCATCTTTCCAATTTTTTATTGCCAAATAAATAAAAGACCGATTTTCGATTCAAACTTATTATAACCCAAAAGACAATGCGAAAAGGGTTGCCAAACGCCCCCTGTATTTTTTTCAGTTTTAACATTGGAATTTTGACAAAGGGCATGTGTTTGCAGTAGAGATGTCTTAGTAAGCAGGAATCTGTTCTTTTCTTTTTTTTCGTTCTTTTTCTTTTTGGGGGATTGGATGCCAGAGAAATCAAAAAGGTTACCCACATGCTCCATTCTATACCCTTTTTTTAAGTCAAAAGTTTGTCATGTCTTGATAACAAGTCATCTTTCTGTAAAAGAATAAAATTTTAACCATTGAAACCGCTTCCTAACTGCTCCAAACTTCTAAAGAAAAAAAAAAAAAAGAAAGAAGTGGTCCAATCCATGATAGAATGTATGGGATTGAATAGTCTCTGTAAATGGTTGAAGAAGTCTCCTAGTTACTATTGGTAGAAAGGTCCGTAATCAATAGAATAACACTCTAAGGCTGCATTTGAAAACGATGCAAATAAGTATGAATGCAAATATGTAGAGTGTAAAACAATTTAAATAAATTGTAAAGTTGGGTTAGTTTTGCATTGACAAATTTACATTCTTATCAAATAGACTTTTAATTGTAATGGATGTTGATAGAGGGGTGATTTGGCCCAACCTCATAGCACGGGTATATGTGGGCATGACCTTGCTCAAGCGATGACTCAGCGTGACAGCACAGCAGGCACAGCCGCAACTCGGTGGGAAGGGCTCACCGAGTTTAGTCTGGCAACTCGACGGGTTAGGCTACTCACTGAGAGCCGCCTGACCTACACCTCCTCCCCAAGGCTGAGGCGCTTGTTATGTACACATCGCCCGACAGCACACTGCAGCGCAGTCATAGGCAACGATACGCACAGCAGCACCCACCGCCCGGCAGCGCGCAGCACGCACCGCATGGCGGCACTAGGCAGCAACATGCACCGGGCGGCAGTAGCACTAGGCAGCAGCACGCACCGCACGACAGTAGCACGCACCACACGGCAGCAGCACTGTGAGGTGCGCACGCCGCCCGATAGCAGTAGTAGGGCGGGACCCACACGACAGCTCATCAGGGTGGGTCCACACTTATCTTACCACATCAGCTCTGCTCGCCAACTCACCGCCAGCTACACCATTCCTCATCCCTTATCCTTATCTTATCTTATCTTATCTTATCTTATCTTAAGTAGGAGTTGTGTTACCATTAGGAGTAAGTAATTAGGAGTTTGAGTTTAAGTTGGATTACCCTAGCCTAGCCGAATCCAACAAGGAATTTCCTTCTATAATCTCCTATTTAAGGAGCTACGAATTGAAGTAAAGACATTGAATTTTCGATCAAGAAAGGAGCTTAGGAGAGTTAGGGTGATCTCTTGGACAAATCACCCCCTAGTTCGCCACCATAGGGTCAGCACGCAAAGGGAAGGGCAAGGGAAGGCTAGGAGTTTCCCCCGTGGACCGCTCCGTGACGAGATCCTACGSGCGGGCCCATAACATTTTGGTATTAGAGTCAAACGTCATGGGCGATATGGAGCAGCTATCATCCAAGGTCCACAAACTGAAACATAGGCTAGCAGAAACCAGCATGGAGGTTCGTGAAGTCAAGGAAGATGTCCGGGTGCTGCGATGCCTACTGGAAGCATTCCTCTCCAACAAAGAAAGGAGTTCTGAGGGAATCGCCAACACAAACAGTCATCGTCCGGACTGGGCAGAGGCATCCAGCGAACAGCAAATCGCTGCCCCGACAACCGCAGTTATTCCCAAGTATAGTCGTTTGGAGTTTTCCTCATACAGTGGCAGCGACGACCCACTGGGATGGTTGTACCGCTGCGAGCAATTCTTTCATAATCAGCGCACGAAGGATGAAACTGTAAAGTCTCCTCCTTTGGTCGGGGACAATGTCATGAACATTATACCTGCAGGATGCACTCCTTGGTCGAAGACAGGTGGACTTGGCGATGTTGCTGGGGCTTTACCGAAGGCTTTGGCTCGGCGTGGACATAGAGTTATGGTTGGGTCACCACGGTATGGTAACTATGCAGAAGTCCAAGAAATAGGAGTGCGCAAGAGATATAAGGTGGATGGGCAAGATAGGGAGGTAACTTTCTTTCAAGCTTATATTGATGGCATGGATTTTGTGTTCATGGGCAGCCCTATGTTTCGCAATATTAAGAAAAATATATATGGGGGAGGCCAAGAGGATATTTTAAAACGCATGGTTCTCTTCTGTAAGGTTGCTCTTGAGGTTCTCTTCTGTAAGTATACCCGGTGTGTTCTTGTGATCCACAACACAGCACACCAGGGTCGGGATCCAGTAAGCGATTTTCGTTATGTGGATCTCCCACAAAACTACATAGATCATTTCAAACTACATGACCTAGGAGGTGGGAAACACTTCAATATCTTTGGAGTTGGCCTGAAAGCAGCAGATAGTGTAGTCACTGTATGCCATGGTTATGCTTGGGAGCTGAAAACTAAAGAAGGTGACTGGGGTCGGCATCAAATAATAAATGAGTGCGATTGGAAGCTGAAGGGCATCGTGCATGGGATTGATGCAAAAGAATGGAACCCACAGTTGGATGTTTACCTAGCATCTAATAGCGACACCAATTACTCGGTGGAGACTCTTCAGACTGGCAAGCCTCAATGCAAAGCAGCTCTACAAAGGGAGCTTGGTCTTCCTCTTCGAGAGAACCTCATACGTGATCTCAACACTGACGTTGAAGACTTTGTGGTGAAGAAGCGACCAAGGGTCCGCCACTATTTATAGCCACTGCGTCCGGGCATTAACGATCGAGATTGAGATGATCCAACGGCTCTCAAAGAAATTGGCTATGGGCTCCTCGAGGCGAAATTAGTTTAGCGCGTTTTTTGGCGTCCGCGAAGTCCAAACCGCATGATGTCCACGCGTAAGCTGAATGTGATCCGGGTTTCTTTTGATTGAGTCGGGCACTGGACCAGTCCAGCTAGGCGAAGCGCACGACAGAGTGGCATGAGTACCGAAGCCAAATCCACCCGGCGCGTCATGAACTTCCCGCATTGGGTCAACACCGCCAACACAGGGAGTGGGGGGCAATTGATGGAGGGTGATTTGGCCCGACCTCGTAGCACGGGTACACGTGGGCATGACCTTGCTCAAGTGATGACTCAGCGTGATAGTACAGCAGGCGCAGCCGGAAATCGGTGGGAAGGGCTCATCGAGTTTAGTCTAGCAACTCGGCGGGTTAGGCTACTCGCTGAGAGCCACCTGGCCTGCACCTCCTCCCCAAGGCTGAGGCGCTCCGAGCTACCTCCGAGCTCGGGGTCCCCTGACCTTTCCTAATGCCCGAGCTCCTCCCAGTGGATTTTAGGCCACTCCCAAACAGGATCACCCCGATCCGCCTCTAGATACCCCGAGGTAGAGACACCTCGGGGCAGACAACTCGGTGTAGCTTGCCACAGGCAGCTCGCCACTTGTAGGGTAGCTCGCAAAAGAGCAATTTGGCGTATCGCAGGAAGGTCTCCTACTCGACCTCCGTACCTGACAAACCTGGAGACTGCAACCATGTCTCTCGTCAGAAAGTGTTGTGCCCGCCACCTTTGGAGGGTGTCTTACATTTGACAGGTATGTACCCTACAACGACAGCCCCGCATGTGCCACCTCAACCCTGGCTGTAACGGCTACGACAGGGCGATAGTGGCAGTTA
Organism: Nelumbo nucifera; assembly: GCF_000365185.1. The sequence continues at coordinate 530,925 of NW_010729341.1, read as the reverse complement.
TACCTGCCCTGTCAGAGGCTAGTGGGCCTGATTCAATAGAGTTCTGTTATAAGTAGCCCAATCCCAAAGGACAGAGGTAATCTTTCTGATACTCGCGCTATCTGCACTCTTAACTTCTTCTACTCTTTTTGCATCTTTCACAGAACTCTAACTTAAGCATCAGAGTGTTCCCGCCGGGCAAGCCCCCGAGAATTCCTCATCTTCTCCATCTCAGGTACCTTTCAGGAGCCATGCAAGTGCCAGCTAGGAGTGACTGGATTGCGCACCATCAAATGCAAAAATGAATTTCAATAAAGCATATGTTTTTTTTTTTTATCAAAAGTCCACTTGAATGCAAATTTACTTCTTTTTTATTAATATACTTTTACATCTTATTATTTATGTAAATATGCATTGGTCTTTCATTTGTCAATGCATCAATGTAATGTTGCCAAATACAGGCAAGTGAACTAAAATACAAATTTACCCTGAACCGAGATTTATATACTCCATTTTCATTGCTTCCAAATGCAGCCTAAAGTTTGAAATTTACACACCTTTTTTATGATCTTTTAAATTATATTAATATTTAATAAAAACATATTCAAAGACCACACTTAACCACTTAGGCTCAGTTAGAAAAGAATACAATACAAATATATTTAATACGAATACATACAAAATAATACGAAATGTAAGGTTTTGCACTCTACATATTTATATTTATACTCCTTCCAAACTGAGCCTTAATTTTAGATTTAAACTGTTGCTTAACATGCTAGAGCTTGATTTGGTGTTTGATGTTTATCACCACCATTATAACTAAATAAATTTCAAGACAATATATGAATGAGTCTGTGCTTGTGCATGCTTCAAGGTCAATTCGATTTTTGCGTGCGGGATTGTTTACGAGAAATTAAATTATGAAAAATCTTCCAAAAATTATCAAGAATTTCATTTTTGGTTTCGTTGCCATATTTGCAACCAAAATTTCACTAAAATCCGAAGCCACCTAAAGGGCATGGACCATGGGTGGCAAACAGATTAGATCAAATCAGACATACGACCAAAATTTCATTTCATGAATATTCGGATTTGAACCAAATCTTATCTACTGAATTTATCTATCTACTGGATTTATCTCAAATTCAGATTGCAATTGAATAAATAGCCTAAAATTTATCAAAATATCATGTACTATTTATAAAAAGAATTAAAAACAATTTTGATATGAAAAACTATGAACAAAACGAAATTAAAATAACTTATATAACACATTAGTAAAAATACAACATCCAAACAAATTTTACTTGGATCAAATAATCCATATTCGATCTAATTATAAAGCGGATGAATTCAAAATTTCAAATCACGCTGAACCAAATCGACGTACAATCGTAGGACACGTGGACAATGCGACATAGCCTAGCCTCTACTTGGAGCAGCCGACAAGATCAGAGTGAGTCAAACCAATTCGGATAGGTTCGTAAATGCTGGGAGCCCGCCCGAAATTATGGTCTGATTGATTCGGATCGCGCCTTTATTCCACGATGTCCACGACCCCACGTCCAAATTCGTTCCTTGTCCCCATGCCGACCTGGGTCCCACATCAAAAGATCTTCCCTTTCATCATACGGCAACCGCTTTGGCATCCTCTACAGTCCACATCCCACAGATGTTGACTCCTCACTCTCCTGCTCTGTTCACCTATCTTTTCTCTCACTACTCCCTGGTCAGATGACTCAGATACCTTTAATTACAAGCTTCCACGCTCCATCCAGTGATCAGACCGTTTGTTTGTGGTCCTCTGTCCCCACCTCGAGCAAACTTTCAACTCCCCCCAACTCCAACGTCCAACTCAACGACCCAACCACCACTTACTGTTCCGGTGTTCCCTTTCCCTAACCTAATTCCTTCTACCGACCATCTTGCTAAAGACCCCACCTTAAGATTCCAAATCAACGGTACATCATGATTGGTGAATTGGGTGTACGTCAACACCAGTTAACGTACTTCGTTTTGGTGAACTGTTAACGTACTTCACTCTAACTTATTGGAGTGGATCGACGACATCCCTTGGGCATCATCTTTAGACTGAATTTAAGGGTTAGCTGCGCAAATTCCAAAATTTATCGTGGGCATTTACATCATCTTGTGGAAAAAAGAGAAAAAAAAAAAAAAAAAAAGCGAGGAGGAACTGTTGCGCAATCCTTGCATAATCAACCGGTGTTAAATGAATGCAAGAGTCAGAGTCCTGAGTCCAGAGTCAGAAAGACTGTTGAACACCGTTCCCAATCTGAATTATTCAATTATGCCGCCGTTACCTACTCCGTTATCTTTTGGCCGTCAACTCCGACAATGGTCAATTACTGTTGTATAAAAATATTTAAGGAATATATGCAACAACCAACAAGCACAGCTCTTGCAGGAAGAGCAAAAGCTTCGCGCCTTCGTCTACTCTACTCTCTCTCTCTCACTCTCTCCCTACGCAAGCAAATCCATGGCTTTTGAAACTTGAAACGATACTGAGAAATCAAACGAGTAAGATTCTGTAATGGAACTCTTCTGCAAGGTTGTGCTCGTTCTATCTCTTCTTGTAGTTTTCGCGGAATCTAGTTGCAATACTACTGACAGGGAGTTGATCTCGAAAGCCTTTCACTCCGTAACCGGATTTGACGTCTCGCTGTTGGAATCTGGAGATGGGGACTGCTTGAATCCTTCAATTAAGGAAATAAGGCTTCCCTCGAGAAATCTGAATGGATCTGTTTTATGGAATTTTCTTCGGAATCTGACGCAGTTGCAATATATTGATCTCTCCGACAATTCACTGAAAGGGTCTGTTCCATCTGGGTTTTGGTCTATGCCGAGCCTTGTTGAAGTCAATCTCGCGATGAATCGACTTGGAGGCAGTATTGGTTTCGAGCCCATGCCGAGAAACGCTTCAGGTTCCTCTTTGTCGTCGATTCAGAAGTTGAATCTCTCGCACAACAGGTTCACCAAAGTGCATCTGTCGGGATTCTTGAACCTGGAAGTGCTCAACCTGTCGCATAACGATCTCAGAGTTTTGCCTTCTGGGTTGGAGAAGCTCGCGAAGCTCGTGTCCCTCGACCTCTCAAGTTGCAATATTTCAGGGAGCGCCAAGCCTATCACCAACCTTCGCTCGTTACAGTACCTGGACGTCTCTAACAATGCCATGAACGGTAACTTCCCATATGATTTTCCTCCGCTTCTCAGTCTCAAGTTCTTGAACGTGTCTGTAAATAACCTCACCGGGCAGGTCGGTTCAGACAAATTGAAAAAATTCGGTAACTCTTCGTTCATTCAAGCCGGTAACCTCAATATTTTGGAAACCCCGAAAGTCCCTTTTAGAACACAGTCGACACACCTCAGTTCCAGAGGTTCACCTCCGAAACAACCCGAAAAACACAAACCCAGCACCGAACACATCAAAAACAAGAAATCCAATTCAAAAACTAGAGCTCTGTCTCTGAGTTTAGCCATTGGAGGTTCATTCGTCGTCCTCTCCATGGCTGTTTCCATAGCTTGCGTGTACCGGAAGAAACAGATAGCCAGGAGGAAGAAGTGGGCGATCTCGAAACCGATCCAGTTGCCGTTTAAGATCGACAAATCGGGACCGTTTTCGTTCGAGACCGAGTCAGGGACGTGGGTGGCGGACATTAAAGAGCCGTCCTCGGCACCGGTAGTGATGTTCGAGAAACCTTTGATGAGTCTTACGTTCACGGATCTGATTGCTTCCACGTCACACTTCGGGAAGGAATCTCAGCTGGCCGAAGGGAGAAGTGGGCCCGTATATAGAGCGGTGCTGCCAGGTGACATCCACGTGGCAATCAAGGTCTTGGAGAAAGCTCGAGATGTGGGACACGACGATGCCGTTGCCATGTTCGAAAATCTATCTCGGCTTAAACACCCAAACCTCTTGCCTCTCGCTGGCTACTGCATTGCAGGTACGGTACTATAGTCCTTAATTATTATTTGGTGTCCCACGGCCTATCTTATTAAATGATTTCACGGGTTCCAACACTACGGAAATCGTAATCCACGGTGCTTGTTTGTTGTGACGTAATCTGCATTATGGATCTCAAACCATGTTATCGTGGTTGTGGCTGTGGCAGGCAAAGAGAAGCTGGTGATGCACGAATTCATGGCGAACGGCGATCTGCACCGTTGGCTCCACGAGCTTCCGACGGGGATCACCAACGTGGAAGACTGGAGCATGGACACGTGGGAGCATCAGAACGATGGAGGAACTGGATCCGACGTGGCCTCTCCAGAGAAGCTAGGCTGGATTACGCGCCACCGGATCGCAGTAGGAATCGCGCGGGGCCTCGCCTACCTGCACCACGCTAGCTCGAAGCCGGTGGTCCACGGTCACCTGGTGCTGTCCAACATTCTCCTCGCAGACGACTTCGAACCGCGAATCGCCGATTTCGGTTTCCGATGGGACGAAGAGAACGGGAGCACCGAAGCGGACGTATACAGCTTCGGGGTCGTGTTGATAGAGCTGCTGACGGGGAAGCCCGGGACGGAGGAGACGGTGAGTTGGGCTCGAGGGTTGGTGAAGGAGAGACAAGGGCTGAAGGCGTTGGACCCGAGGTTGAGAATCGGGAATGACTCAGTGATGGTGGAGAGTCTCCGAGTTGGATATTTGTGTACGGCCGAGTCGGGCAAGAAAAGACCCACGATGCAACAGGTCGTCGGTCTGCTTAAGGACATACATCCGACGACGCATTAAAGTTGAGTTGACTCATCGTGGTTATTGTTTCGGCGTAGCAAAGTTCCAACGAACCCCAGCCATCTCTCACTCCATCTCTTCGTTGTCTTTTTTATTTATTTTATTAATTTCGTTATGAAAATGTTTTTTGTAATATAAAAATACTAAAAAAAAAAATGAAGGAGAGCGTGAAGCAGATGAAGCGTGGAGATGGAAAGTTAGGGTGTTGTACGTCTTTCTGGACCTGCAGTGCAGAGAATCCCACTAATTACTTGTCTCTTCTGAGAGGGGGAGCATCTGATTCGGGTCCATTCTTCTTTTTTCCTCTCTTTTCTATTTTTCTTTTGCATGGATTGTTTGCTTTTATTTTTTTATTAAAAAAAGCATAAAAAAGAAGAAAGTAAATGATGGTATCAGGAGCAGCGAGTATGATGGTCCCTGAGAACATACCGAGAAAGCGTTTACCGGCTGCCACTGCATCATGGTTTCTTCTCTTGCATCTGTTTTCCTATGAAATGCTAATTTGTATCGATGGTAGACTGAGAACTGACAATCAACGTGGATTGATCAAATGTTTGATGGGTCCTACCAAGAATCTAGATCCTAATCGACTGGTATCAGGTATTATGTGGGGCTGTCAGGCTTTTTTTCACTGCGATACGTGGTTGACATGGGGATGAGACACTGGTTGGAGCTTACTGGTCTAGCTTAATTTCTGCTGGTCAAAACTCAAAACGCAGAGTTGCAGAGCAATTGGTTTTTGTACTCACAAGTCAGGACTCAGGAGAAGCCCTGAGACGAAAGAAGTTGGATATGGAAATGATTTTTGTCTTATTGTGTGTTTGATGGATTTCATTTCGCAAATCCAAACGCGGAGAGACAGCTCATCTGGGAGTCTCAGTCTCAGAGTCAGAGCAGTGGGTTTGCGTGGAAAAGTGACATTAGAAAAATGTTCGTTGGGCAAGGCATGCACGTGGAGTGAACTAAAACAGAGAGAAAGCGGGGCGAAATGAGAGTTTCATTGAGGAATTGCCCATCACACGGAATTCGGATTTGCTCCTCACAGAATAATTTTCACAGCCAAACCGGATTTCCTTCCTACTACTCTCTACCCGCCTTGAAAACTCAGCTACACATCTCGTACCGATTTTATAGTGTCATCCCACCATGTATTGAGAATATTTCCTCATGAATAACAACATAAAATATAGATATTTTTGATGTGTGTTTGAGATGTGTTGTGAGACTGATACGAGAAACGCTTTGTGAAGAGTAAATTCGGATTCAATGTATTATAGATAAGGTACAGGTAGAGAAAGTGAGTAAGAAATCTGGATTGTTTTATAGTATATCAATGATCAATCCTATGTATTGAAAATTATCTCTCCATGAATAATAATATACAATTTTTTTAGTATGGGATTTGCTCTTTACACTGACCTCACAATGCCATCTCACATGCATTAAGAACATCTCTCCATTAATAACAACACAAAATATAGGAGTTATTCCTGATGTGCGACTAGAACGTGTTGTGAGATTGGTACGAGGAATAGATCAGACTCGTCTAGGATTTGCTGTGAAGTTGGTGTAAGAAGCAGATTAGGTCAAACCAATAACTACCACGCATTAATAGCAGGCGAATGGCCAGGTAACCACCTAATTAGGTGACTTAACAGTTAACACGACCATGAGTGGTAGACCTAGATCAGTCATAAGAGCCTTTATTCCCACAACCAGGACCCCTTTATAAAGAGATGCACTTTCCCCAAAGGCATTGTGGTCTTCAGGTCATCTTCCAATTATCTCTTCGTCAAACCAAGCAGCAACACTAACCCCTTGGTTTTGGTTCTTATTTTAATGTGAAAGAAAAGAGAATAAAAAAAAGAAGAGAAGGAAAGAGTGACAGAGAGGCACGTCATTGCACCTGTTACTTTTAAAAAGATTCCTTCGGATAGAGGGAATTTGGTTTGGAGGCAGAGGATGAAATGATTCTGGCCAAGAGTTAATGGTGTTTGATAAAATTGATGGTGGATCAGTTAGTAGGATTCGAGATTTCTTACTTGTCACAGAGACCCGGGATCAAATCCAATGAAGAAAAAAAAAAGAGTTAAGTGGTCTTGATAAAAGTGAAAATTGAATTCAAATCATGGTTTTTAAAACTGGACTGGACCGGACGGTTGGATCGAAAAAACCGAAAACCGGTCAAGTGATTGATTCTGTTTTTTCCAAAAATCGGATTTTCCTCTAAAACTGTTGATTTTGGTCAGCGAACTGCTGAATCGGGTGGTTAACTGTTCAAACTGTTTAAACGGTTTTGATTATTTTTTATTTTTATTTTTTATCAAAATGGGCCAAGCATTCGATTTGAATGGTCAGACTGTTTGACCCGGTAACTGAACCCCTAACCGGTTCGGTTTTAAAAACCATGAATCAAACCGCCTTTTTGATAAAACTAAAAGAAGATTTTTTTTTTCACTTTTCAGACGTATGGTTCAAATTAATATCAACACAAACGAAACCCACATAACATGTCATAAAATTTTGGTATTCTTAGACCTCGTATTAAAAGATAGATTCCTAAGCTAAAGTAGATTGAGAAGAATGGGAATGAACATTGATCTGAACAGCTTATTTTGTGGAGAGGAGGAAGACACAGACCACATCTCTGTTAGGTGCCCAATTGCAAAGGAAGTGTGGCTTACCATGGATCAGATGAATGAGGATAGGGGTCTGTTGGAACAGTGGAAATATAGGCATGATATTGGAGTATCTCAATTAAATAGAATCGATCTAGATAAAAAAGAAAAATTAATTTGTGAATCAAATAGAAAGAACCAAGATAAGATGAAACCAATATATACTTTGATGCTTGTAAAAGGAATGATGGGAGTTGGGAGATGTTGCAAGATGTTCGATAAATTCAGCAGAAGCTATGAAGTAATAGGGATGGAAAAATTTACGGATCAGGTCACCGTAGAAAATTTTATCTGCGGTAGCAACATAGGTAAATCGAAACATCCCAAGGCCACATCAGAGATTAACAAATTTCAAGTCACTCCAGGGACCACCTGCAAAACATCCACGTCAGTATAATTTTAAGAAATACCCAAATTGCCCCTTGTAACGCCACCTCCAACTTTAATGAGAAATTCCTAAAATATCATGGTTTTCAAAACCGGATCGGACCCGACGGTCAAATCGTTCAAACCAGTAACCGGACCCTTGATAGGTTCGGTCACCTGTTCATTTTTAAAAACCAAGCAAAATACACTTACGAAACTTGAATTGCTCTCTCCTCCTTCCCTCTTTCCCCTGTACACTCTTCCTCATTGAACGAAGTAGATCGTCCACAACTTTGAGTTTGGCTTCTATCACGGAAAGTCGGTGCTCGCACCCTTCGAGCAGCCCCTTGGAACCTTGCATTGGGAAAATCTTCCAAGAAATAAATCAGATAACTATGGAGATATTCTCAACGCAAGGTTGTAAAGGTTGTTGGAACGGGCTTTGCCCTGATTGAAGTCGGACTCACTCAAAAGTCAGATTGCAATCATTTCATCTCTGGACCCTAAGTAGGACAAGTAGTTTAGAAGTGTGAACCGTCCATTGAGGTACTTTAAATGTTTGTGGATTAGTCTTGTTTTTTGTTCAATTGGATTTTGATGAGGGCGGATTTGGCATTCCAATGACATCGTGACACATGGCATCTTGGAACAACTGGGTGACACCTAGAACCACTTAGGCAACAACTTAGCCAAGATGATGGTGTCCCGAACTGGTGACCTGGCACAGGCGCCAACTTGGCAACCTGGCAACCTGGCACAGGCGCTGACTTGGCGACCTGGCACTGACGCCGACCTGGCGTCCAGCCTTTATGCCGAACAAGCGACCACAAACACAACTCAAGTCAGCTAGAAGCACCTCGTCCAGTGCTGACCTGCAACACCTCGTCACTGGTCGAAGTGACCTTGGTGCAAGGAGCGACCTCCCTCGAGGGCGTGTCGGCATGACTGAGGTCCAGGTGGCGACTTGCGATACGTGCTCGCCGACAAATTCGGCACGCATATCCCAACACTCCCACAATCCTTGGAAGTTGGCCCACGTATTGAACATTCCAGAGGGTGGTCAACATGGATGGTGGTTGCCTCCGAGAATCTCGAACCACTTAGACGACCTCGCGAAAATCTCGGATACGGTGCGTAAAGCCCACGCCAAACAATGCCTATATAAAGGTACCAACCCCAATGACATGGACGGGCAACTAAGCATATTCTAGCTCTCATACTTTATGATTTTTTAGCTCGCAGTCTACTATGAAAGTACTGACTTAAGCATCGGAGCGACCTCGCTGGGTTAAGCACCCCGGGTCCTCTGACATTGATTCCTTGAAGGTCTCTAAAGAATTACGAAGCTCAACAATCAATCCAGCTCGCCACCAGTCAGCTCAGCACCTAGCCAGCCCCCAGCTCGGCCTGGTCAGCTCGGCACCTAGTCCACTCCCAACTCGGCTTGGTCAGCTCGGCATCCAGGTCCTCACACTTCGGCCTCTGACTCATTGGCCACTTGGAATCAGACCGAATGACGAGGTACTCAGCACAAAAAATTGATTCATCAATTGGCGCCGTTTGTGGGAAACACTACAAAAAGCTAAGTTCTCATCTTCTGAAAGGCTAAGCCCTCTTCTTCCAAAAAGCTAAGTTCTCACCTTTTAGAAACTAAAGATCTCACTTTCTAATTTCCATTTTTTATGAACTCAAAGACTATCCAGGAAGTGGCCAACAGACTAAGTAGCTCTACCGACTTTATTTCAACTCGGATAAAGCCTCATTAATCCTCTTCGCGAGATACCCTTTACAAGATGAGCTCTTCGTGGCTTCCGTGGGAGTTGGCAGCCAACGGACTGCATGGACGCCCCTAACGGTCGAGCCTTCAAGGGCTCCCATGCGAGCTGGTGACCTAAAGTCAGTAGTGTTGCCCCCATAGGTCGATCTCCCAGTAGCTTTTTGTAGGAATGGGTGACCGGCGTCACTAACGAGGCTGATGCAGCGCAGCCATAACACCAAAGTTTCGAACTAATAAAAGACCTCGGCACCACATAAGACTCCGTCGCCTCTTCGACATGGGCAAAACCAAGGGTAAGGAGAGTGGACTATGAGTCGCTCCCAGAGCCTAAAGGCTAAAGTGCTGAATTGATAAAAGACCTCGACACCACATAAGACCCAGTCGCCTCTTCGGCATGGGCAAAATCAAGGGTAAGGAGAGTGGACTGCGAGTCGCTCCCAAAGTCTAAGGGCCTAAGGTACCGAGCTGACAAAAGACTTCGGCACCACGTGAGACCCAATCGCCTCTTTTGCGTGGACAAAACATAAAGCAGTTTGCATTCAGCACGAGAAAACAAAGACTAGTTCGCTCTTAGCACCATGATGGATGCAAACTTGATTTCTTCATAGCCGACCTCCACCTCGGTTGTAGGCTCCGCATCAAACTCACTGGTTGGGACTAGTTCGAAGGATGCTATGTCGAAGTCTACCTAGGTTGAGCGACCTGATAGACTAGTCACACAGAACCCCCTCTTAAGAATGGCATGAGGAGCATCACTCTTGAGGTACTTAGCCGGATCGCAGAACCTCTTGATGGTCACATCCCTAATAAGGTAGATGTCCTCGGGGTACTTGCTCCACCTCTCCTCGAGTAGATGAATTTGCTCTCGGGCCCCGAAAATAAAGATGGAGAGGTCTTGCACAAGGCTGCAAACACTTGGACTCTTCTGACTTGAGAAGCAAATTGGATCGACGCTTACAAGCTCATCGAATTAATCATTCCAGGCCAAAAGGAGCAATCTACTCCCTCCGCCGAGTTACCTTCAACTCGGGAGTGGGGGCAATTGATGAGGGCGGATTTGGCCCTCCAATGACATCGTGACACGTGGCATCTCAGAACAACTGGGTGACATCCGAAACCACTTAGGCAACAACTTAGCCAAGATGATGGTGTCCCGAACTGGTGACCTGGCACAGGCACCGAGCTGGCAGCCTGGCACAGGCGCCGACCTGGCGACCTAGCACAGGTGCCGACCTGGCTACCTGGCACAGGCACAGACCTGGCTACCTGGCACAGAAGCAGACCTGGTGACCTGGCACTGATGCTGACCTGGCGACCAGCCTTTATGCCAAACTAGTGACCTCAACCACAACTCAGGTCGGCTAGAAGCACCTCGTCCAGGGCTGACCTACAGCACCTCGTCACTGGCCGAAGTGACCTCGACGCTAGGAGCGACCTCCCTCGAGGGCGTGTCAGCATGATTGAGGTCCAAGTGCTGACCTGCGAGACGTGCTCGCCGACAAATTCGGCATGCATATCCCAACACTCCCACAACTTGGAAGTTGGCCCACGTATTGAACGTTCTAGAAGGTGGTCAACATGTATGGCGGTTGCCTTCGGGAATCTCGAACCACTTAGATGACCTCGCGAAAATCTCGGATACAGTGCGTGAAGCCCACGCCAAACAATGCCTATATAAAGGCACCAACCCCAATGACATGGGGGGGGGGCAAGTAAGCATATTCTACCTCTCATACTTTATGATTTTTTAGCTTGCAGTCTACTATGAGAGTACTAACTTAAGCATCGGATCGACCTCGCCGAGTTAGCCACCCCGAGTCCTCTGACATTGATTCCTTGCAGGTCTCTAAATAATTACGAAGCTCAACAATCAATCCAACTCGCCATCGGTCAGCTCGGCATCTAGGTCCTCACCCAGCAAAATTCTACACTTCGGCCTCTGAGTCATCGGCCACTTGGAAGCAGACCGAATGACGAGGTACTTAGCACACAAAATCGATTCATCAGTTGGCGCCGTCTGTGGGAAATGCTTCAAAAATCTAAGTTCTCATCTTTTTAAAGGCCAAGTCCTCTTCTTCCAGAAAGCTAAGTTCTCACCTTTTCAAAACTAAAGCTCTCACTTTCTAATTTCCATTTTTTATGAACACAAAGACTAAGCAAGAAGTGGCCAACAGACTAAGTAGCTCTGCCAACTTTATTTCAACTCGGATAAAGCCTCATTAGTCCTTTTCGTGAGGTACCCTTTATAAGATGAGCTCTCTGTGGCTTCCGCAGGAGTTGGTGGCCAACAGACTGCATGGATGCCCTTGCTGGTCGAGCCATCAAGGGCTCCCGCGCGAGCTGGTGACCTAAAGTCAGTAGTGTTGCATCCGTAGGTCGAGCTCCTAGTAACTTTTTGTAGGAGTGGGTGAACGGCATCACTAACGAGGCTGATGCAGCACAGTCGTAACACCAAAGTGCCTAACTAATAAAAGACCTCGGCACCACATAAGACTCAGTCGCCTCTTCGGCATGGGCAAAACCAAGGGTAAGGAGAGTGGACTGCGAGCCGCTTCCAGAGCCTAAAGGCTAAAGTGCCGAACTGATTAAAGACCTCAACACCACTTAAGACCCAGTGGCCTCTTCGACATGGGCAAAATCAAGGGTAAGGAGAGAAGACTGTGAGTCGCTCCTAGAGCCTAAGGGCCTAAGGTACCGAGCTGACAAAAGACCTCGGCACCATGTGAGACCCAGTCGCCTCTTTTGCGTGGACGAAACATAAAGAAGTTCGCATCCAACACGAGAAAACAAAGGAAAGACTAGTTCGCTCTCAGCACCATGATGGATGCAAACTTGATTTCTTCATAGCCAACCTCCACCTCGGTTGTAGACTCCACATCAAACTCACTGGCTGGGACCAGTTCGAAGGACGTTGTGTCGAAGTCTACCTAGGTGGAGCGACCTGATAGACTAGTCACATAGAACCCCCTCTTAAGAATAGCATGAGGAGCTTCACTCTTGAGGTACTTAGACGGATCGCAGAACCTTTTGATGGTCACATCCCTAATAAGGTAGATGTCATTGGGGTACTTGCTCCACCTCTCCTCGACTAGATGAATTCGCTCTCGGGCCCCGAAAATAAAGATGGCGAGGTCCTGCACAAGGCTGCAAACACTTGGACTCATCCGACTTGAGAAGCAAATTGGATCGACGCTTACAAGCTCATCGAATAAATCATTCCAGGCCAAAAGGAGCAATCTACTCCCCCCACCAAGTTACTTTCAGCTTGGGAGTGGGGGCAATTGATGAGGGCGGATTTGACCCTCCAATGACATCGTGACACGTGGCATCTCGGAACAACTGGGTGACACCCGAAACCACTTAGGCAACAACTTAGCCAAGATGATGGTGTCTCGAACTGGTGACCTGGCACAGGCACCGAGCTGGCGGCCTGGCACAGGCGCCGACCTGGCAACCTAGCACTAACGCCGACCTGGCGACTAGCCTTTATGCTGAACTAGCGACCTCAACCACAACTCAGGTCGACTAGAAGCACCTCGTCCAGGGCTGACCTGCAGCACCTCGTCATTGGCCGAAGTGACCTTGACGCAAGGAGCGACCTCCCTCGAGGACGTGTCGGCATGACTAAGGTCCAGGTGGCGACTCGCGAGATGTGCTCGCCAACAAATTCGGCACTTATATCCCAACACTCCCACGATCCTTGGAAGTTGGTCCACGTATTTAACGTCCAGAAGTTGGTCGTGCATGGCGATTGACTCCGGGAATCTCGAACCACTTAGACGATCTCACGAAAATCTCAGATACGGTATGTGAAGCCCACGCCAAACAATGCCTATATAAAGGCACCAACCCCATTGACATGGGGGGGCAAGTAAGCATATTCTACCTCTCATACTTTATGATTTTTTAGCTCGCAGTCTACTATGGGAGTACTGACTTAAGCATCGGAGCAACCTTGCCAAGTTAACCAACCTGGGTCCTCTAGCATTGATTCCTTGCTAGTCTCTAAAGAATTCTAAAGCTCAACAATCAATCCAGCTCGGCACCAAGCCTGCCCCCAGTACGGCCTGGTCAGCTCAATACCTAGCCTGCCCCCAGTTCCCAGCCATTGCACCTTGTAGCCAAGGGAGAGGTTCTTCCTTGTCGAGTAGTGTTGTGATCGTTATGGGCCGAGAGGTTAAGTGTAAGAGACTATTACAGGATTGATTACCCGATGATCTTTATTTTACTTAAGTCCATTATCCTTGGGTCTTCATAGGATGGCTGAATTCAAATATCATTTAGTGTAAATGTTGGGCCCATATTGAGCCCATGGTGATGTGCTCAGGGGTTCACTGTGTTTAGTAGTGAATTCGACCAAGAGTTTTCACAGAGGCTGGGTAAGGTTATTGTGGGGTCCCACACCATACAAATCAGGCCTAATTTGGCCATGCAACACCCTTGGGTCGTGAGCTTTATAGTTGATGGGCCTAAGGCCCATAATTAATATGATTAATTAAGTTAGCACATGGGGCGAATTTGGGTATGGAGCACCTAATCTTATAAGAAGATAAGGTATATCTCTAATTAGAGTCCAGATCTTAGGTATATCCAAGTAATTGGATATCAGTTTTGTAGAAAACTATGTTGAACCGGCTTTATGTACACACTACGCCATCTTCAATGGAAGCTGATTTTAGGACTGATTTGGGTGTGAACTTCCTCCTTGGGATTTGTGTTTGTGGCATCTATATCAGGTACAAATCTCCCTCTTTGTTTGGTTTCAACTCTAGTGTTGTTTAGTGCAAGATCGATTCAGAAAAAATGCAGTTTTTCAAAACATAGGGTATTCAATTCCCATAAAGATTAGGAAATTTTTGAAAATTTTCCCAACCATCTAGTATGGTTCAGCCATTCATAAGGTGGATGCTAACCCTTTCAATAGTGGTATCAGAGCACTAGGTTCAGCTCTTGGACTAAACCAAACCGGATTTGAACTTAAACTCAAATCGGCAAAAACTAGTCTAACCGATTTGAGCAGTTAGTGGAAACCTTTGAGATATATATTCTGATATATTATAGAATTATTCTATTATGGATTCTTGAATTCTTGGGCTGAAAGTGTGGTAGAGATCGAACTCTTGATGGTGGTAAGATCGGTGCACACCAAATTTATTAATTTGATTGTTTGGTTTGTAATTAATTATTTTTCTTTCCTAGAATGAATGTATTAGGTTTTTTTTTTTTTGTAAGAAAAAGAAATTAACATTTTTCTATTTTTCTATATTGGAGAAATCGCCAGAGCGTGCAGAGAAGACAAAGATTATAGATGGTGATCGATCTGCAAATTGCAGTTTCACAGGGATGCAGTTTTTGTCCGGATTGGATTCGAACCATCACACTATCAGCCTTAGCCATTATTTCTGATTATCTGTTATTTATTTGCTGATATAATTGTGAATCATAACTGAGAATTTTAGATCATTACCTATGTGAATTGATGCATGTTTTGGACACCAAACCCTAGGTTGACTTAACCTAGTTTTGGTCCAATCTTGTTGGGTTGAACCTATTGTTCTTGGAGTCTGATCACAACCCCTTGGGACCCAAAATCAATCTAGGACAGGGGTTTGATGGTCCATTGCATGGACCAATTTGGCCCATAGTTGAAAAACCCTTTTACATTAGATTGATTTTGGGTCGAACTGTTTTTTGTAGTTTAGCCCATAGTTTGCCATGCTATAACTATTAGATAATTTGGTCAATTGATGGACTGATCATGTGTTAATCTAAATGTATTTGGGTTTTATAAATTTTAAATTGATTTAAATTAATTATGAATGTATATATGATGTGTTGAATGGATGTGATTTGTTCATGGTCATAAGTGTTTGGCCCATGTATTGACTCATGTGCCTCTCCACGAACATCATGACTGAATGCACATCATTGCCATGATGCCCATGGATCATTGCATGATCTCTTTCTTTAATGGGCCCCCTCAATAGCTTCCTCCTAAAGAGGAACCTTGCAGGAACCCTAGCCCATTAAGAGCCCATTTGGTAGTAACGTTTGACTCCTTGTAGGGTGCATTATCACCTTCTAGAGGGCATAATATACGATGCTACAACTGCACTTTAACAAACACACATGGATACACTTTGCAACATAATCTGACAGATGGTCATGTTGGCCAAATTACACAAGTGTGTTCACTCCTAAGTAGTGACAATTAACAATCTTAATGTCAATTACTTACATACATAAATATATGAAAAGACGCAACTTACTTGTAACTCTATCAGTTAATTGCACCATTGAATCCACACCCGAAACAACACTTGCGTGATATTTTGCTCAATCGATATGATTTTGCAAGCGACGTCTACTGCCATCTGCATGTATTGGGACGTGGGGATGAGATGATCCTATCAAGAAAACATCCTCTAACCTATCCTACATTGTATGCGGATCCATGCAACAAAAACCGACTTAAGTGGAAGTTGGGTAACAATTTCCCATTTAGAGAACTATTGTGATTGAGTAGGCATCGTCTGCTAATATCCACACATATTAGGCCATGAGGATGAGACTGATGATGGATGGCTAGATTTTTTTTTATTCTCTCTTTCTCTTCTTTGTAAGAAAACGAACCAGAGAATACTTTGTTCCTTGTTGAACTGCAAAATCTAAAAAATAGAGTATGATGGGGACTCTTCTCTCTAGTCATGATTGCTTTCAACCGATGGATGGCTAGTGTGTATGTGTATAGGATTCTATTTGTAGAGCCCGAACTGCCTAGAGAGGGGTCTTCCTTCATGGTTAAGGAACTGTAAAATCAAAGGCTCCATCAACCTTTATTTTACAAACCATTGGATATGAAACAATGTACTCCCTTTCTCTCAGTGGAAGCCTTAGGTGGGTTTCTAGAATTACTTGCCATTTCAGCAACTAGTTCTAAACACTACTAGGTCCCAGTTGCTAATTCATCTCAAACTATAAGTTCTAACACAATCCACCACCAAATTCCAAGGTAAAGAAAAATTCAAATCCAACTGATATGTTCAACAATTTTAGAAAAAAAAATTGAAACTAATTAGCAAACATTTGAATTACCTCGATGGTCATTCACAAAAGTTCACACTTCTTGCCTCCTTATCCGACTACATTTCCCGGGAAGAATACCCAACAAAGGAGTTCAGTCGATTTTTCGAAGCTGAAGACAAAACGGGAGTGAGCACAGATGCACAGATTGGGTATATTTACCACCGGTGTGCGCCGGTGGAGAGCGATGGCTTACTGTCAGCCCACAATGAACAGTTCCTTTCAATTGAGGAATATACTGTGATAGTGAGGGAAGAGCTCGAGAGAGAAAATGGGATCACTTACAGTGCGTAGGCTAAACATAACTCTCCCCCACTTGCACTTTTTAAATGTATATGAACTTATGTATTAAATGTTGAACTTAATAATATTTTGAATTTTATGTAAAGGATAATTGATAGTCTATATGTTTTTTTACATGTTTTAATCAAATAATTGGAAATAATAAGAAATAATAGGAAATTAGATGTAGGTTATGTATCCAACTTGCAAATCCAACCTATCTCAAATTAATGCAGGGAGGGAAAGATCAAGGAAGGTTTTACAATTTCATCGGCTGAGAGGGATTAAATTTTGAAAATCCAACCTGCTACAGGTTTTGGGAGGGTACAAGTTGGGAGGTCTAACGATGTGCCACTTTGGTCCCTGAACTTTAAAACGCGATAATTCAGTACCCAAACTTTAAAACGTGCCAATTTAGTACCTATTGTTAATCAACCCGTTAACCAACCGTTAAGTGGCATTTGAAAAGACACAATGCCCTTCCAGTGTCATCTAATTTTCTTTGTCAACCATCCAAACATTGATAAAAAATGAACAATCCCAAATCCTTGCTTCTTTTAATGAAGAAAGTTGGGGTCACTAGAATGCCCACTAAGACATGACCCCAATTTTCTTGAATAGAAGAAGTAAGGATTTTGGGACTGTTCATTTTTTTGTCAACGTTTGGATGGTTAATAAAGAAAACTAGATAACACTTGAAGGGCATTTGTGTCTTTTCAAGTGTCACTTAACAACTGGTTAACGGAAGGTACTAGATTGACACATTATGAAAGTTTAGGTACTGAATTGTCACATTTTAAAATTCAAGGACCAAAGTGACATTAAGCCCAAAGTATAAGATATGAAATTTTCCCTAAAATTTAGAAAATCCTCCCCAAACCACCCTTTTCCATCCCTATCTAGAACCATGAATTGTCGGTTCTAGGATTTGTTATATCTAGCACCATGAATTGTTGGCTCTAGAACAAGCCACGCTCTAAAAGAAAGCATGTTCAATAAGCTTTGTGCCAACAGTCATACATCATCAACCTAGGTCTCAAAAACTGACATTATAGGTTTTCACTGGCAAATGACCAACGATCAACTGTCTATCATCCACTATTATCGTGAAAACTTATGTCAACAGACAGTTGATCGCTAGCCATCTGCCAATAAAAGTCTGACCGCTAACATAGAACTTCTTTGAAAGTTTGAAAAATAAAAATGAGCACAATGGAGAACAAATATTTTTTGTGTTGCATTACCTCAACTTTTATGTTATGGACTCATTTTTCGTTATAAAATGAATGAAGCCCAAGGACAAGAATTTTCTAATCAAATACTTAATAATTCTTTCTTGCCCAAAATGAATAAGAATTGAAAGAATGATGCCCGTGGCAGAAAACCAAATATGGCTTTAGAATAAATAGCTGACCATGACCATAGAATTCAGCTTCAAGGACACATTTTGGTGACCATGGTATTAAATTACTAGTGCCAATATTATTTAGAGATGGTAACTAAGTGGGTTTGGGAAGGGTTTTGTAAATTCTAGAATCTAGACCCTATTGGCCTCCCCAAACCTCCCATTCCATACCCATTATCAAAACCTATAGTAGGTTGAATTTTGAAAATCCAAACCCTTTCTATACATAAAAATATAAAACCCTCCCCAACCATACCCTCACCATATCTAGTTTCCTATTATTTCTTGTTTGATAAAGACTTGTAAATATACAAACTATCAATTATTGTTCACATAAAATTTAAATTATTATTAAATTTAACACCGAATATATAAAGTTCATATGCTTTTCAACAATATATAGGTTGAGGAGGGTTCAAGTTTAGCCTTATATGATACTCTTATAGAATCCCAAAACCCGTCCCCACCCTAAAATCCGTCCTTCAAATAAAAAGAAAAAAAAAACACCCCATGAGAACTGATAGAGGCCGTGCCCACTAGATAGGGTAGAAATTGCCATCCGTAGTATTGTTCTTCCATTCTAAGGTTCTGGACCTATGGTTTGCTGGGTGGCACATAACCAATTAAAAACAAACAAATGGATAGAACCACCTGAATTGATTCATGAATTCTGTGAAACCAATTAATGAAATGGGGTCGTGGGATCTCTCATCTCTGGATGCTTCAATGAGTCCAAATACCCTTAATTTAGCCTTTCTCTATTGGGGTCAGTATGTACTTTGGCAAGGGTCATCCATCCCGGCCCCAAGCAGCTCAGCATCAATTGGACCAACTTGGGAGCGGCTACTATGGATTACAGCAGTTCTCTCAATAAATAGTATTTGTCCGTGTCCTTGGATAAGGGTTCATGAATAATCTAAAAACAATTAAGTCCATGTACCGGATTCATGAATGCAGCAGCTCAATGGCCTCGCCAGCCAAACAAACCAGACAAATAAATCCAGGCAAAAGGAATTGACGATTGAGAGCCCAAATTCAAATTGCGAAACTGGAAAAAAAAATGGTTGAGAATAGCAGCTCTATGGTCTCTGTATCCTATTCAACAAGGTAAAATGATGGTTTCACTTTCACTCCCTTGAAAATTTTGAAATGAAGAGGCATGAGAGGGATTTTTTTTGTGAGCTCCATTATTACTTGTTATTTCAGCCATGTTTTTTTGTACTTGTGCAAAATTTCAGCAGCCTATACCACTCTTTATTTATGCTATCTAATAATGCATTAGTTGAAGAATGTTATATGAGAGCAAATTAGAACAAAGATATATTACATTTCTTTTATGTTTATTAATTACTATGTTTATCTTTGATGAAAAATTTAGGATTCATTTGGCTTCAGCCAATGCATTACGGTCTGTTTCGCGGGATGATTGAAGTGATTGGTTGAGCTGCTTTCACTAAGAAGCCTGGATCTCCCGAAAGCCAAAATCATGCACATACCCTAAGAGCTAGCATGACATCCAGCTGTACATCATGAATATTTCTTAATATATTAAATTTATGGAGAGATATTCCCAATGTGCAATTGGATGACATGCTCTAAGGGTGTTTATTGGATTTGTTTTTTAGGCTGCGTTTGAAAAGAGTACGAATACAAATCTGTAGAGTACAAAACAAAAATGCCTGATTCATGTGAGTGCAAAGTGGTTCAATATTTACACACCCACTTTGCATTCAGCTCATTTGTTTTGAATGATGCAAATAATAATACAATTTTTGTGGATGTTTGGCACTTTCATCAATACAAATACAACTGAGTCTGCTACCCAATGGTGTTCCAACTACTTCCACCATTAAATAAATATAAAAAAATAATAGACCATTAAACAAATATAAAAAATAAAAGATTAATTAATAAATTATAAAAAATAAAAAAATGTACAAAATTTTATTAAAAACTCCAGAAAAATAAAAAATAGAAAATACAACTTTTTTCTATTCTGCTTCTTGGCATGAAAATGCAAATGCTGGAACTTGCAAAAGCTCGAGTCTGAGCGCCAGTCCTCAAAGAAGAAATTGGAGCACTTCTTAAGGAAACTTGCAAATGTTTCCTTTATTCATTTATTGAGCCTTTCGAATGTTCGGCTGGACACATCATGCAACAATTTAACAAGCCCAAGGAAGTTTAGCTTCCCATCAGTTTGCCTTATCCAATCATGAAGAACAGCATGAACTGGGACAGAGGGGCTAAGCCAAAGTTCCTGAAACAATAGTTTCTAGAATAGAAAGATCAATCAATATTTTTGTGGAGGGTAAAACCGAATAAAACTGAACTATATAACAAAAAAATGGAATAAAAAAAGAAGACAATTTTCCTGCTTATTGTTGATTTTGCCCATTCCATTTGGAGAGCATATTGTTGAAACCTACCATGCTTCAAATCCATGTTAGAACTCTTTTCCAGGAATCCAGTCTTGGCTCCATGTAAGTTGAACTTCAATAGAACTCTTTTCCAGGATAAGTTGAGCTTTAAAGTTCTTTAATTACCACTACAGTGATGGCAACAAGGTGGTTTCCGAGTATTTTGGATCTGCCCTAGTCAAGGTGTAATCTAGGATATACTTAGCAATAATAGAACCATGATCCCCCTTCATATTATGTAACATATTATATAATAGAACCATGGCATATGAAGTTGATTCTCATATTATGTAACATATTATATAATATAATTCATGGTACATCATCCCTTTTGAGGTTGATACTAACTCCTAAATCATAATCATGACAATTTGAGCCTTAGGAGTTAGGCCCTCAACCCAAACCCAGAAAGAAATTTGTCCCAATCCATTGATCAATTTGTCACCTACATGATGCTGTCCGATCCGATGTGTTCTGAACCGAGACTGTAGTTAGATAGTCCTACTAATTGGACGAGGCCAAAGTGGAAGGATGAATCTACACACCGAGGTCTGCAATCATAGGAAGAGTCGAAGCCCAAGGAGTTATTCCCTAGGTAGGCACTCTGACGCTCAAGTTAGTGAGTGGTAAAGAGATCGGTCAAGACGAACCAAGGTATGTGGGTTGGTTGAGACCGAGGAAAATTCTAGAAGGGTGAGTTCTTAGTCCCAAAGTCCCTTACCTCGAGCGTGTTGTACCTATTTATAACTAAAGGTCTGTGTTCTAATCGGATTGGATGTCTGGGGTTGTTGGGATGAGGATGTCCACCAAAGTCTTCGGGGGGTTCCCTCTTCCCCAATGGAGTATGCTTCCTTGTCCATGTGGGACACTCCTTCCTAGTCGTGCTCTCCCATTACGCGGTTGATGTTGACGTGGCCTAAAGGGAGTGAGCATGAAGTCTGCCACGTGGCGCCCTTAAGTTAGCTTGGCAACCACCTAAACACCACTCCCCCCAATTCCAAAGTCGACGAGTGTAGTGCTTGGCCATGGCTAGGAAGAAGAGTCCTAGGTCCTCAGTTGAGGAACTCTACTATCCTTGAGCTAGCTGCCTGGGGTGAGACCGGTTTGATGGGCAGACCGGGCAGTTCGATGCTCGTTCCATTTCCTTTACAGGTCGGTAAATGCATCATTTTGTCTTACCGAGGTGTACACGCGTGCGAAGGGCGGTAGGAGTCCTACGCCATTGATTTGGATTGATCTGAACCATTGGTTGCCTCTATATAAAGGGAGGTGGCCAACCATTTTACTTTGTCATTTTGGGAAAAAGTGATCATAGGAGCTCAATGGGTGTTCGTCCTTGGCTAGTGTTTCAGGTGTTCTACGGTGTTACTCTTCAATAAGATGTCTTTATCTTCCTTCTCATCTTTTTGTTCTTCCCCTTCTTCGTCCAACTCTTGTACGTTGGGTAGTGAGTTTGAGCCGAGGTCTCACCCCAAGGCCACCGCGCTCATGGTTCATGAGATTGACGCCCATGGGACTGAGGTCGAGGTGCCTAAGGGCAAGGGTACTGCGGAGAAGGAGGCCGAGGTCCTTCAGGAGGCCGAAGTTAGAGAAACCGACGAGGCCTGAGTTAGATGCAGAGGTGGTGTATGTGAAGGGATGAGAGATCCATCGTATGGACGCCCAAAGATTGCAGAATAAGGGGCGAATTTCAAAAAAATTTTCTCTTCCTTCAACAGGGAATCGCATTCCCTACTTAGAAAATCATATTTTCAATGATCATTCTTGAACCATAAACTGAACCAGATCTGAACCAAAAGGAGTAGGAGAGGATTATACCTGATACGGAGAAACAGTATTCCCCAACGAAGATGTTCACGCCCAAGGAAGGATCCAAAGACTGCTCCCACTGAAGATGGCGCAGTGCAGGATGGAGCAGAAT
>NW_010729341.1:496063-506973 GCF_000365185.1 Nelumbo nucifera | reverse complement strand
AGCCCAATCCGACACCTAGTGTAGTATCATAATCGAGTCTAGGGGYCGGGTGTAACTTTCCGGTTTTGCCCATCAATTTCCAAGGTCCAGGGCAATACTGGAAATCTGGTCCAGTTCAAAGATTCAATTAATCCTACACTGTATGTGCCTAGGGTCTTACCCTGACAGCTGAGACAGGCCACCCCAATTGACTTGGTGGCACCACAGTGTCAACCTTATCAGGATAGGTCTCCCCAGACCGACCCACTGGCTGTGAACATTCTAAACTAACATGAGTCTCACTAAGTGTCCAGTTTAAGGGTATTACACAAAAACATACCAAGGGAACAAGAATTAAATATGCACTTTTATTCATTTACAATAAACTCATAAAGTACATCATTTTGATTGAAGCTAAGGGCATACAAAACTGTCTAACAGTATGAAGAGGGGCCCGACGCTTCTGTGTAGTTCGGCAACCACTTCACTTCTTCTCCATGTAGTTTAACACCTTGAGACTTGGCCCGTATTAAAGTCCTTTACTATATCCCCGAAGAGTATGTGCTGAGATGTCCTAGCATAGGTGAGATATTCACCCTGGCTCAGTCGGGTGAGCTTTGTATTTATGAGCACAGCCCGATAATCAGGTTGAGGTTCCCTTTGAGCGCGAGAATTGCGATGGTGCTGAGGAGGTACCACATCCAGTCAATCCAGCTTATGCCCAACTCCTTTAGGTACCTAGTCGGCCTTCTCTACTACTATACGGTTCACAACGTGGACATTGCCCTATCGGCTCGGTAAAGCAATAAGGTGCTCGTTGGAGCCCCCTCCTTTGTGAAACACTAGAAGGAGGGGTTCTTCTTCGTGTGCTGCCCAGGGGCTAGTCGTTCCTAGCCGAGTTATCAATCCCGAAGACCAAGGTGAAGGCATCGACCGAGGTCGAGCTTTCTAGGGAGGAGTTGGCGGCCATCAAGCAGATAGTGAGGGTAGATGTACAGGAGTACACATGTTCACAATGTTGATCCATGCCAGGCTAATGAAGCCCCTAACTAGTTTGTCCTTGCTTTGTATATATATATTGCTTCATCTCTTTAGCCTCGACTAACTATTCTTTCTTTGGCAGATATGGTTATGGCCGACGCGGAAGAGAGGATGAGGCAGATGCAAGCCCTTATGTAGAGGAGGGCAGCAACTGTGAGCATCGAAAAAACAAATCACTTGGGTTGGATTTGGAGTTGCCACCCATCAATTAAGTGAAATGGAGGTGATGGACCTCTAGGATTTACATCGGAAAACAATTTGATTTATTAGTGACCCCAAAGCCCAGGGCACTAGGTACACCAGTCTAGGTAAGACTTGAATAGGAGAGGGAAGGGGTTAGGCACCCCTCTCCTGGGTCCAATAGGTGGAGCCCACATGGTGATCCTAAACACAATCACAAAATAGATGATTATTCAATGAAGCAAAACCAAGAAATAACAAGAGAGCCACCCTGATTATATTTTTATTTCTTATTATTTATTTATTTATTTTTATTTTCAATTTTATAATTTTTAATTTATTTATTCACTTATTTATATATTTTTTTACATTATTATTATTATTTTATCTCTTTTTTAATCCCTTATATATGATTTTTATTATTATATATTTTTTATATTTTATTTATATTTTTTTGTATAATTTTTTTAGTTTAATTTATTTTTTATTATTTCTCTTTCAATGATCCAACCTCCTCCTTGTTGCCTATGCAAATCTGAACCTACTAAGCTAGTTTCCCTTATTTCAATCCTTATCCTAACTTAGGGTATTATTTATCTGCTCCTTTTATTTCCCTTTTTTTAGTTTTTTATATTTTTTATCCTTTATTTCATAACTCAGAACTTTACCTTCACTAGCACTATTTATTTCTTTTGCTATTTTCTTTATTCAAGATTTGTCCTACTTGTTGCCCCCTTCATCTGCCCCCTTCATCTCAGATCTATCCTAACCCTTCGAGCTAAACCAATTTTTATTACTATGACTCTTCTAAACTACAAAGAAAACTTTCAATCCCTAAACTTCATCTTCCTTGTTTTTATATATTTTTTCTTATCCACTCCTTTTGCTAAATTATCTTCCATTTACCTTGTTTACCTATGAACATATTAACCTAACGACTTCTTAGCCACATAAGAGGTCAAGACCGGTTGAGGGTGACGTGGTTGGCGTTGGTCTGCCCTTTCTATTCTTCAATTTGCTTGGTCGTGCTTATTGACTTAATGTTTTGCAGGTTCTCTATGTGGTGATGATGTTGGTTAACAGGATGTGTGCCTTCGTCAGATGGCTGGGGCTTGAGAGAGTGAGTTCTCCTGTTTGTAGGCAGAGATGGCCAAGGATGAGGAACTATGGAGTTGAAGAGCCATGTACGTGAGCTCAAGGAGGGCCGCAATAAGGCACGAAAGGAGACCGAGGAGACGGAGATGAAGTTGCTACGCGTCGAGAAGGAGGCAGTCATCAAGTACAAGGAGTTCTAGATTGCCCTCGACAATTTTGTTTAAACTCCTTGCAGACTGGATTTGCTTGCTTCCAGAGGAGGGTCATGCGTGAACACCCTGAAATCGCTGCAGCTATGGAGCAGTATGATGCCTTTGATGCCGAGGCACCACTAGCTGATCAGCCTGCCCCGAATGATAGTACAACCACCCTTGAGGAGGTGAACCCTACAAATAGTATGGTTGGCTTGGATTGTTGCTCTTTTCTCCTTTTCTTTTTTCTATACACAGCTCGGTATATCGGGCTTATATTCATTGTATCAGCCTTTTGATTAATGGAAGTTTAGTATTTCTGTCGAGCACATTTTGTACTCTCTCCCTTCTTTTTCTAAGTTGCTCCACTTTGAAATTAGGTTGGTCAGTAGGGTTCATAGGTTGCACTTCTATACTTGTTCTTAGGCTAGTTGGGGTCTCAGACTTAACGTTGTGGCTGGGGTTTTTGACTTTATGGCCGAGGTCTTGGGCTTACCGAGGTCTTCGGCTTCGTGGCCTCGGTCTCTGTTCCAACTATCAGTCGATCGGGTGAGCAGAGTTCGATGGGTGTCTTCTTGCCATTGTGGCGGGGATGTCATTCTCATGGCACTGATTAGGGGCTTGTCCTGGCCTCGATCATTTATGGTCGGTCAGGTCTCTCATGTGGTGATTGTCAAGCCTCGGCTATTTGAGGTTGGTCGGATCTTTGCCGAGGTGTATGTCGCAACACAATGGGTCAGTGGTCTCAACCGTTGAAGCTTTGTCGAGCTAGCTCATGTGTGTATTGGATTTGTGTTCCCTAGCCATTTAGAGTTTGGTCAGACTGTGTGTAGGCGTTTGCTCATTCACTCTTCGAAGAAAAAACTTTTATTTATTTTGAGTTTGTACAATGCTATCCGGTCAACAGTTTGTACAATGCCATTTAGAGTTTAGCGCAGGTTGTTGTCAACAGTTTGTACAATGCTATTCTAAGTTCTCAACATTCCATCTCCTCGGTGTGAGCCCTCCATGCCTAGCTGTTTTCTGCCCCAGAGGCAACCCCACTCGAGACGATGGTGATTACCCCAATGGGGGAAGATCAGGCCGAGGGTACGTCGACGTGGCATGGCTCCTCTCTAGGCTTATGCTCTTTGATGTCGATGAACCCACAGAGGTATTCGTGTCGAACAAGGTCTTCCAAGTGGTGGCAGAGGTCATGGAAACTTTCGATTTCGTGGTTGTGGTCCAACTGGAATTTACAAAACTAGTCCTGATCTCTCCTGTTGTCTTGGGTTTTCATCTTTTCAAGCCACCTGACGAAGCTACAGTAACGGATTTGCATCAATATCTCAGCTCACAGTGTGTTGAGTGGAGTGAAGTTACGATACATTGGTGGTGGAGTTCTCAATCTACAATCAAGATGGTGGTCCTACCTCATGCTATCTCGTTTCGATCTCCGATCATCGTGGTCTTTCCACTTCTGATATTGTTGGTCCTCTTCACTCCTTCATAGTGCTTGGGCTTCCTCGGCATTCTTGTATTTCTACACGTGCTTCATGAGCGTAGATAGGTTGGGTAGAGGATTTTTCTACAGTGAGAAGCTGAACATTGAGGAGCACAGCCCGATCATGATGGAGGCTACAACCGCCGATTGATCTAGAGCTCAAATTTGAAGGGCCTTAGCATTGAACCTCACCAAGTACTCCCTCAAGGTCTCTCCTTTCTTCCGACGTACTTACACGAGGCTGGTTGAAGTCTTCCAGTGCCTTTGACTAGTGGTGAACTGTGTTTCCAACTGTTCCTAGGAGGAAATGGATCGTGGCGGAAGGGAGGCATACCAGGTTCTAGCAACTCTGTGGAGGGTGGCAATGAAGGCCTTGCACATGAGGCCCTCGGATGAGCTATGTAGCATCATTATCGCCTTGGACCCTTCAATGTGATTGTTAGGGCCCAAGGTTCCATTGTACTTCTCGAACTGAGGGGGTTGCCATTCGAGTGAGGGGAGCTTGTTGACGATCTCTTGGACAAAGATGGGTTCCTTCGTGGGCTGCTGGTTGTGGTTCAGCTCTATTGGTCGGGTCATCGAAGGAGTCGTGCTATGATCTGCTTGGGTGCATTCTAGTTTGGCCAGATGTTCTCATAGATCTCAAATCTCGACATCTCAGTCAGTTGGGGCTACATCTGTAGGCTTTTCTAGTTTAGGGACTACCCACCGGTCTCATACCGAGATAGATTTGACTATCAAGAGTGGGGACTGGTGCATGTGCTGGTCAAGCCATTCTTTCGTCAAGATCCAACTGATGGAGTGGTGGGATCTGCCATGGGCACCGTGGGTGTGGGACCACACTTGGGAATAAGTTTGTGATGATGACTAGGCTATCTTTTGGTCCGCACAATGCCTTTTGGGGTCCTCGGTTCAAGGATCAGCCATCATAGGCACCTATGCGACGGGGTGAGGGGCCAAGGAAGCTTGAGCTGGTTGCCCTAGCGTCTCCATCATGGCTAGGATACGATCAACCTTCTAGTACATGGCTTGGAACTAGGTTGGATCGACCATGGCTAGAGGATAAGGTTCTCAAAGTGGAGACGTACGAAATAAACAGGATCCCTAAGATGGAGAGCGGGTTACAGAGTAACTGGATGCATTCTTTGGAATGTTCATTTGGTGCATGGTTAGGAGGTTAAGGAATTGGCTTTTTGTATGGTTTCCACAAATGGCGTCAATCTGATGTTGTCTAATCTTAGTCCCAAAGTCCCTTACCTTGAGCTCTTTGTACCTATTTACAGCTGAAGGTCTATGTTCTGGTCGGACTAGGCGTTTTAGGATGAGGTTGTCCACCGAGGTCTTCGGGGGGTTCCCTCTTCTGCAATGAATTCTACTTCCTTGTCTGTGTGGGACACTCCATCTTAGTTGTGCTCTCCCATTACGTGGCTAATGTTGGCGCAGCCTGAAGGGAGTGGCCAAAGAGTCTGCCACGTGGTTTCCTTAGGCCAGCTCGACAATCACCTAAACAATCTGAAGGCTCAGAACATGCCCATCAAAAATGTTAGATAGTGTATGCCCTTAGCTCCAATCAACTTGATGTATATTATGACATTTATTGTAATGAATAAAGTACACATTTGATACATGTTATATTGGTGTGTTTCTGTGTAATACCCTTAAACTGGACACTTATGAGGTTCGTGTTAGTTTAGAATCTTCACAGTCGTTGGATAGATCTTGGAAGGTTTATCCTACCAAGGCTGACACTGATGTGCTGCCAAGTTGGTTGGGGTGGCTTGTCTCAGCTGTCAGGGTGAAACCTGAGGTACATGCAGTGTGGGTTTGCATGAAACCCTGAACCGGACCAAATTCCAGTATTGCCCTAGACCTTTGAGATAGATGAGCAAAACTGGAATGTTACACCTGACCCCTAGACTCGATTATGGCACTACATTAGGTGTTAGATTGGGTTGTCTTTGATATGCCAATTAGTGAGATCCTTAGAGTGGGTCAAAATCTGGGTATGTTGGGGTAGTCCGAGAATTCACCTAAGTGGGTGATCATAGTGATAGGATCAGCCCCTTTGTCAGACAAAGTGAATGATCGGGGAATGCACTCTCTCTGATGGAAACCTAAACTACTGGCAATTGATTTCAAACTTGTTGAAATTTGTTTTGCAAAATATATTTATATAGAGATATACATATATATTACGGTTTCACAAAATGTTTGCAAAAGGTTTTAATTCCCGGGATCCATGCAAGTAGAGAGTGCAACACTATACCTTACAATCCAGGGGAAGGTCCTCTCTTGTCGGGCAATGTTTGATCATTAAGGGTTGAGAGGTTAAGTGTAAGACCATTTAGGGATAATAAACCTGATGGGCTAATCTCACATCTATCCACAGTCCTTGGGCCTTCATAAGATGGTTGGACCAAAGGACCATTTAGTCTAAATGTTGAGCCCATTAAGAGCCCATACTGATGGACTCAGGGGTTCACTGTATTCAGTAGTGAATTTGGCCAGGCCTTGTAACAGAGGCTAAAATGAACCCATGTGGCTAATGTTGAGATCAATGATAGGGTCCCACACCATACAAAGAGAGCCAAGCTAGCCAACATTAAAAGGAAGTGAACCTGAAAGCCTAATGGGCCTAAAACCCATTTTGAACTAGATTAATTGGATTAATTAAATAGGAGGCAAATCTAGGTATGGATCAACAAATAAGGATAAGAGGATGACTCATATCCACTTAAAGAGTCCAGATCCAAATAGAGATTTGGATTAGGAAACTTCTAATTCGATTAGGAGTAGCTGATCTTGATCTACAGATAAGATAAGGGATTATCCTTATCACTTAAAGAGTTCAGATACAAATAAAGATTTGGATCAAGAAACTCCTAATCATATTAGGAGATTGACTCTTTAAGGGTTATATATAAAGAGGAGGGCGAACTGAAAAAGATATCTACAGTTTGACTGCTTTCTACTTCCAGTTCTCTCTCTCTGTTCTTGCCGCCCTACCCTGTTCGATCTCCACTTCTTGGAGTAATCAAGATTCGATCTTGATATTGTTTCTTGGTAGAAGAAACAATCTTGAAGCTGTGTTCACTACCCTGTTCGATTCTTGCTGAAGAATCAGAGGTTCTTGCTGAAGAACCACTTGCTGATCCTGCCTCACCCTAAGCTGTGTCATCTTCAGTGGAGTAAGGATTTGGTACCCTCTTTGGGCGTAAACACCTTCATTGGGAGGATCTTTTTGCATGGTTTCCATATCATGTATTCCTCTCCCTAATTTTGGTTTCAGATTTCATCCGGTTTGTTTCAAGAACGAACCTTGAAAAATGCAATTTTTCTAAATCAGGGAATAGGATTCCCGGATGGGAAAAATAAATTTTTGAAATTTCGCCCAGCCACCCTACATGGTTCGGCCATCCATATGATGGATCTCCCATCTCTTTAGTGGTATCAGACCCAGGTTCAAGCTTGAAGCAAATTTGGACCGGATCTGAACCTGCGCAAATGGGCAAAAAATATTCTAGCTAATTTGCGCAAGTTTTTTGTTTTTTTGAGAAATCGGTTCTCAATTATGGGTGTGTAGATCTAAAATTAATTCTTTACTATTCTTTGATAATTATGGAATGGTTCTTGTAATTGTTTCTTGAATTCTTGGGTTGTCATGTGATGGAGATCGAATTCTTTAAAGGTGGCAAGATTGGTGCACCCTGCAATTCTTTATTCTATTCTTTTGGTATGTAAATAATTTTTTTTTTAGACAAAATGTATAGGATTTGATGTGATGTAATTAATAGAAAATTAGGTTTTTCTATTTCTACAGTTTGAAAAATTGTAATCTGCGATTTGTAGATAACGATTTCACTTTCTGCGATTAACCCTTTGTTTTGCAGGTGTGAAATCACACGTACAACCCTCTGATATTTGTTTTTGCTGATCCTTGATTGTCTTTAATCGGATGTAATTAATTTCAGATCACATTTTTGAATTGGATCTTGCAATGGACACCAACCCTACGCCGGTTTGACCCAAGGTTGGTCCAAACTGTTTGGATCGAACCTATGGTTCAATTGGGGTGTCTATTCACATCCCCAAATTCTGATTTGGGCTAGGGGTTTGATGGCCCATTACAAGATACTATTCAGCCCACCCTATAAAACACAATTTTGATTAGTTGAAACAGCATTAGCCCTAATTTAGTAAGAGCTACATGGGCCGAACTGCTTTTTGTAGTTCAGCCCATATATCTAGATAATGTTATGGGCTTTAATGGGCAGATCCTGATTTTACCTAATTAATTTAGGGTTTTACAGATGATTTGATTGATTGGATCAATTGGTTTCATGCATGTGATGTATGATGTGTGATGTGCTATGCACATGGGCCATAAGCACTTGGCCCATGTTAATTCGATAGTGGCTCTTTCGTACACCATGGTTAAATGCACATCATTGCCATGGTGTCCTTAAGATCATTGGATAATCTATCTTCTTGATGGACCCCACATTAGTTTCCTCTACAAGAGGAACCTCTGCGGAACCCTAACCCGTTTGGGGCCCATCTGAATCTGACTTTAAGAAAGTCAGTGGAAGCCACTTTGGTTTGACCTAAATAAAGAACTAGGGTGTAATTACTCGTTCCCTCCAACAAATATAAGTGCATGTGATAGGGAGATTCATATGATGAACTCTCAAAAGGCCTTTCATTATTAGCATGAAGATGGGCTTATTAGTAATGAGGAGATGCACCATAAAATTGGGCTATCCATTTGCTGGTGAGTCTATTGGATTGTTTCATAAGATGATAGGGGCATCATAGACCGATGTGGGAGGGGCATGTCCTAAAATGGAAGACTCTCTCATGGTACCTTGGTGTTTGCGAATATGATGGGTAAGCACTTACTGGATAGAAAGGTTTAACCTAAAATGGCAATGAACTATGTCTAATAGAGGCCAAAGGGAAAGCTCATAAAATGAGTGGATATGATCCTTCATAGAAGGTCGTTGGGTTATGTAGCTAAAATAGTTGGCTTCATGCACTGTATGTGATTTCCCACATTTCCAGAGACATAACCGCAGTCTCTGTCACTGAGATGGGAGGGAAATCTCATAGATGAATAAATGGAAATGGAAATAGATTAAAATCCATTTCTATGTAAATAACATGAATCAAATTAGGTTGTGGACAATTAATCTGCCTTGCCTTTTATCAGAAATGGCAAATGGACAATTCACCAAGTTGTTGGATGATGATAAGCTTAAGGGCCCAAACTATGCTGACTGGTTCTGTAACCTTATGCTGGTTTTAACATCCGAGAAATTGGACAAGGTTGCTAAAACCCCTGCTCTGGATCGTCTGGGTGATAGGGCTTCTGAGGCCCATAGGAAGGAATATCAAGAATGGAAAGAGAAGAACTCTCTTGCCCGGTGCTACATCATAGCCTCCCTCGTCAATCTGTAAAAGAGACAATTCGATCAGATCGAAGTGTCCAAAGATATCCTGGATAGTCTGAAGATGATGTATGAAGAGTATAATCGTTATACTCGGCGAAAGGTCTTGAAGCTGTTTATGATCGCTAAAATGACAGAGAGCCAGATGGCTCATGACCATTGTCTAAAGATGATGGGCTACACTGATGAATTGGAGGCACTTGGGTCAGGGCTTGATCATGTCACCAAAGTTGATGCCATCCTAAACTCTTTGCCTCCCTCCTTCAATCAATTTATCATGAATTATAACATGAATAAGCTAAATGTTAGCCTTCAGGAACTCAACAATATGTTGCAGAGGGTTGAAGAACTGATAAAGAATGATAAGCCCATAGCCATTCTTGTTGAAGGTGGCAAGTCGGCCAAGAAGAAGAGGAAGGCAAAGAAGAAGCCTCAAAAAAAGGTTAGCATACCTAAAAGGTAGAATAAGGACAAGGCATCGGATGCCTGCCACTTCTACAAATAGACCAGCCACTCGAAGAGGAATTGTCCTCAGTACCTGGAGACCAAAAAATAAGGTAACACATTGCAGGGGTTCAACTCGAAGAGGAATTGTCCTCACTTCTTCTTCCTGGTGTATTGACTCCGGGGCTTCAACTCATGCATGTAACACATTGCAGGGGTTCAAGACAAGTAGAAAGTTGACTGATGGAGAAGTTATGCTCTACTTGGAGACTTCTGCAACGGTTGCAGCTACAGCTATAGGAACTGTAGAATTAGTTTTCAGAGAATGAATTATTGTACTTAAAGATTGTCTTTATGTACCGAACTTAAGAAGAAATTTGATTTCTGTCTCAAAGTTGTGTTTTGATGGTTATTCTATTTTATTTAGTAATGTGATTATTATCAAATGGAATAACAAATTCCTCACTTACGGAGAACTCGAGAATGTTCTCTATGTTCTCCATCATTCTCTGAAAACAAATATAACCAAAACTACGTCGGAAATAATCCCCAAGATAAGAACATATGAAACAGTTAATTCCACATGCCTGTGGCATTACCAACTTGGCCACATTAACATAGATCGTATCACAAGGTTGGTAAAGGATAACCCTTTGGATTTTCTAACTGTAGACGATCTTCCAACCTATGAACCTTGCCTTTAGGGTAAGATGACAAAATGGAGATAAGGTTACCTTCTTGGTTCTGTATGTAGATGACATTCTACTCATTGGGAATGATGTAGGAATGTTAACTATGGTGAAAGTATGGCTTCCATAGCAATTCTCCATGAAAGATCTTGGAAAAGCCTTCTATATACTGGGTCTTCGACTCTATAGAGAAAGATGGAAGCGGATAATAGGATTATCCCAAACTGCTTACATTGACAAAATAGTCAAAAGATACAGCAWGRAAAAYTCYAARAAAGGAAWTGTTCCTTTCAGGCACGGAGTCACTCTCTCCAAGAAGATGTCTCCCAAGACTTCTGAGGAGATTGATGGCATGAAAGAC
>NW_010729341.1:463604-482703 GCF_000365185.1 Nelumbo nucifera | reverse complement strand
CTCTAAGGATCTCACTGATTGGCATATCAAAGACAGCCCAATCCGACACCTAATGCAGTATCATAATCGAGTCTAGGGGTTAGGTGTAACTTTCCAGTTTTGCCCATCAATCTCCAAGGTCCAGGGCAATACTAGAAATCTGGTCCGGTTCAGGGCTTCAAGTAAACCTACACTGCATGTGCCTCGGGTCTCCCCCTAGCGGCTGAGACAGGCCACCCCAACAATTGGCAGCACACTAGTGTCAGCCTTGGCAGGATAAATCTCCCCAGACTTATCCAACGGCTGTGAACATTCTAAACTAACACGAGAACATGAATCAAATATGTACTTTATTCATTTACAATAAATGTCATAATGTACATCATTTTGATTGGAGCTAAGGGCATACAACTCTCTAACACCCCATACATCTGAAAAAATTAAATCTAGTGGACAAGAAACAACTGAAGAGGATGAGGGGAGAGGCAATCTATGACTCTTACTAATTTTACACGACTCACAAGATAAATTATAACTAGAACTAAAATGACCTTCATAGGGGAGACCGAACTCGGTGATAACTTGCTTGACCACTCGCATTGCTGGATGCCCAAGACGTTTGTGCCAATCATCAACAGAGGTATTTTTACTGATTAATGCAGAAGGCTAACTTGTATGAATCACCTCGCTTGGAAACCGATACAACCCGTCTCTACTGGTTCCTCGCAGTAGGATGTTCCCCATATAGTCCTTCACAAGAAAACAATTACCATGAAACTCAAAAAACAGTTTGTTATCTCGAGCAAATTTTTGAACAGAGAGCAGATTTTTGGAGAGCTCAGGTATATGAAAAACATTATTCAAAGAAAACTGGCGAGTAGCAGTCTGTAAAATTGAAGAACCAACATTCTTGATTTCCAAACCTAAATCGTTACCGACTTTGACTTGATATGACCCACCATATTCAGACCGAGTTTGCAGATTGTTGACATATGGCGTCATGTGATGTGTTGCGCCACTGTCCAGGTACGAGGTCAGATCGAAGGAAGACTGGGACGAAGGAGTAGAGTTGTTGTTGTAGGCCGCTAGTCCTGCTTCTTCGTTCTTGTAGTTGAGATCATACCACCGGCAACATTTGATCACACCATGTCTCGGTTTATTGCATAGCTAACAAACAATTGTATTACCACGCCCTCTGCCACCATTATTTGGGCGATTATCTGAAGAAGCATGCCCCCTACCTCTCTTGTAGGTATTCCCAAAAGGAGAGTATTGAGTGTTACTCTGATTTTTATTTTTAAAATTGGCCACATTGGCCACAGGGGGCGAATCAACTATGGTAGCATTCTGTTCTAGCCAGCCTTCATGGCCAAGGAGAATGCTTAAAATATCATCAATATCGAAGTCCTCTATGTTGGACCTGTTAGTGATAGCAGTAACAACAAATTCATACTCCGACCCTAATCTGGCTAATATGTACAGAATTAAATCACTCATTTTTACTGGTTCAGCGGCAGTTGTAAGGCTATCTGCTATTGAATTAGCTTTTCTGACATATTTGGAAATAGACATACCTTCCTTTTTGAGACTCTGAAGCTGCCTTCTGTACTGCATCAGCCTGGATCATGAGTAATTTGCAAAAGACTTGGATAAAGTGTTCCAGACATCATGGGATGAGCGATGTACTACAACTTGGGCGAACACGTTCTCTGTGAGCAACGCGATGATCTAGGAGAGAACCAGATGATCTTTCTCAAACCATTCGATGTGTGCTAGATTGAGAATCATCCGGCTTCTGTCGGTGGGATCAGGAATATACTGAGGAGGTGCAATAATAGAACCATCTACATACCCCATTTTCTGACAAAAATGCATATCTGTCCCAATCTTCATTACATTTTTACATTCTATCCAAATGCTCACAAATCTGAACCAAGATGCAAATTTGTGCTGAACCGGAATTTACACCCTTTCCAAATGCAGCCTTTAGGCTCAGTTTGGAAAGAGTACAAATACAAATTTGTAGAGTGCAAAACAATGTACTTTGTATGTATTTGCACTATACATATATGTATTTGTACTCCTTCCAAATTGAACCTTTGGTTCAATTTTGAAGGAACACAAATACAAATATGTACAGTACAAATACATACAAAATAATACAAAGTACAAGATTTCACACTACATATTTGTATTTGAACTTCTTCCTAACTGAGCCTTCAGGAAATCCTGTCTGGTTGTTGAGCTAATTTGGAGAATATTGGCAATTCCAGGTTTTTACTACTAGAATTTGGAGAATATTCTACTCCTTTCGAGCTGATTTGTACTCCTTCCAGAAATAATTCCAGGTTTTTTTCAAGGACAGCAAATATTGGCTTTATAAGTTTTTTTTTCTTTTACCAAGCATTGCTTATAAGCCTTTTGGATAGGACCCACCTTAATTAAAAAGCCAAATCTGCCACAAGAAAACCCTCTCAAATGGACACTTACTGTATTCCTCGGATTGTGGATAATAATTCTTTTAAATCTCCCGTTTGGTCCTACTAAAAATGATAAAATCATAAGTGTTTGAAAGTGAAGGATTTAATTAATCTTGGGACAGACATGAAATAATTAATGCAAGTTTCCTTGAGTAGGATGTGGATTCTATTTTAGATATTTTTCGAAATAATAATCAAGACAAAATCATTGGGAAGGATGCAGCTAATGATAAACTTTCCAAAAATCAGTTCGCGTTGAATGAATGGTCTTCTAAACATAACCCTCTAGAAGTCTAGATGGATACTTACACTAACTTCACACTACTTACTTGCAGCCGCATATGAGAAACATCTCCCATATTTGTATATTATTATTCGTGGAAAGATATTCAACACTCTATGAAGAACAAATCCAGATTCCTCTAGATAGGTCGTTGTTGTGGAGGTTGTGTTGGAATTCTATGATTGTGAAAACTGGTCTAAGCAATAGGGGGTGTTGAGGTAGATATTTTGCGTCCCTTTTATCAACAAAATCCTGACTATTCATTTTTTTTTCCCTAGTCTTTTCACTAGACTAGAGTAGCTGTTTCCGTAAGTTCCTGGTCCTTGACCGTCGTCTCAGCTGATCAATGAAATTCTTTTTCAGTTTGGAAAAAGTATAAATACAAATATATAGAATACAAAACCTTGTATTTTATATTATTTTGTATGTATTTTCACTTTATATATTTGTATTTGTAGTTTTTACAAAGTGAGCCTCTATTTCTAATTTTTTTTTTATGTTTATTTTCAATGCAGGCATTATTAATTATGTGGGAATTTAGTGAAATTCTGTCATGACTAGCTATTACCTTTTCTATGAACGCTAGAAATGATGCCATCTTCAATAAAGTCTGTCGATATGTTAATTGGATTATAAATTGTACTCTAAAACCTTTTCAATAATACTTTGTCAAAGAATCCAATTGTAGGTTCTCGTTGCATGATGGTTCAAGGTCCTGTGGGTAGAGATGTTCAATTTGGATGTTATTAAATATGATGGTAGTGTTGATTGTCAAGGTAAAGGTATTTATGGATTTTGATGATGCACGATCTAGCAGCTCCCCTGCTAGCTGATGACTTAGAAGCTGATTTGGATGGTTCCCTTGTTTAGGCCAACCTGGAGATGTCCAAGCTATATTATAAAGGAGAGTTGTGTAATTTTCTGAGAGACTTGTACAGAAACAATATTAGCCGAGCTGTGCTGGCCGAGTTGGAGATGGCCGAGTTGTTTTGTTCTGCAAGAGAGACAAAGTTAGAGTCCCCGTGTGTCTTTACCCGAGGAGGACAATCCGATGCTTAAATCAGAGAATGTTTTTAAAGTATTTCAGAAAGTGAGAGAGCTTTAGAACTTGTAATCACACATACCTTCTCTTAGGAAAATGGTGCCTTTATATAGGTGTGAGGGATTAGAGACCTCCTGTAATGGATCTCATCTTCTTGTAGAGCCGTTTCCGCATAGTTAGCTAAGTTATCACATCGGTTATGTGATCTGCACGGGCATTACAACTTGCCCGAATAACTCTGGCGGGTAGGTCGGCCTAACAGTCGAGCATTATTATTCTGGAGAACTTGGTCTTGATAACAAACTTGTGTAATAGGTCGGTGAGCATGCCTTGTAGGTCATCACTTATACCCTACTTAGCTCAGTCAATCTCCAAAGGAGGTCGCTCCTTAAGCAGAGGTCCTTTTGGTCAGCTAGGCCGAGGTACTTTAGGTCGGCCATAGGCGAGGTGCTACTAGCCGACCTGTTGGGGTGATCTGCTTATTCAATGTCAAGGTATTACTTGGATGCCATGTGTCTCTAAAGGTAGGTCTCTAGGTCTCCAATAGGTCTTTAAAGGCAGGTCACCAGTCGGCAAAGATAGATCTCTAGTAGGTCTCTGGAGGTAGGTCGCCAGGTCTCCAATAGGTCTCTAGGTCTTTGGTAGGTCTCTGGAGGTAAGTCTCCAGGTCTTTAGTAGGTCTCTGGAGGTAGGTCTCCAGGTCTCTACTAAGTCTCTGGAGGTAGGTCTCCAGGTCTCTAGTAGGTCTCTAAAGGTAGGTCTCCAAGTCTCTAGTAGGTCTTTGGAGGTAGGTCTCCAGTAGGTCTCTGGAGGTAAGTCTCCATCATTTTGTCTAAGGCAAGTCATCATCGCCTACATGGTGTTGGGGTGTCGTCTAGCTATTTTGAGATGCCACGTGTCATGATGTCAGTGGAGGTTCAAATCTGCCCTCATTAGATTTTGTTTTATAGTTGTAATAAAGTGTTTTTTGATGACCAAGGATTAAAATATCATACATTTGATCTCCAAAATTGGGTATCAGTGCATAATCAATACTTACCATTTTATTTTATTTTTACTTTTTTAAATTTATAATCATTATGAGTTGGGAAAGAGACCTAAGATCAGAGACCTTTTAAATCTATATCTATATCTATACTACTTTAGAAAGTACAAATAACCTCAATAATATTTCTGGAATTTTCTGAGGACAAAACTTACCCCTCTATATTTAAATTTGCTGATAAAAAATGAGAGCAAATAAAGTAGTTGGTTATTGATATTAAATGAGTTGAAAAGAGGTAATTTTAAGATATTCAATGCATTCAATTATCTCTCATTAAATCCAACATTTAAGGTATTAATTTGCATTCACCTTCATTGAATCATATAGTTAAGGCTTTTTTGTTTTATCTCATCATTAAATTCTATAATTAAATCCATACATAATAAATTAATAATTTCAATAACATAAAAACTTATACTTTTAATATCTACCTAGAAAAAAATAGTGTTTTCATCTAGGTGGTGGTAAGAAATTAAACCATTTGGGTCAAATGGGCCAATCCATGTTGCCACAATTAAATAATAAAATTCAAAAATATATAAAATGCAAAACATATAGAAATTAAAAAAAACGGGAACATTTTTAACATCATATATTTGACATATTAAATAATAATCAGTATGATAAACAATGTTTTAAAAGCCGACCGGAAGCCGACCCACTTTTGCCTTTAGAGTCATAGGTCACCAGGTTGCCAATCAAGGTCAAATGAGTCAAATCACTCTACATCAACACTATATGAGTGTGTATGTAAAAATACATATTTCATCAATAAATAGTACAATTATGTTTTACGACTTATAAAATGTGTATTATATATGTATTATGTTACATTTATTTATATTTTTTAATTCAGATTTTAATTTTTTATTTATAAAAATATTAAATTTTCAATTTGGGGCAAAAAAAAGGATTTTTTCGCAAAAATAGCAAGGCAAGGTGCCTAAAGCCCTTGGGATGTATAGATCTTGAAAAGTTACTCAAAATAATAAAAAAAAAATCACCTTAATCAGACATCGGAGTGCAAAGTTATGGCTTCCAAAATTTTGCACATAATTAAGTGTGCAACCTGTAACCTAGTTATTGGATCGAACGGGGCAATGGTTGAACCACTTGGGTTAGGTGGTTTTTAAGTAAAAGTGAGTTTCAATAGAACCAAACCTAACATCAAGGCTGAGTGATGGTTCAAACGGTTCAATCGGCCTCGTCAACAATATGTTGAAAACATTGATGATAAATAAGAAATGTTTTTTTGTTAATGTTGGAAATGGAATGTAAAATTTAAAACCAATTGGTAGTAAAACTATTTTCCTATTATCTCCCATTAAACCTCATATCTAAGGTATATTCTCTTATTAAATCCTATATTTAAGATATATTTTTTCTTTATTAACTTCTACTAATTAAATCCACAACATTAATTTTAATAATATGAAAATAAATATTTTAAAAAATAATTTGAAAACAAAACCATTTTCTTCCCTCTCGGTGGTGGGTAAGAAATTCAATCATTTGGGATCAAATGCATTAATAAATAATGTCATAACTAAATAATAAAATATAAAATATATAATACAACAAACTAATAAGAATTGGGCACATCACTAATATTGTATATTCATTATACTGAACAAAAATAAGTATGAAAGGTAAAAAGTATTTTTATAAATGATGAAAATGGAATGTCAAAATTAAAATCAACTTAGAAATGAAATGATGTCATAGTCAAATAATAAAATTTTTAAAAATAAAAAATACAAAGAATCACAAAAATAAATGTTATATATTTATAAAAAATAAAATATTGGGTACATCTATAATTTTATACATTCATTATATTGAACAAAAATAAATATTATACATAAAATATAATTTTATCAAAAATGGAAATGTAATACAAAATTTAATGTCAACCTAGAAATCAAACTTTTTTTGGGTCGCGGGTTAGTGGTTTTAGGTCAAATGGATTAATCAATGATATGATAGTTAAATAATAAACATTTTAAAAAGTAATAAAAAAGTACAAGTAATCAAAAGAATATATAAAAAATTATATATTAATTATGTCAATCAAAAATTAAGTGTGATAAGTAAAAATTATTTATATAATGTAGATGGAATATATAATTTAAAACTGATCCGAAAGCAAAGTTATTTTCTTATCTAAGTGATGGGTCAATGATCCAACTTTTCAATGAAATTCATGATGTCATAGTTGAATAATAAATATTTAAAAAAAAAAGATCAAACACAAAAAAAATAAAAATGTATAAAGTTTTGTCAAAGACATTTTGAAGCACTTCTAATGTTATATAATCATCATATTAAATAAAAATTATATTTATTTAAGACAGAAATGGAACACAAAATTTAGTAGTGTAGTAGATAGTAGTAGTAGTAGTAGTAGTAGTAACAATGATTGTAATTTAAAAATTCTGCACGTGCACATTTAGTACAAGTATTGAAATTTATTTTTAGTCATATTGTTACTTTTACTAATTTTCAATTTATATCTTAACTATGATATATCTAAAACTCAAGTAATTAATATGAAAAAAATTCATATGTGCAACGCACATGCTTAATTATTAGTACTTTAAAAAAGAAACTTTTGTATCGATGTATCCATACAAGTTTAGATGCATTGATACAGATACTATATGCCTGATCGATAATAGATACAAAATCTATAATTAAATTTTTAGGCTGTATTTGGTTGCAATGCAAATAAATTTGCACTGATGCAAAACTTTGGCAGAACAATTGATTTGAGTGTAAGTTCTGACCAATTTTTGGCTTATTTTGTTTGATTGCAGTACAAATGAAATAAATTAAGACATGAAACAAAATAAAGTAAAACACAAAACAAAATTAAACAAGAATTTACATTTTTTTCATTTGCAAATAAATTTCATGTATTTGTGCTAGTGCAAATAAAATTGCACAGCAACCAAACACAGCTTTAGGGTTTGGCTTTATCCTTAGCTGGAAGTATCATGGCATGGCAGACCAGGTATTTTCATACCAATATAAAAATATGATTATATTTGTAAGGATGCATATTTTTATAGATAATACATGTAAATTATATCAAAAAATTGTATAATAAACTATTGTTGCAAATTACAAACTACCCAATCAACCATAGAAGGGATCCTCAATTCCCTTGTCTGGGTGGGCTCAGAAAAGATGGCCCAAATTATCCAGTGCTTGATTCCCATTTCCTGGGGTCCTTAATTACAAGGACCCCCATCAGCAGATATTAACATTAATTGAGAATAATGTACAAGTCCCTGTCAACTTTGCCTTTTTCTGCACTTATACTTTAACGACATAGTTTGGCACA
Source organism: Nelumbo nucifera (assembly GCF_000365185.1). The sequence goes on along the minus strand of NW_010729341.1, from coordinate 474,528 downwards.
CCTTCTTTGTTTCCCAAATAGACTACCATTTATTAATTTCAAGGCTTCTAACTGCCAATTTAGCAGTTAGGACTAGTCGAAAGTGGGCATAATCTTTATTGGACCACTTTATCGTTGGGCTTTTGTGAAGTCATGCTTAAGTTTGGCCCTGTGAGCCTTGGAAATGAATCTTAATGGACTTTAGGCCCAGCTTGGAAGGCCTATATATAAACAAGTATACATATAGGAAAACATAATTATATAACATTAAAAAAAAAAACATACAAATTAAACTCTTATCAAGAAAAACAAAAAATGGAAAAAAAAAACATTCGATCATTCTCTTTTTATATTCTTTGTGAAGTTAGAACAGGCTATGGCCAAGCTGAAGAGTTGAACATTTTTTTTTGATAAGATTCAATCGTTAAGGCTATGTTTGGTTTGAAGGAAAAAATAGGAAAAGGAAGGGAAAGATATGAAAATCTATACAAGATTTGTAAAGGTTTCTCTAACTTTTCTTTCCCTACTTTTTCCTTCAAACCAAACACAACCTAAATACTACTTGCTGAGCACAGGAAGAATAGCGTTCAGTTCTCCTACTCACACTTACCCACAGGACATCACAACCATATATCGGTAATATCTCCATACTTATATGTTATCATTCATAGAGAGATATTCTCAATGTACAGCTGTGGTGTCCTGTGGGTGGGCGTGGGTAGAATTTTGTGGGTAGGAAATCAGGTAGGATCTAAAAATACTTTGCAAATAGCACAAATATTAGAAACGCCAAAAAGGAGCAGGGCAAGTGTTGAACTCTTAAAACCTTAATGGGATGCATTTGAATACCAGAAAAAAAAATGGGATGCATTTGGGATAGACTGGTATAAAGGTAGAACCTTCAATTGGTTGGGTCTGGTCAGGGAGAGGGTAGACACGTTCCCTAAGGCTATGTTTGGTTTGAACGAAAAAGTGGAGAAAGGACCCATATAAGATTTGTAAAGGTTTTCCTATCTTTTCTTTTCTTTCCTTACTTTTTCCTTCAAACCAAACACAGTGTAATTGATAAGAGAACTATAAAGACCCCGTTCCGAACCAGAAGCTCATGATTCTACATAACGACACCACACGCTAGCCATAAATGCTAAGTGAGATAGTGTTTTAACTTTTAAACCTTCAACCCGTACTCGTGAGGTGAGAGAGACACAATTGCCATTGTTGGAGATAAGAAGACAGAGAGCATCAACAATGCTTTTTCAAAGCAAAAGCGGTCATAGAATGAACCTAACAATCTGAGACATATGAGAGACAATCCAGCAAATGGATTGCATCAATGGAAGGAATATAGCAGTGATTATAAATACCAACTAATTTCAGGCATACTTCCATATAAGCATCTTATTTAGTGATGGTTTTAATTAAGGGTTAAAATTTCAATACGATATGCCCCATATCAAATGTATCATATCACATCGGGAATTGTCTAAAACATCAAATAAAGGATGTTAGAGGCATTGACCATTTTCAGGGGTAGGCATGTTTAAAACAGACCCCTTAAACAATTTTGAACACAAAAACTAAAAAAAAAAAAAGACAAAACACCTGATAGTAATACGCTATTCGTGCATATCAAGTGTATCAGTACTTTAAACCTTGATTTTAGTTGACCTTCCCACTATGATATCACCCTATAGGCTACACAACTGGACTACTTAGAGGATGGACCATCAGTTGTAATGGATCGAATGAATTAGTTGGTGGACTATCCGACTGTCTTGTGATTGTAGAAGAATAGGAATGATAGACGAGAAAACGATGATCCAGCCAAACAAATGCTGCCTGTATCTAAAATCCTTCTATGAATCATTTACTGAAGCCTAGTGATAGGATGGGACAGGATATGTGATTTACGTTTCATGGGCTTATCCAACATGCTAATTTCATTTGTTTATTTTGATGGGCTTGAATCTTGGGCTTGGGATCACCGCCAGGGCCATGACCATTATTTTTGGTAGGGTGTTAATGGACTGATTTTGGGTTGGATTCCATCCAAAACAAAATCAATTTGGACAGATTGGATGGACCAATAAAACATATTGATTGAATCAGTCCAGACTTGATGATCCAAAAAAAACTTATTGGATTGAATTGGACCTGACTCATCTGTAATGGATTTATATTGTATTGGGTCGGATCGAATCAATATCTGATCCATTGATAGAAGATAAGGATACAGGTGTCAATGGACCAGGTTTGGGTTGAAAGTTGGAACCAATCTAAATTAAAATTAATTTGAACAGATTGAATGGTTCAGACATTAAATTCGACTGGTCCAAAATGGTCTAAAATATTCGTTGGATGGGATTAGACCTCATCCATCTGTAATAAACTTATAGTGGATTGGATTGGGTTGGACCAAATATAGTCCAATTGACACCCTTACTTTTTGGCACCTTACCAGATGATTTTTTTTTTAATAAATAAATAAACTGGGATGGATCTTCTGCTGGCTCAAGATATGCAGGTTCTATTGCCAAAGCCATCACGAATTCAAGAGCGTATTTATTAAAGCCCACATTTTCGAGAAGCCTAGGCATGTTGGCCTGAATCATCCTTGCTTTAATCTCTTGAAGGTTGAAGAAGAAAGGATAACCCTTGAAAGTGACTCCCACTCACTTATTGTCTTATCGATCCCCTCCCTACACAGACGTTTCATGCTCTTATCGAAACCGGACCCGTTCGAACAGCCTTTTAGCCTTGCATTGAGAATATCTTCCCATGAAATAATGCCAATTTATGCTGATTGGGTGTTAAATCTAAAAACATTTAAATGAATTGTTTATATTTAATGTAACACCACCCTACTATATTAATTCTATTCAATTGTCAAATCTAAAAATAAATGTTTTTCTGATGATTGCTTCTTTATTATACATGAATTAGCATCTAAATGTAGATCTAATGATTTTAGAAGCATAGAACCAAAAAAGAATCTATGTTTTGGAGGTAAGGTTTTTGATACTTGTTGGTGATGATGCGCATTTTGGCAGCTCCCCGGCTGGCAGGTGATTCAGATGCCTGGCTGAATAATTTCTATCTGGAATATGGCTTGGATGTCTAGCTGAATGGTGACGAGCTGGAGAGGTGGCTCTGATGCCTAACTAAATGGTGGCATGCTAGAAGGTGGCTCTGATGCGACCTGCAAGGAAACAATATCAAAGTGCCCGATTTGCATTACCCGGAGTGGGCACTTTGATGCTTAAGTTAGCGAATTAGAGATTTTAAGATAGCTAAATGTGAGAGAGCTAGAGAACTGCGAGAACTAACTTACGCATCTACCCCCTGGAGTTGGAGATAAGGCCTTTATATATGCATTGTTTGGCGTGAGCATCACGCAACACATCCAGGATCTCCGAAGGACGTGCCTAACTACTTCAAAGTCCTCGGAGGTAGTCGTGCACGTAGGTCAATCTTTGCGCCTTACTTAGTTTCTCCCAAAACATTCGGTGTGAGAGCTGACTTCCGAGAGACCAAGGAGTGATGGGATGCATGCAGAAATCGACGGCGAGAACGTCTCATAGATCGCCAGGTTGGCACAAGAGGCAGATCGCCAGGTCGGTGGTGGAGGCAGGTCGCCAGGTCAGCACCAGGGGCAGGTCGCCAGGTCGGGACTAGGGGCAGGTCGCCAGGTCAACACCAGGGGCAGGTCGCCAGGTCAACACCAGGGGCAGGTCGCCAGGTCAACACCAGGGGCAGGTCGCCAGGTTGGCGCTAGGGGAAGGTTGCCAGGTCGGCGCTAAGGGCAGTTCGCTAGATTGGCACTAGAGGCAGGTCGCCATGTCGGCACCAGGGGCAGGTCGCCAGGTCGGCGATAGTGCCAGGTCGCTAGCTGGGACTCCATCATTTTGGCTAAGGCAAGTTGTCACCTAGGTGGTTTTGGGTGTCACCCAGTTGTTCTAAGATGCCATGTGTCATGATGTTAGTGGAGGGCCAAATCTGCCCTCATCAATTAATCCCCACTCCCGAGTTGAGATCAACTCAGCAAAGGGAGTAGATTTGTACTTCGTTGTAAGTCCTTGGGCCTGTTACCAACATATTTTGTGATTGGCATAGGGGTCCTTGATGTTGAAGGCAGTTTGGCTTCTCTTTGTGGTATGTGCGTCGATGTTGGAATTTATCGTCTACTCCTATGATAAGCCACAAGGAGCGCAACCTGCGGGGGCAGCTTTACAAATTGCAAGTTGCCAGCTTGCATGGGAACCTTGAAAGGCTCAACCCACAAGGGCGATTATAGTCTGTTGGCCGCTGACTCCTGCGGGAGCCACAAAGGGCTCGACCTGTTGGGGCAACCTCATGACCAGGGCTGACAAGGCTCGTCCAGGCTGATTACATGTGTCGCCAGGTCGGCGGAAGCAGTTTCCAGTTCGGAGGCAGATCTCTAGGTCGCCAGGTCAACAAAATTTTGATAGTCTAGTTTTGCTCTTAGCACCTCAGCCTACAGACACCTCGTCACCTAGGCAGGACTGACCTGCGAGGGCGGCTCCACAACCTACTGGCCATCAACTCCCATGTAAAGCATGGAGGGCTCGATCTGCAGTGCAACCTCACAGTTTGTTGGCTATCAACTCCCACGGGAACCACGGAGGGCTTAACTTGTGGGGTGGCCTCACATTCTATTGGTCGTCAACTCTCACAGAGAGCACGTAGAGTTCGACATATGGGGGTGGCCTCACAGTTAGGGAGATTTTGTCAGGGCAAGACTATGAGAACTCGTTTGGGCTAATCATTTTGCTTCCACCCCCCTAGAGGGTTCTTTCGATCAAGCGCTGTTGTTGTTGCTTGAAGATGTTATTACTTGAGGCTCAGAGAATCGGGTGAGAAAATAGCCTTTGTAGCATTTCCCACACACAACGCCAATTGATGAAGCGCATTTCTAACTACTCCTAGCTGGAGGGCGATCTAGCTTCCAATCGAGCAGTGAGTTGGATCTATCTGCAAAACAATGGATCAAAGAACCTGGGTAGCTAATCCAGCGAGGTCGCTCCGATGCTTAAGTCAGTAACTCTGTTGTGCAAGCTTAAAAGCTTGAGAATTTGGGAGCTAGTGAGCTGTGAGAACTAACTTACGCATCTACCCATGGAGTTGGAGGTAAGGCCTTTATATAGGCATTGTTTGGCGTGAGCATCACGCAACACGTCCGTGATCTCCGGGAGGACGTACCTAACTGCTCCGAAGTCCTCGGAGGTAGTTGTGCACATAGGCCAATCTTTGCGCCTTACTCGGTTTCTCCCAAAACATTCGGTGTGAGAGCTGACTTCCGAGAGACCAGGGAGTGATGGGATGCATGCAAAAATCGACGGAGAGCACATCTCGTAGATCGCCAGGTCGGCGCTAGAGGCAGGTTGCCAAGTCGGCAGTGTAGGCAGGTCGCCAGGTCGGCAACAAAGGCAGGTCGCCAGGTCGCCACTAGGGGCAGGTCGCTAGGTCGGTGCTAGGGGCAGGTCGCCAGGTCAGCGCTAGAGGCAGGTCTCCAGGTCGGCACCAGGGGCAGGTCGCCAGGTCGGCACTAGGGGCAGGTCACCAGGTCGGCACCAGGGGCAGGTCGCCAAGTTGGCACCAGGGGCAAGTTGCCAGGTCGGCGACAGTGCCAAGTCGCTAGCTGGGACTCCATCATTTTGGCTAAGGAAAGTTGTTGCTTAAGTGGTTTTGGGTGTCACCCAGTTGTTCCGAGATGCCATGTGTCATGATGTTAGTAGAGGGCCAAATCTACCCTCATCAGTTGGGAAATGGGGTCACTGAAACTTGGAGGAGAAACTCTGAGGCGTGTCCGAAGACACTGTCTTTAAAACGTTATTTGCCTCCACTCAATTCCATTGAGTTTGCTATTGGGTTACAGGTAAATCCATTCCCATGATACAATAGAGCTTTGGGCAAGAATCTACGACCAGCAAAGTTGAAGAGTCTCCAAAGAAACCTTTTGTGAGACAGTAACAGACCGGACTAGGAGAGAGAGACAAAGTGATTTTCGAAAATTGTGTGTGCAAAAGCTTAAATAATTCATGGAGCAGAGGAAGGTGCTGGTTTAGAAAAGGCACCTTGAAATTGTGACTATTAAAAGGTAATTAACAATTAATGATTGTTAACTTTTAATGGTGCCTCTTGATCACACCTGATCGAATCATGGTCATTGATCACATCAACGGTCAGCCTTGCACCAAAAGCTAAAGCCGCCCTTCGCAAGCCACACGAAGTGCGAGCAAAGTGCGCCTCATTGTGTTGCGCATACGCGTGCGTGCATGTTGCAGGGTAGCTAGCCTCCATACTCTCCTCTTTATATCTAAGAAGTGTAAATCAAATCCTATTAAAAAACCCAAAAGAAATCTTGTAACTTTCCAATGTGGGACAAGTTAAAAACTGGTTTTAGTAAGAGAAAAAGTTATTTTTCAAATATGTGCGCAAGTGTGTTTTTTCATGTAATTGACCAATCAAACCCCATTGGATTTAATCTCTAATGAGATTAAAATCCAGTAGTTTGTGATGCACCAAAATATATCTCTACACTGCCACATAGGATGCCAACAAAGAACCAGGTCATTATTGGACTGTTTCTTCAAGTGGGCAGTTGATGGAGGAAACATTTCACAATTGTTTTACCCAAAACAGTCTCAACTAAATAGAAAGTTGATATTTAGGCCCTGTTCACTTTTCAGTAAGTATTTATCCAGGTAAGTGCATTTACCCCATGTTCTTTTATTTCCAAAGAATCCAATATGTCCTTGGCCAGCTCGATCTGATCGAACTGCCTCTATATCGGATTGTCCAGGGAGGCAATGATATAGCACCATGCCCGCGAATTTTTCTCTTCCCACTCAAGGTATTCCCTCCTATGGGCCTCAGAAGCCCTATCACCCGAATGCTTCGGGGCAGGGTTTTTAGCCACCTTGTCCAACTTCTCAAAAGTTAGGACCAGCATAAGGTTACGGTATCTGTCAACATAGTTTGGTCATTTAAGTTTGTTGTCATCCAACAGCTTTGCAAATTGTCCGTTTGCCATTTCTAATAAAAAGCAAACATAAAAAGCCATTATTAGAAGAGGCAATTTTGTTCTAAGTGTTGACAACTTTTCTCTTTGGTGGAAAAGTTATTTATCCACCTAAGAGATATGTATCACTTACCTAGAAAAATAAATTTTCCTTAAACCCCATATAACTTTAAAAAATAAACATTTCAAGTAAAAACAGCCACAATACCAAACATCACCAAAACTATTCCTTCCCTACATTAATTTGTAATTTTGATAAAGTGGCTTTTTCATGGTAGGAGAGTGGCAAGCCATGCATTACTACCTATATTTTGTATTAAAAGTAAAACCCAATTTTAGCGACTGAACAATTAAAACCCCTTGATTTTAATTGGTTTAGGATTTTGCCTGATTGGTTAGCAATCTGAACCTGATCTATCCTCTTATCTTACTTTACATTAAAGACCAAACAAAATTAAAGAAAAAAAAAAAAAGGAAATCAAACTGAGCTTTCTGCCCCCTTGATAAAGTGCTAAATAAATCTTTTTGTTCTTGTCTTCTTATTATAATTAAATCTCTTTTGCCTCCCAATCTCCCATAATGCACCGTTTACTGCATCTCTCTTTATTTCCATTCTTAATAACAAAATAGTTGAAAGACTCGGCGGCGTTCATAGCTCATACGTCATTGCGTGCCCCAACGCTATTATATATTAAAACTTAGCCATTCTCCAAGATAGAGGCTCTAGCTCAAAGCTTTTATTTCACTATCAAAGCTCCAGTCATTCTTCAAGACAGGTAAGGTGCAAAACTTTTCCTCTGCTATGTATACGAGGAACTACACATCTTGGATATGGAGGTACAAGAAACATACACAAAGACTGCGTTCAGGTTTGAAGTCTTTCTTTTGGATACCAAAACAGGGGCTCTGCCCAATTGTCCCTTTCACCCTATCCTTGAATGACGAAGATCTTTTAAAGTTTTACATGAACAGGTTATTCAAGTGGTAGTAACAACTCAGTTCATGTACCATAACACAAACCTTCGTTTCAGGTAAACTCTCTGTTCGAAAATCACATTTTAAATGGCAAAACAGGGCTCCGCCCCATTCTCCCTCTACCTATCCGTGAAATATCATTTTAGTTTTTGAGGATTGGGAGCTTTGTCTTTGGTCACCAGGCAATGATACCAGAACAACTATCGATAGAACAGCGAAGGAATGTGAAGATAAATAGACTCCCACAACGACTTACCTGAGTTGGAGAGACGAAGATGAAAATTTCCCTGCAAATGTAACCTGACACAACCTGTCCACGATGGATGAATAGATCGTAATGAGGACTTGAGGACAGCCTACCCAATTGGAGATGAATAGATTGTTGTCGGTGTTGGTAGTTCCATTAGAACCATAGAGATGAGTTTCTAGATATATATATCCACACCTGTTAGGATTTTTAAGTAGACAAAGTAGGAGTCTCTACTTTCCTTTTTAACGTCCCTTTTCTCACTTCTCAATTTTCTTGGGTCCTTTACAAGCCAAGCCAACCAATGACTGGAACAACAATAAAACTTGCCTAGATTTTGTTCAGAATGGCCACTGGCCATTTTCCGATTAGTTGGGCTTGGGCAATTGGAAGTAATTGATTGCGCGTATAGACCGTTTATACATTCGGGTAAGGACGACAAGGTAAACATGTATTGTTCATCCGTTGTCAATCCATGTAAATGGGTTTCTAACTTTCTATCCGTACTTCGATCCAAACCCTTTTTCAAATCCATGCTCATGTTTGAGTCAATTAAACAAAATTTTAAGGTCCTTACATAAAAAATTATTGTTTTCAAATTCATTATTACATATAAAATTAATTTCCATTAGTATCAATGCAATTAATTTAATAAAAATGTTTTTATTAATAAAAATTAGTACATCAAAAAATCTAACTTCATAATTAATATACTTACAAGAACTAATAGAATTAACAACATTTAATAAAAATTAATCAAGCAATAATTAATAAAAGCAAATTTATTAATATATTATTAAATAAAGTTCAATAACATTTATTAAACAAAATTAGTATTTAATAGAAAATAATAAACTGTCAATTTATTATTATTCCAAAATAATGTTAATATAAAGTAAAACTAAAATTAAAATTATTATTAAAAAGTTATTAATAATTAAATTCCAAACAATTCCATTAATTTTATTAAATTAAAATTTGTTAAAGTTCTCTCTCTCTCTCTCTCTCTCTCTCTCTCTCTCTCTCTCTCTATCTATCTATCTATCTATCTATCTCTCTCTCTCTCTCTCTCTCTCTCTCTCTCTATATATATATATATATCTATCTATCTATCTATCTATCTATATATATATAGCATGTCTCTCCTTTGAGAGAAGCTATTTATCTATTTTCTCTATTTTTTTGTATTTTTTCTTAATTTATTTTTTCAAATATAAAACGGTAATATAGATTAATAAAGTTATACATTATTAGAGAGAGACCTTTGGGTTTTCCAGAGCCTCTTATTTTAATGCATGTTATTATTACATTTAAAAGAGAGAGAGAGAGAGTAGTAATAATAATAATAATATAAATCAAGGTTTTTAAAACCGACTATGAGGAAACCTTTTCACCCGTGGCCATGCTTAAATCCATTAGGACCCTGCTAGCTGTAACAGCATACCATGATTACGAGATTTGACAAATGGATGTCAAAACTGCCTTCCTGAATGGAGATCTTAGTGAAGGATATGTATATGCAGCAACCGCAATGTTTCATAGCTACAGGTCAGGAACACATGGTATGTAAACTCAACCGATCCATATATGGACTTAAGCAAGCTTTTAGGAATTGGAACATCCAGCTTGATTCTACCGTCAAAGAGTTTGACTTTGAGCAAAATCCGGATGAGCCCTGTGTTTATAGGAAAACCAGTGGTGAAAAGGTTATGTTCTTGGTTCTGTATGTAGATGACATTCTACTCATTGAGAATGATGTAGGAATGCTAACTATGGTAAAAATATGGCTTTCACAACAATTCTCCATGAAAGATTTTAAAGAAACCTCCTACATACTAGGTCTTCGACTCTTTAGAGATAGATCGAAGAGGATAATAGGATTATCCTAGTTTGCTTACATTGACAAAATAGTCAAGAGATACAGCATGGAGAACTCCAAGAAATGAAATGTTCCTTTCAGGCATGGAGTCACTCTCTCCAGGGGCATGTCTCCCAAGACTCCCAAAGAGATTGAGAGCATGAAAGAGGTTCCCTATGCCTCAGCCATAGGGAGCATCATGTATGCCATGCTGTGCACTCGTCCTGACATTTCTCAGGCAGTGAGTGTGGTAAGCAGATACCAATCTAACCCAGGGCAGGAGCATTGGACCATTGTGAAAAACACACTAAAATACATTCGAAGGACAAAAGATTTTTGTCTGGTATTCGATGGTAGTTCACTACAGATCCAAGGGTATACTAATGTTGATTTTCAATCAGATCCAGATGATAGAAAGTCTACATCTGGTTATATCTTCATGATAATATCGTGTGCTATTACCTGAAAAGCAGCAAACAGAGGTCCTGAGTGGTAAGAATAGCAGTCCACAACCCAAGCCGAACACATTGCCGTAAGTGAAGCTGCCTAATGAATGAAGGTGTTCATTCTGGAATTTGGAATTCAGCACATCACACATTCCACTGTTTTGTGACAACACTGGATCTATGGGAGATTGATGTTAAAAGGAAGCATCAACGGAGAATGTGGCAGACCCATTGACTAAGCCACTAACACAGAAAGTGTTTGAGAAACAAGTGTAAGACCATTGAGGGTAATACCTGATGGGATAATCTTGCATCTGCCCACAGTCCTTGGGTTTTTATAAGGTGGCTTGACCCAATGACCATTTAGTGTAAATGTT
>NW_010729341.1:391703-463494 GCF_000365185.1 Nelumbo nucifera | reverse complement strand
GCTGATGTGTAGATCAATGTTTGGGTCCCACGCCATACAAGGATAACCAACTGGGCAGCAGATTGAGGGGCTAGTGAGCAGATAGACTTAATGGGCCTAAAGCCCAATTTGAACTGGCTTAATAAGATTAATTAAAAGAGGGCAGCTCTGGGATTTAAATCAGCAGATAGAATAAGAGGTTATCCCTATCCACTCAAAGAGTCCAGATCCAAATAAAGATTTGGATCAGGAAACTCCTAATTAGATTAGGAAGGTTGATCTTTATCTGCAGATAAGATAAGGGATTATCCTTATCTCTTAAAGAGATTCCAGATCCAAATAAAAGATTTGGATTAGGAAACTCCTAATAGGATTAGGAGAACCTCTCTTTAAGGCTATAAATAGGAGAGCAGGGAGGACCTCCAAACCATCTCACAGACTGTTGAATTACTGAGAGAGACAACACAATTTGACTGCACTGTCTTCTTCTCTCCTGCTCTTGCCACCCTACTAGTTCGATCTCCACTTGTGGGAGTGATCAAGAAAGGTTCTTGATATTACCTTTTGGTAGAAAAGGTAACCTGAAGTCATGCTCACCAGCCCTCCATCACATTCTTGCTGAAGAATTTGGTTCATGCTGAAGAATCATCCTGTTGATTCTGCTCCACCTCACACTGTGTCATCTTCAGTGGGAGCAGTCTTTGGTTTTTCCTTGGGCGTGAACACCTTCATTGGGAGTTACTGTTACTCCGTATCAAGTATATCCCTCTCCTACCTTTTGGTTTCAGATCTGGCCCGGTTTGGTTTCAAGATTGATCCTTAAAAATGCAGTTTTCTAAAATAGGGAATGTGATTCCCACATGGGAGAGAGAGAAATTTTTGAAATTTTGCCCAACCTTCCTATAGGGTTAGGCCATCCATACGATGGATCTCTCATCCCCTTCACGCGAAGCTACCATGTGTCGGATTATGACTGAACGCCTCTAAGTCAGAATCCTGGCTAAACATGTGATGTGTGTGCCCGTCACTCGATTGCCGACCCACAGAAGGGGCCTCTAGGCCCCCAAAGGCACGTGCCATTGGTGAAGCCCTCGTGACGGATGAGCCACATGGGCCGCCTTGAAGCGCAATTCCCACCGGGTGGTGGGTAGAATCCTTTGTAGACGACTTAAATATGTGATAGGGTATTGTAAATGGTTGCTGCCATGATCCACTGATATTCAGCCCTCTATCGCATCGGTTTGCCCCTCCCCCGACATTTTCCATCCCGCAACGATTTGTCCCTCCCCCCAGTAACGAGTTTTCAGAAGAAGTCCCTCCCCCATGCATCGTAGTGTGCCAAGAACAAAGTCCCTCCCTCTYCTTTTCAACATAACACACGCTTGTGAAAGTCCAACTCATCAAAACAACTTTCCATATCCCATGGCTCCACACCCACCATATCCCCATAGAGGTTATCGATGCTACCCTCCCCCAGGCCCCTCCCACTCGGTCGACTGCACAAAGCTGCCATGGTGCTAGCCGGTGTGAAAATCTAAATCATAGAACAAACTTACCTCCCCTCCTTTTCAACATAACACCCTTGGGAAAATCTAACTCATGAGAACAACCTTCCATTATCCCATGTCTCCACACCCCCCATATCCCGATAGAGGTTATCGGTGTGCATTGCCGACTACACATTATGCCCCTGTGGCCTGCTACTGTGCATGTAAGTGTGGTTGTGCATGTGTAGTGCGCAGCGGGCTGGCTGCATGTGCGTGGGCATGCGCGCGCAGCGGGCTGCGTGCGCGGGCGTGCGTGTGCGGGCATGCGCTGGCATGCATGTGCGTGCGTGTGCGGGCGGCGGTTGTGCATGGATGTGCGTGTGTGTGCATGAATTGCCACCGTGTGGGTGTGCTGTGGTGCCCCCGTGGTGTGTCATGGTGCAAGTGGTTACTATGGTGCCTCCATGTGCTGTGACCAATATTAGAAAACACTAAACTACCGTGGTGTGTATTAAATGTGTTAACACTACACGTGTAGTGTTTTCTACTATTGTAGTGACAGGACTGTAACACATCATGTAGTAGTTTACAGCCCTGCTACACCCACCGTGTGTAGTGTAGAGCTGTAACACTACCACTTGTGTTAGGTGCATCAATTCCACTTTTGAATAGTGTGTAGTTTACAGCCCTACTACACTATTAACACAGGGTGCAAGTGGGTGTGCATCGTGGGGGATGTGCTGACACTGCACACAAAGCCCCATGCTGCATCATTTTGCACTATGTGGGTGCGCACACCCACATTGCAATTGGTGCCTCATGTGGTGTGTTGTGGTGCAAGGGATGTGCACACCCACATTGCACCAGTGACCATTGTTGTTCTTTCAACATATCACCCATACACACCCCCATGTCACCGCTTTGATTGATAGTCCCAAACTCGTCTTTGTGCACCTTTCTTGCATGAAACTAGCTCATCTTTCATAAAATTAGTGTGGGAGTGTTCCCTTTTGATTCCATTAAATCCCATTTCTACAAAATAAAATTTCCCAATTTTTTGTAATTTCTAGAAATTAAATTTTATTGAAAAACCATTTCTGTCAATACTTTTCGGCATTAAACCAGCTTATTTTGGTGCACAAATTTTTTTTCAGGTGTTCCAAGCAACCTCCGTCCTCCAAAATTATTTTTTTCAGATTTTTCCCAAATTTTGGTAATTTTTAGTGATTAAAAATTAATAAAAATAAATATTTTTCTCAAAAATTTTATTTTAATTAATTTTATCATTATTCAAGCCTAACTAATGCCACGTGTCAAGTTTAAGACCAATCTAAGTCGTACATCTCAAGATAACCCCAGTATGATTTTTCAAAAAAGTGATGTTTCCTCCTAACAGAGCCCCAAAAGCTTAACATACTCTTTGAGGGGGGGGTGACTCTATGGGGTTCTTTCATGGAGAATTGCTGTGAAAGCCATACTTTCACCGTAGTTAGCATTCCTACATCATTCCCAATGAGTAGAATGTCATCTACATACATAACCAATAACGTAACCTTATCACCATTGGTTTTCCTATAAACACAGGGCTCATCCGGATTTTGCTCAAAGTCAAACTATTTGGCGATAGATTCAAACCGGATGTTCCAACTCCTAGAAATTTGCTTAAGTCCATATATGGATCGGTTGAGTTTACATACCACGTGTTCCTGACCTGCAACTATGAAACCTTGTGATTGCTGCATATAGATATCTTCACTAAGATCTCCATTCAGGAACGTAGTTTTGACATCTATTGCCAAATCTCGTAATCATGGTATGCTGCTACAGATAGCAGGATCCTAATGGATTTAAGCATGGCCACGGACGAAAAGGTTTCCTCATAATTTATTCCTTCTTTCTGAGTGTACCCCTTCGCCACATAGCTATGTTGGATCTACGGGCTTTAGCTAAAGCTTGAAGCCCGATTTGTACACAAAATGTCTTAATTTCAGTATACTTTTATAAACTAATATTATATTAATTTAGTAATAATTTAATAAATTAAATAAACTAATTTATATTTCTTAATAGTAAATTGATATTTATTAATAATTTAAGAAGCATACATATATATATATATTATATAACATAAGTACCTTTTTATATATGTAATAGTATCGAGTTGTGCTTATTTGAGAAAGCTCGAGCTCAAGCCTATGAGCCTAAAATTGTCCAAGCCTGATAAATAGCGGGTCAGGTCAGGCTGGGCCGTCAGGCAACCTGGCCCATGAATAGGTATAATTGTATATATAAACAATTGTATACATCAAAAATCATATGAAATAAAAATTTAAACATCCTTTTCATTTTTTTTGAAATGGACCTCTCATAGCTTGGCTCGGTTTGCGGCCTGGCCTGGCTCAAGGCTCAGCCCAGCATGACCCGATTTACACTTCTACTTGAGCTCTCCCAATACTGGGGACAGGGCGGGGAAATTCGAGGATTCCCCATCCTTGATGAGGAGTGGTTGCTTTGCCTTGAACCCGATTGACATTGGGGACGGGGCGGGAATGGGGTAGAGTATCTTGACGATGGGGCAGGGATAGGAATGTCGGTGCCCTGCCCTGAATCCACCCGTTGTCATTCCTATATAATTATTAATTATTAGTGAAATTAATAAAAATGTTAGTTTTTGTAATTATTTTTATTTATTTAAAGTTAACCAAAATTTCATTTAAAAATAATAACAGTTATTAAAATTACTATAAATTATTAATAAAACTAAATTTATTGAAAAATATGTATTCATATTAAATTAACAATAATTATTTTCTGTAAATCAACATTAAATAAAAATACAATTATTTAAATGTTAGATATTAACAATAACTTTGAATACTTTTAATTAATTAACAAAAAATTTTGAATATTAATTAATATTAAATAAAATACTTAAATCTTTCAGATTTTCCGGTACATGGTATGGGTCCCCGCTAGTATATATTGAAGTAATGAAATCAGACCAAATTCCTTCCCAATCAGACACGTGGCAGCCCTATTGTAAGACCTCTTAGTAATTTGCAAAATCAAGAACCATGTGAGTAGTGGCCTTCCAAATTTTATGAGAAAAAGTAGACACGTGTCAATAATCTGAGAAGTGGTCATTCAAGAACACAGCCCACCTCCATGCAAAGTCATATGTCATTAGAAATCTTTTTTACAAAAAGTGAGGAGTGGGAAAATCCCACTCTCTATCGTTTCCTTAAAAAAAAGGAGAATATGCAACATTTCAATTTTCATCTCTGAACAATATGCAACTTCATCCAACCGAACTAGCTATTTTTCTGCACATTTAGAGAGGTTTGCATCTCTGAGAAGTCTGCAACTCAGAGAAATCTACAACCCAGAGAACTCTGCAACTTATACAAGGCTGCAACTTAGAGAAGTTTAAACTTCAGTAATACTTCAATCAGTTAATCTACTATATGCTCTATTCTTTTTTTAGTTTTTTAGTAGTTATTTAATGTTAAATCGGTTAGCTTTGACCGAACTATCTATCTTAATATTTTATTACTGTTAAATTTAAAACCAATTTAAATATAATTACTGTTAATTCTTTTAATTACTGATAACGGGTTTTTGGGTTGGACTCCTAATTAATCTGAATTCATTTCTTACTGTTAAATACAGTAGTTATTTACTCTTAATTACCTTTAAATAATTCTGGTTTTTAGTCAATATTGTTAATTATTTAAAAATAATTATTGTTATTTATATTACTGTTAATTAATAAATAAATTAATTTAATTGTATTTATAGTAATTTATTAAATTACAGATAAACATTATTAATTAATATTAATTATAATTACGGATATTAAATAATCTTTATTATATATCGATAATGTTCGTAATTATAAATTGGTAATTGACAATATTAATGAATCTGAATATTAATAATAGAAATAAATATAATATTAAAATTACCTATTGTAATATCAGTAATGGTAATAATAATATTTGAAAACAATAAATCAACCAAAGTGTTTTTTAATAAATTGACCAAAATTACTCAAAATATCAAAATTAATGTCAATGTTAGAAAAATAAATTTTCCAATGAAAGGTTATCAATAATTTTTAATTATGAAATATATATTTATTAGTACTTTAATTAATTATTAATTTTTCACTAATAGTTAACGAAAATAACTGAACAGATTAATATATACTTATTGCTAAAAAGTTTCTGAAGTTTGTTAATGGTTATTGAAACTACTTATTTTAACTAATGTCATGAGTAATTATTATTTTCAAATTTTAACATTTTTAGAAATTAATGTAATTAATTAATTACCAATTAATAAAACCAGAATAGCTTGATTTTAAATATTGTTTTGCAATCTGAAATTATTGAAAATAAAAAAAAAATATTAATTAAATGTCTACTGTCACTTCCTCCGTGACATCAGACACAACACAGAAGGTTACAGGAATCTTAGGGACGAGATTGAAGAATTGATTCACTGCGGGTACTTGAAAAAGTTCATCAAGCATGAGGACAGGGAGATGGTGAACCGACAGGCTTACCAAAGAAGGGAAGCTCGAGAATCAAGCAGAAGGAACAATCAGCAACCACCTCGGCAACAACCACCACTAGAGGACAGGTCGGTTCGCGGGGTGTTCAATATGATCACCGGTGGGTCCATTGTTGTGGGGTGCAGTACAACAGTAGTGAAGACCTCAGTTCAGGAGTTAGAGCATGAAGATGAGAACCCACTGAAGCGACCTTAGGTTGAGGAGCCCATCTACTTCATCGAGGACGATGCACGTGGAATCCAGTATCCACACGATGACTCCCTCGTCGTCAAGCTTATAATTAATGACTTCGAGGTGAAGTGGGTACTGGTAGACTCCGGGAGTTAGGCAAACATCTTGTTCTTGGAAGCATTTGATAAGTTGTAGTTGGAGCAGAAAGATCTGAAGCCATTAGACACACCCTTAGTCAGGTTTAGCGGCGGGGTGGTCAGGCCCCTTGGCCGAGTCATAGTGCCAGTAGCAGCGGGAGCATGGCCCAACTTAGTGAGCTTCAAGCAAATGTTCTTCGTGGTCACGACTCCGTCCCCCTACAATGCTATCTTAGGTCGGCCCATCTTGCATGCCCTGCGTGCGGTGGTGTCGACCTACTACTTTTCCATGAAGTTCCCGATGAGCTGTAGAGTGGGGGTAGTACGAAGCGACCAACTCAAGTCACGTAAGAGCTACATAGCCACGTTGAAGGGCAAGGCGAAGTCGGCGGAGGACGTCGAACTAGAGCCACCACCTGAACATACGGAGGAGCTAGCTGCCCCAATGGAGGAGACAGTCCAAGTACCAGTTTCTGACGCCAAGCTGACAAAGACCCTCCAGATCAGCGCTCTACTAAGCGAACCACTTCGATCACAACTAGTAAGTTTCCTATTCAGTAACTTAGATTTTTTTGCTTGGTTCACAGAAAAATGGCTGGCATAGGCCCTAGTATAATAACTCATAAGCTTAATGTGGATCCCTTAGTCAGGCCAGTTAGAAAAGAAAATGGAATCTCGCCCCAGAGCAGTGGAAGGTAGTTGATGAGGAGGTCGAAAAGCTCCTCGTAGTAGACTTCATTAAGGAGGTCCAATACCCAACCTGGGTGGCCAACCCTGTACTGGTGAAGAAGGCCAACTGAAAGTGGTGCATGTGCGTCGACTACACTAACCTCAACAGAGCCTACCCAAAGGGCTGCTTCCCCCTTCCTAGAATAGACTGCCCAGTAGGCGTGACCTTAGGGTACGAGTTCCTGAGCTTCACAGACGCTTACTCTGGCTACAACCAAATTAGGATGGACTTAGCCGACCAGGATAAAACAACTTTTGTAACCGAACTAAGGCTGTACTGCTATAAAGTAATGCCCTTCAGACTAAAAAATGTTGGAGCAACCTTCTAGCGCCTTGTAAACAAAGTATTTGAACCATTGATTGGCAATAAAGTTGAATGTTACTTTGATGACATGGTCATGAAGACCCAGTTTTCAAGTTCTCTAATTGATGATTTAAACTGTGTTTTTCAAATTCTAAGGAAATTTTACATGAAGCTCAGCCCGAACAAATGTGTCTTTGGGGTCACGTCAAGTAAATTCCTTGGCTATATAGTGAACCAACATGGCATCGAGGCCAACCCAAATAAGATAAAGGCTATACTAGATATGAAAACGCCCCAAAAAATAAAGGTAGTCCAAAGGTTAACTGGCCAGGTAGCCGCCCGAAACCGGTTTATGTCGAAGTTGGCAAGTTGGTGGCTACCCTTCTTTAAAGCAATTAAAAAGAATGAGGACTTTGAGTGGTCCGACGAGTGCCAACTCACATTTGACGAGTTGAAGAAATACCTAAGTTCACCACTGGTTCTAACCCGACCTGAGGAAGGAGATAAGCTGAAGTTGTACCTCTCCGCGAGTGACGAGGTGGTCAGCTTGGTACTAATCAGAGAAGTAGACCGCGAGTGACGAGGTTTTGCAGGCAACTGAGACAAGATATCTTGATATCGAGAAGCTGGCCTTCGCACTGGTCATCACAGCTCAGAAACTATGCCCTTACTTCCAAGCCCACACGATCGTCGTCCTCACCAACAAAACCTTGAGGCACATCCTACTAAAGCCCGAGGTGTCAAGCAGATTAACGAAGTGGGCCATCGAGCTAAGCGAGTACGACATCCCGTTCGAGCCACGTCCAGCGATCAAAGCTCAAGTCTTGGTAGATTTTGTGGTGGAATGCACGTTCAGCACGTTGGCCCCTGAGGTGGCTAAGCCGGTTAGCACGTTGGAGGTGTTAACCAGTGTGGCATTGATCCCAGTCAGATAAAGCCCAACTTGGGATGAGGAGCCCTAGATCCATTACATAAATAGCTCGTCTAATCAACGAGGAAGCGGTGATGGACTCATATGTACGAGTCGAGTGAGGTGAAGCTGGAGTACGCTCTCTGGTTTGAATTCGAGGCGTCAAACAATGATGCAGAGTATGAGGCACTGATAGCCGGGCTGAACTTAGCAAAGGAAGTCAGCGCAAAGCACATTGTAGTATGCAGCGACTCCTAGTCGGTAGTGAACGGCGAGTACAAGGCTCAGGAGCCTATCATGATGGCTTATCTGGCTAAAGTAAGGGAACTCCTGCCTTCATTCCCTTCCTGGTTTATCCTACAGGTATCGAGGTCAGAGAACGTTGAGGCTAACACATTATCAAGGTTGGCAAGCACAAGTGACAACACCATGAGGACGGTGTATATAGAAGACCTGCCTTGACCCATCATTCTTGAGGGGGCAGAAGAGATCGCTCCCGTGTTGCAAGCAGAACCAAACTAGGTTGACCTACTTGTCGATTATCTGCTCCACGGGACCCTACCAGCAGACCGCAATGCAGCTCGGAGGGCAGAGTGTCAGTCAGCTTGGTACATTCTTATCGACGACCGACTGTATAGGAGATCCTTCACGCTCCCCTATTTACATTGCTTGCGGCCTTCAGAAGCAGACCAGGTACTCCATGAGATCCATGAAGGCCTTTGTAGAGGACACCTAGGGGGTAGGTTCTTGCCCAAAAAGTGCTAAGGCAAGGGTATTATTGGCCTATCATGAAAGCAAATGCACTTGAGCTCGTTAAGAAATGTGACAACTGCCACGTGCACGACAACATCCTCTAACTTGCCGCCGACCTGAAGTATCTGACCAGCCTGGGGCCTTTCACTTAGTAGAGGGATAGATATCCTCGGTCCATTCCCACCAGCAACCGGGCATAGAAGATTTTTGGTTATGGCAGTCAACTACTTCATGAAGTGGGTGGAAGTCGAGCCATTGGTGACAATCACAGCCCAGAACGTGCAAAACTTTTTCTGGAAAAACATACCCAAGGTGCTGATATCGGACAACGAGAAGCAGTTCGAGGATATTAAGTTCCAATACTGGTGTGCTGAGATGGGGATTCCGCAAAATTTCATGTTGGTAGCACACCCTCAGGTGAACGGAGAGGTCGAGGTGACAAATAGGGCCATCCTATGAGGACTGAAAGCTCTCTTGGCGCGAGCTAAAGGTTTGTGGGTGGAAGAACTACCCAGTGTCCTTTGGGCCAACAGAACGACCATCACGACCGCAACAGGTGAGACACCACTCAATTTGATATATGGAATAGAGGCCATGATTTCAACTGGGATCAAAGTACCAACCCTACGCCTCGAGGCATACAATGAAGAGGCTAATGACAACGAACTACGAACAAACCTAGACTTGATCGAGGAAATACACGACCTAGCCTATATCTGAATTGTAGCCTACCAACAGCGAGTAGCTCGGAACTACAACGCCTGGGTCAAGAGACGCTAGTTCCGAGTTGAAGACCTAGTACTCTAAAAGGTGATGGTACCAGAGTCCGGCATAGGTAAGCTTGGGCCGAACTGGGAAGGTCCATATAGGGTGAGGCAGGTTTTCGGCGAAGTCACGTACAAGCTCGAGATGCTAGAAGGAAAGCATGTACCCTGCACTTGTAACATTGATAACTTGAAGAGGTACTACCTATGAACTCGTAAGTCAAACATCCACAAAAATTTACTAAGTCCAAAAGACCATGTTAGACAGCGACGCCCTTAGCTCCAATCAAATTTATGTAGATTTTGACATTTATTGTAAATGAATAAAATACATAATTGATTAATGTTATCTATGGTGTGTTTCTGTTAATACCCTTAAATTGGGAACTTATGAGACTCGTGTTAGTTTAGAATCTTTACAGCCATTGGATAGACGTAGGGAGGTTTATCCTGCCAAGGCTGACACTAATATGCTACCAAATTGGTTAGGGTGGCTTGTCTCAGCTTCCAAGGTGAGACCTGAAGCACATGTAGTGTGAGTTTGTTTAAAACTCTGAACATGACCATTTTCTAGTTTTGGCCTGGACCTTGGAGACAGATGGGCAAAATTGGAATGTTACACCTAACCCCTAGACTCGATTATGGTACTACACTAGGTGTTGGATTGGACTATCTTTGATATGCCAATCAGTGAGATCCTTATCGGGGGTCAAAACCTGGGTATGTTGGGGCAGTCTAAGAATAAACCTGAGTAGGTGACAGAATCAGCCCTTTTGTTGGACAAAGTGAATGATTTGGGAATGCACTCTCTCTGATGGAAACATAAACTGTCGGCAGTTGATTTCAAACTTGTTGAGATTTGTTTTGTAAAACATATTTATATAGAGATATACATATATATTCTAGTTTTACAAAATGTTTGCAAAAACATTTTAATTCCCGGGATCCATGTGAATAAAGAGTGCAACACTGTACCTTGTAACCGAGGGAGAGGTCCTCTCTTGTCGATTAGTGTTTGATCATTATGAGCTGAGAGGTTAAGTGTAAGACCATTTAGGGTTTTTACCTGATGGGCTAATCTCACTTAAGACCATAGTCATTGGGCCTTCGTAAGGTGGCTGGACCCAAGGACCATTTAGTGTAAATGTTGGGCCTGCTAAGAGCCCATACTGATGGGCTCAGGGGTTCACTGTTTACAACAATGAATTCTGCCAGGCCTTGTAACAAAGGGTAGGCTGAACCCATATGGCTTTTGTGGAGATAAATGTTTGGGTCCCACGCCATAAAAAGAGAGCCAAACTAGCCAGCAAATTAAAAGGGAAGTGAGCTTGATGCTTTAATGGGCCTAAAGCCCATTTCGAACTGGGCTAATGAGATTAATTAAAAGAGGGTGAATTTGAGTTTAGATCTGCTACTGGATCAGCAAGAGAATAAGATCTGTCTTATCCACTTAAGAGTTCAAATCCAAATAAAGATTTGGATCAAAGAACTCTTTCCTGATAGGATTAGGAAGTTGATCCATAGAAGTTATAAATAGAGGGAGAAATTCTTCTGTTAAACACTTTTGCATATCCAGATCTTTTCTCTGTTCTTCCGCCCTACCCAGTTCGATTTTTCCATTCATGGACTGATCAAGAAAGGTTCTTGATTCTGATTCTTGCTAGAAGAATCAGATATGAAGTTGTGCTTACATCCCCTACGTAATCCTTGCTGAAGGATTACAATTCTTGTTGAAGAATTGCTTTGTTGATCCAGCCTCAACCTAAGTTGTGTCATCTTCAGTGGAGGTAAGATTTGGTGACCTCTTTGGGCGTGAACACCTATGTTGGGAGCTACTTGCGTGGATTCCATATCAGGTAATCCCTCCCTTAATCTTGGTTTCAAATTTGGTCCAGTTTGTTTCAAGAACGAACCTTGAAAAATGCAGTTTTTCTAAATCAGGGAATAGGATTCCCATAAGGGAGAAAGAAATTTTTGAAATTTCGCCCAGCCACCCGGCATGGTTCAGCCATCCATATGATGGATCTCCCTTCCCTTCGGACCACTAAGCTGATCGAGGTACACATTGGAGAGTGGACTACGAGTGGCTCCCGGAGCCTAAGGGCTAAGGTGTCGAGCTGATAAAAGGCCTCGGCGCTACTAAATAAGACCTAATTGCCTCTTTGACATGGGCAACACAAGACCTAGTTGCCTCTTTGGCATGGGCAAAATAAGAAAGTAGCTCGCATTCAGCCTCATCGGTGTACAGACAGGTCGGGCACATACCCTACAGTGTCTGCTCACCTTGGCATACATCGACTTGGATTATTCCTAACTATGCCTAGCTCGCCAGCTCGGCACCTTGGGGTAATCTACACTTAAAAAAGATGTGCAATTATACACGAAGTGGAGAAAGAAAGGTACTTCATTACTTCATTGCAAAAGGGGAGTTCTAGTACATTCAAAAAAAAAGAGGAAAGAAACAAGAAATCTATCTACTTATCTGAGCTTGGAGGCTCGGGACATGATATATTTATGGGGGGTCCAGGAAAAGAGGCAAAATCAATCTTCATGGGGCTCCTCGTCCCCACCTTCAACATGCTCGGCAATCCTGGTTGGCTTGACCTCCATGGCGTCCTCAGCAACAACAACCTCATTGGTCTCTATGACCTCATCGACTGTAGCCCTCTCCGCTCCTCCCTCGCCAAATTCATCATCACTTGCTTCCTCCGAGTTTGGGTCCTGTTCAGCCTCCGTGGCCATGGCATTAGTGACTCCAATAGCGGTAATGGCGTGGAGGTCAAGGTTGGGGAACTTGCGCCTGGTCAACCACTGACGTAGCTTGAAGCCCTTTGATAAGCGCATGTGCCAATGTCCATCCTCATCTTACGAAATGTCTCCGAACTCTTGTACTCAGCAACAACGGCCTCGCTAGAACCCTTAATCTCTTCGTCAAAGGCGGCCTCACGCTCCTTCAAAGTCTTCTTTAGCTCGTCAGCTTCCTTCATCAAATGCTCGATCAAGTCCTGATGTGTGTGTGTGTGTGCTACACATTGTTTTTACTATCTCATATATGGTTTTTATGATAAATTTTAATGGTTCTTTCCCTAATTGAGATGAATTTTAGGAATACAGAAGTTTGGAACAGTTTGGGTTTGATAGAGCATGAAGACATGGTGATATTGCTGCAAAGAAGCACTTCGACCTAGGAGAATAGAGGCACAACCGCATGTTATCTGGGAGGCTCCAGGAGGCGATTAATTTTAGCAGAGTTCGAAGAGTAGGACTCTAAAGCTGCAAGAAAGAGTATAAAAGAAAAAGAAAAGAAAGAAATTAGGGTTCGACTTCTTGTCACAAGAACAAAAGGAGAAGTGCTGGGAGAAAGATCACAAGGCTGCCGAAGGAGAACTGGAGAGGAGATCGAGATTTCATGCAGAAGTTTTAGGTTGTCTTCTTCTTTAATTCAACGATTTCGATAACCTAGGTTCAACTAGGGTTTTCTTTTTGTTTGAATCTTTTATTATTTCTACCATGCGAACCATGATTGATGTTATTTCAGTTTTGTGATTAATCTTTTAAGATAATCCAATTGATAGTTATTCAGTTATTGGGATTTCTTGATTAGGGTTTTCAATATTAAGAGTAATTTCGGCCAATTTGCTCTTATTTCTTGAGATTACTTATATTGCTTGAGAAAGGGTTTAGGGTTTAGGTAATCGGACTAGCTAATCAAGGGAACGAATTGAATGTATCTTAGAGATAATTTACATGATTCGGTTGGCATTCATTCAACAAGAACTGATATCATTCGATTTTCTCGTCTTTAATGCATCTACAACAATTAAACTCTTGATAGAGATATAAGGGTTATTACTTGTAGATAGATTGGCATGTGCTCGAAAGAGACTATTCATAACAATAAGGAAATCGCCAACCCATAACTGAAATCAACTTCGGTTGGATAGTTTAATGAGATAATTAATGAACTGATTATGCGATCAATTGAGTTTTCATGAATTGTTGTCTCCATTCAGTTAGGGTGGTTTAATTCGAGAGCACCTAGAATAGTTAGCTAATTAGGAAGTAATTCATTAATTTTCGGATTATCAGATAACATAAGGTAGATTAAGTACTAGTAGTTGTTGGATTAATCCTCGTGGGAACGATACTTTACTCATCAGTATATTACTTGATTGGCTAGTACACTTGCTAGTGTAGTTCTAAATGCATCAAGTCCTTCTGAGCCTGCACATCATTCTTGAGCTTATGGATGAGACCGCGAGCCTTGGTCAGTTTGACCTGGGTAGTAGTAGCCCTTTGATCAGTGTCTTCAGCCTTCGCCTTGGTAGCTCGGGCCTCCTTCTGGTGCATCTTGGATTGATAAGCGAGGGAATGGATCATGGAATTCACTTGTGAAAAGGAGAATTAGCTCAAGTACTGAGAAGCAAAGAGAGTTGGAAGAAATCAGGTCGGAGGCATACCACAATACAGCTGCTAGCAGCCTTGCCCAATAGTTGTTCGACAGGCAGCTTGGCATACTTTTGGACCTCAGTGGGGAAGACCGCTTCCCTACTCTTCAGAAGGCTGGATCGAAGGTTCATGATGCTCGGGACCACCTCAGGACCCTCACTGGAGGAGCCAACTCCGGGTGTAGCGCACTAGAGATCGGACTTCTTTAGGTGGGGGAGGCAGACTCCTTTCGTGATCTTCCTTGACCAGGTTGATGACCAGAGTCTCCCTGGTGCTAGTGGTTGCGGGCCCACTGGTTGGCATACTAGTGGCCTGGCAGGGAGCAGCACTTTAGGACATGGTCCTCTTCTTCATATCCCCAAAGAGCTCGGCAAAAGGGATATTTGACATGGTTCCTACAAAGATTAACCACCAGATTAGTCAAAGTAATCAAAAGAGAAAACAAATGGAGCATGTGCATGCCGAGGTGGTGACCTACCTAGAGGACTTATCCCGACCTCAATGAACATCTTTTCAGCCAAGTACTCCTTTGCCAATAGCTCGAGGTCAACCAAAAAGTACACCTCCTCTTGCTGTTCCACATTGAGCTTGTCCTCGGGGTCCTTAATGTAGGTCCTCCAATGTGTTGGAAAAGGCCACCCCCCTTCAGCAGTAATGGTGAAGTACCTCCTTTTCCAGGCCGGGACCTTGTTCGGGTATTCGTAGAGGATTTTATATCCAGGCCGGTAGGAGATGTAATAACTACACTTATCCTCTTGAATGAGGCCGGTGGAATTTTTTTTGACACCACAAAGCGAACTGAAGGTATCTAAGCTCAAGGGTATGCCGAAGTCATGGAAAACAGAGATGGTCCCTACTATGGTTCAAACTGAGTTCGGGTACAGTTGGTCCACGATAATGTTGAAGTACTTGAGGACCTCGACAATGAAGGAGTGAAGAGGGAAGTGCAGCCCAGCAATGAGATGTTCCTTGAAGATGGTGATCTCGTCAGGGTCGTGTTGCCAAGGATATTCCTCCAAGGGGATAGAGTACCCGAGGTTGTCAGAAAGTTTATACTTGACGATCAGAGCTTGGAGTCTTTCGTGTGACAGAATTGAAGGACCAAACCTATCTGGACCTCAGGCACGTTTGGGGGTCAAAGTCTTTTTTGGCAATTCGAAGGACAACGCCCTCCTACCATTTGACTTATGCTCCTGAACTAAGGGGTTATCTTCGACCGGACTGGAGTCTATAGGGCTTGCCGAGGTGGTCACCTCAAGCACACCGACCTCATGTTCTTGAGCCGAGGAGGTTACTTTGGCTGGACCGGACTCATAGTCTTGAGCTGAGGACTCGACCAGACTCGTTATCACTAAGGAAGCTAAAGCTACTACCACTCAGACTGGAACAAGGAAACAAACTAGAGCGAAGAAGGCTTACCCGAAGAGAAGAGAAAGCGACCTCGGACACAAGAGTGGACACCACCGGCTTGGAGACCAAAGTGCGATCTCCGAATCACGACAATTCCATAGCAAGGCGACAAAATGGGACCCCAAGGCCCCTCTTTATAGTCGCAATATCCAATCTTTGACGGTCCAAATCGAACCAATCCAACAGTTTTTGTAGAAACCGGTCATACACCCCTCGAGGCAAAAACAGTTAAGCATACGTTTTAACGTTCACAGCGTTTTGGAATCCGCATGAGGTCCACGAATTCCTGGTATGCGATCTGGGTACTCGGTTGAACCAGTCGGGTCGCTGACAACAGACCACCGAGCTGGGTACCGGCCCAAAGGAAGACGAGCCAAAATGACTTAACCTCGTTGTGACCTCCCCACACCAGGTCAAGACCCCTGGCACGGGGAGTGGGGGGCAACTAATGAGGGGTGATTTGGCTCGACCTAATAAGCAGTAGACACGTGGACACAACCTAGTGACTAGACGCATGACTCAGCACCCTCAGCCACCTCGATAGGTTGGGCCACCTCAGGTATCTCGGTCACCTCAGATAGAACCGAAGCCCAAATCTCGGGATGACCAAGCCTACTGAAGTGACATGTAGCAAATTTCTAGAAGCCTTTCAACTGTCTCTGAGCCCTTTGTGATCACGCTGCGCAACCGTAGGACTTATCCTCATCCTGCCTGAATCGGATGGACGTAATAGGCCTTATCAGCTAGCACGTTATCCACCTTCTAGAGCGGAACGGACTTCTACGGCTCAGGCTAAAGATCTCGAGAGTGTTTCATGAAACCCATGGCAACCCAACTATATAAGGGCATCAGCCCCTGAGACCCAGTACGTGCGGTTACTTGCATAGGTTCTCTCTCATTACAAGCTTTCAGCTCGCAATACATCTGGCACTAACTTAAGCGTTGGAATGACCACACCGGGCTAACCACCCTGGATTCTCTGATTCCATTGGTCTTGCAATTCGACCTATCTACTACACAACCGACGTCCAAACTGCCCTCCATCTAAAAATAACCAGTTCTCGCTCCATTAGGAAGATTTTTGACATATTCATTTCCGATAGTTATAGCTTTGGTCTAATTTTTTCCTAGTAATGGTTGTTTACTTTTCAGAATATTCATCTCTTCATCTCCCTATCTCCAATGTCAAAATCAACAACCAAACCCCATCCGAAAGGAATCTGGGCAATAATTCAACAAGTCAGGGCCCACCTTCTGTCCCTCCATCACACACATCCTTATTCTTTTGCCAACCTTTAAAAGTTTGAATCATTCTTCCTGGATGGCACCCTTTTAACTCCTTGTATATTCTTAACTAGTCCATATCTTTTCATTCATTAATGTTCCTTTCTAGAGGCATTGATGAGATATTCTCCAATAAGGAACCTTGATGGACATTAATGTTATTTTGCGGCCACTCGATCAGACAGAATTTTCTGTTGTTAATTCTTATCCACCCATTGTCCACACTTACCAGTTGAAAGGGACATAGCTCTATCCAATGAAATATACCAATTAATCTGTCTTTATATCATTTTTACTAGCAACTAAACCGAGTTGAATAGAAATTTGATTAGATTTGAATTGATAAATTTGGGTTCTGACATCAATATGGGTATAAATTAAGGTTTATGTCTCTAGGGTTAATCTTAGGTTGGCCCTTAATCCCATTCAATTCATCTACTTTATATCCCTGCTTTACTAAAGTCAATAGAAGTCAAGAAAGATTTAAGAGGAAATAAGGGATTTAAGAATGATCTTACATGGAGAGAATAATAAAGGAGAGGTAAAGGATTTAGGAACGATCTTATATGGAAAGAGTAATAAAGGATTTTTTTTTTCAAAATTATGAGAGTTTTTATTATGATTTATTTTTTTTAATAATTTAACTTAAAACTAGATAACCACAAGTGTGATTTCTTATTTTTGGGTTTTATTTTCCCAAAACCCACCTATACTATTGCACCCCCTTCTATTTTGATTGATTCCCCCACCAACTTATTAACAGAAAAATTGGTAGTTTGAAGTTAAAAAAACAGCATGTATTGTTTCTGTTGCTACCAAAATCTACAACAAGGATACGAGTGGAAATATTTGGTGTCAAAGTAGTGTCAATACATCCCTTAGAACATACTATCTACGATTACATAAAACCTTGAAATACAGTTCTGAAGCTAAGGAACTCAGTATGTGGACAAGTTAGTAGGTGTTTGGCATCAGTGCATTTTACAAGTAAACCCTGATTTATAAGTGTTTCGTTTTACATGTTTTTTTAAAAAACACACAAAATAAAACACGGAATGCAGGTTGATTGGGCATTCAAAGTAATTTAATTTAATATTATAATATATTTATAATGCAATTGTATAATATCTCAGAAAAGTAGCTAGTTTTTTTTTTAATTTTAATGTGCCAAGACAATTTAAGAAACTTCAACTTGACGTTTCAAAAAACCCCTTATTTCCCGAATTTCAAAACTAATCATTATAATATATATATATATATTTGAGAAACAGGGTTGATTAAATCTGATGAGATATCAACAAGAATGAAACGTTTATGAAACGCACCCAAACACCCACCTAAAGAGCTTGGTTGGTGAGCAGAGATATGCCGATGTCTGTGGAGAGCTGTGGCATGGAAGATATGCCGAGTTGTAGCTTCAAAGTGTTCGCTTATTTATGGGAGGAACCTTTGTTTGTCTATGACAGACACGTCATCTGCACGTTATCGGTTGGTGGGCCTGCACTAGGCGTGTTAGCATTTCTGACCTGATCAGCTGTGTAGCAGTCAACGGAAAAACTTTGGCTATTGGGGCAGCAGTTTTTAGGTTGGACACGTTACCATGAGAGTGGGCAAATTAATAATTGCCTATTAATTTATTTTGAGTAAAAATAAAAGCATGCCCGTGAATTGATAAATTGCCTGAACATGCCCAACCCAGAAACTCTGTCAAAGGATTCCCAACAGCCAGAGTTAATCCGCCTCCAATGGCCTTACATCTGCACGTAGCACATAGTCTAGGCCACGTATGTGCTTGGCTTGGTCACGTAAGTCGAACTGTTAAAATTGTCACCTGGTTAGGATTCTGGGTCTGGTTTAGTGAAGACCCGCTAGACATTTAAAAATCATTGACTTGGTTAAGAATCGTTCGACTCGACCGGGTCGATTATTGATCCATTCAATCCAGTGATCAGGTCGTGGGTTATACACTCAATACATGCAAACATTCGAAGGTTATAACTTTGCACTCCGATATCCGATTGGGATTTTTTTATTTTTTAATTTTGGATAACATTTTGAAATCTATGCATGGTGCCATAGGCGTCTTACCCAGTTATTTTCGTAAAATAGAAAAACTCCTTTTTTGGTCTCAATTTGTAATTTTTAATATTTTTATAAATAAAAAAAATTAAAAGCTGAATTAAAAAACATATATTAAATATAAAATAAAACATATCTAAAATATATTTATAATTATTTATTGCTAATAAATATATATATATATATATATGACATAGTACACAGTTTGAACCAGTCAAACTGGTGATCCATGATTTAGAGGCAAAAACGGTTCCACATCGGATCGGTTTCTAAAACATTGCATTCGGCCGAATGGAGTAGCCAAGTCAGTTAATGTAAGGTCAATTCGGTCAGAGGGTGGTGCCACGTGTATTACACCCAGATCGTTCAATGAGAACGTAGCAACGTCATCGGATGGAGTGAGGTGAAATTCTCATTTTGCCCCCAATCCAGCGCCACATGGCATCTTCTCAGTGGAGGTCAGATAAGTTTGGCCATATCAGTGTACAAACTTCTAACAGTAGTTCCACAAGTTCCAAAGGTAGGGTTTTGGTGAGCAAGCCGGGAGTGCACGTACAGTATTTATTGTCAAATGTCAATAACAACAAAAGAGTGAACGATTTCTGAGGAGCACAAATTGAACTTTACAATAAGAATTTTGCCTTTACAGTTTACACTAATCTATTTATCTGTTCCGGTCTTTATCAACGTTTCGAGGGAATCATGCTGCAGCTTTCACGTGGCAGATATTGGGTGTGGGGTTGTGCATTTCTGCCAAGTTGGTGGAGCTCTGTGCCTTGTGGTTTGGCCACCACCATCTGCATCTGCATCTCGTTTTCGAATTTATACTGCAGGGAGTGGATTACTCACTTCCAAATCGAGTAAAAACATAAATATGTACAATACAAATAGGATAAACTGCTGAACTTTTCTGAAGTTGTTAATCCTTGTTGAAATCTATTACAATTTAACCTAAATTTTTTTACTTAATTACAATTTAACCCCCTTATATAATACGAAAATGGTCAAAATACCTATTAAATGACTTTTGTATAAATCACTACTTCAAGCCCTTCAAATCTCTTTTCTGAAATTGATTTATTTTTCAAATTCTCCTTTTATATCAATCGCTTAAAGGTAAAATTTTAAACTCTTTTTTTTTGTTGTTCATAAAATCTGTATTATTTTTTCTTTAAAAATCAGTCTCAACAATAGCTACATGAGTATTTTGGACATTTTTCATACCTCTTCTTAGAGGATTCTCATATAAGGGGTCTACTTGCAATTAGGGGTGGTCACGAGTCGAGTTCTTCATGATCTACTCAAGCTCGGCTCGGCTCGGCTCAATTTCAACCGAGTTCGAGCCCAAATTACAGGCTCGATTAATAAACGAGCCGAGCTCGAGCCTAATAGAGTTTGGCTAAATTATAAAAATAATATATATAATAAAAATATTATAATTCTTATTTTTTTAAATATCAAATAAAAAAATATTTTTTATATTTAATTTTTAATTTTTATAAAATATTTTTTCTTAAATCGAGCTCAAGCCCAAGTTTACGAGGTTATGACTCGAGTTGAGCTCAAGCTCAAGGTTTTAGGTCGAACTGAACCCGAGCCTTATACTTCCTAGACAATCTGAACTCGAACCTCATACTATTCGAGTCGACTCAACTCAGGAAGGTACAAGTACCAAATTTTAAAAAAGTATCAACAACAATTAAAAAACTTCAAAAGAAATTTCAGCGATTTACCTTATAAAATGATTAAAATACAAGATTTTGCATTTTACATATTTATTTTTGTACTCTTTTCGAACTGAGTTATTAGTTTGGAAGGGAAGGAGTATAAAAATCAAATATATAATCCTACAATACCAGTGTACATATTTACATTTATATATCTTCGATGCGTTTGGGGCGCAGAAGAGACGTTGGGCCCACGTGAGTTCATTTTCGCTGCATTCCAGTTTCCAACTAAAGTCACTTTGTCCAAGTTATCATGAAAAGTTTAAGATTCTCTTAAATGAACGACGTGTGACTCCATCAGCATTATCTCCTTTGGAGGGAATAGAACTTTTAATGGTTTGTCATTCAAGGAATGTCAGTGTTTACGAGGTGGGATTTGGGCTGATGTAGGATATAGTAGGTGAATGGACACGTAGCCAATCCAGATGCTTCTCTATCCAATGGATGATTCATGTAAACTGCAGGAATGTTCCTCCACGTGACAAAACTTTTGAGCCATCTTGGCAGTTTCAACAACCCAAGTCAGTATTCTTTTTTCGAGTCCTTGTATCTTCCACTTGAACTCAAAAATAAATATCTTACGCTTGGACTGAACAGGAGACATCTTATAGTACAGTGGATGGAGAATCAAACAAGCATATATATGCAGCTTTAACTCTTTTTAAGGTTAAACATGTAATAGGATTGGGGTGATCATTTCAGCCGGGCCCATATGCATTTCCTTGTTTGATTGCTCGAAAAAAATAAAATTGTATTTTTTATTCATTTAAATTATTTTTATTAAGTCTTATATTTAAGATATTAATCTAATTAACATTTGATTGGATACAATTAGGGGTGTTAATTGAATTGGATTTGGTCTTAATCTGATCTAATCCAATGTGAATCCATTACAAAATGGATCAGGTTCAATCCAATAAATAATTTAGACCACTTTGGACCGATCCAATTCAATGTTCAAACCTTCCAATTTATTCAAATTCATTGTAATTTAGATTGATTTCAACCCAAACCTGATCTATTGATACCTACATTCTTATCTTATATCAATGGACTAGATATTGACTTAATCCAACCAAATCCAATATACGAATGGACCAGGTCCAATCCAATCTAATAAATATTGTGGACCAATCCAATGTCTTTTTGGTCTGTCCAATCTGTTCAAATTGATTTTGGATGGGATGGGGTCCACTCCAAAACCGGTCCATTGACACCCTTAGGTAAAATCAACCTTTGAGGTGGCTGGACACATGGCAACTATAGGAGCATTACGGCTTGAGCCATGAACCAGACCTTGATGGTATAATGTGACCTCGAGGCGATAGAATCCAGCCCGGATGGTTATAGGTCACCTCACCTTGCTGAGCGTGGTTTTCCATTGATGAGACGAACTCGCCCCGTGCGAGATAGCCATTGTTGTCCCTGAAATTCAACTAAATAATAGCTTGGAATACAACTCGAGCTATAAGTATCAAGAAATATTTTGATCCTCATCAACATTCATTGAATCATATTCTTGAATAGAATACCCTTATTTTTTTAAATTTGATCCCTTTATAATTTTGAGGGCACAAAAAGTAATTTTAATTATTACATTTCTTGTCATTTAATCCCCTCTCATTAATTCTTATATTTAAGGTATTAACTCTCATTCTTTCATTGAATCCTATATTAATCGATTATATTAAAGAAAGATAAGTGTGGTAAAGATAATTTTTTATTAACGATAGAAATAAAATACAAATTTCAAACCAAAACAAAAATAGAATTGTTTTCTTAGATGAGATTCAACAATTCAATCTTTTAGGTCAAATACAAAAACATGTCATAATTAAATAATAATAACTAAAAATAAATAAAAACACACAAACGTACAAAAAATGTAAAAGATTTTGAAAACAAATTATTTTCTATCATCACCATCAAAAATTGCCACCATAAAAAATTGTCATCTACAAGTCACGTGCACACAAAGGTATAAAAATTATAGGCCCAGAACTAGGGGCCAGGCGGCCCAGGCCTAGGCCATGATCACCCTTAACATATCCATAAATAAAAGATATAATGGAAAATATAATGAACATCAAAATTATGGGAGCAAACTATTTACTTTTATTGAATTAACTATCATGCGATACAAGGTAAGAAAAATTAAAGCAAAAGCAACCTTTGACATTCTCAATTGAGTTAAGCTGTTCAAATATCCATCCCAAGCATTGTTATTTGGGATTTGTCTAGCTAGTCTAATCGAAATGCAACTTGCACCCGTGAGAGTGGCCAATTTGAATTAATTTGAACGGTGGGAAAATTCTAGTATATGTTTGGCATCGATGCTAAAGTTGTAGTATAGGTGAGAAAACGGTGCTGTTGATGTATGGCTTGGAGTACCGTTTTCTAAAACGGTACCTTTTTTTTCATTTGAAATCGTTACTGCGAGGTAGAACGTTTCTTAGAGCAACAACAATTTTTTCTGTTTGGTACCAATACTCGAGGAAACGTTTTATGCACTTCTACGCATTATCCACTGCCACATCACTACCCTATTGGCAGCAATGAGTTGCAGTTCCAGGAAACACCAAAATTGGCGTTGCTCCAAGCCATGCCTTTCCGGTTTCCAAGGTGTGGCTTGGAGCACCGTTTTCTATGGAAAAACGGTTCCAAACAGATGGTTGTTTTCTGCAGCAATGCTTTTTCCTACATGGTGTTGATGTGGCGCCATTTTCTGAAACAAACAGCAACGGTTCCAAACAGACGCCTAGTATATGTTTGGCATCAATGTTGCAGATGTAGCACCGTTTTTTGCTGATGTGTGGGTTAGAAGCACCAATAACTTTGTTTGAAATCATTGCTGCCAGGTAGGACGTTTCCTAGAGCAACAATAACTTTTTCTGTTTGCTACCGATGTTACAAGAAACGTTTTCAGCACTAGTACCCATTATTCAGTGATACATCATTGTCCTGTTGGCAGCAACAAGCTGCAGTTCTAGGAAATGTCAAATTTAACATTGCTCCAAGCCATACCTTTCCGATTTCTGAAGCATGGCTTGGAGCACCATTTTTTATGGAAAAACAGCTTCAAACAAATGCTCATTTCCTAGAGCATGGTGCTTATGTGACACCGTTTTCTTGAGCAACGGCAACAATGCCAAACAGACGCCTAGTAAAAGTTAAGTGCTCTTCAAAAACAGTTACATTCTTTGAGTGGATAAGCTCTATGGTGATATTTGTGTCACTTTATATAATACAGTTACATTGTTCCTTTCTCCCCCTCCCCCTCTACCTCCACCCAATTTCTCCTATTTTTTTGGGTGTTTGTGTGAGTAGGATTGGGAACACAGGCCCATGTAGTCATGAATGTGAGCCCCAAAGCCGAGACAGATTTCCTCATTGTGAACCTGAAAAATTTTTTAGACACCAAATACAAAAAGCTACTGAACCCAATAAGTTTATAGGAAAAGTTTAAAGGATGGTATTATGGGATTTATCTTTCTGCAACTGTCGTCAAGAGTGGAGAGGCTTCTTTTTGTTACAACCTTTTTATATTATCGTCAGTATCTCTCTCTATTTATAAATAAATAAATAAAACTTTCAAGTTTCAACGGCTATGGTGCAAAAGAGAAAGTGAAGATATAACAAATTCAAAAAGTTTGCTGTTTCATGGGTGGCGTTTTGCCATTGTCCCTCAATGTGGTACAAAATGGGGGACTAAAGTCCAGAGAACCTCGGTAAAGGAGATTTCATCCATTGAATTTACTGATCTTATTACTGAGATCAATTAACTCTAAACAAACTTCTTTTTTTGTACAACGTGTATGGGGGGCGTAGCTGATGGCAATGTATTGTTGGAAAGGTTCAAAATTTCATCACGTATAGGCCCGTATTGGCCGATACGTAGTATCGTTCCAGAAGTTTTCGGCACGGTACATGGTACCAAATTGAATGTATCGTATTTATTCGTCGTATCGAGGCCGTATCATGCCCATTTCGTACCCGTATCATTGAGTATTGGTACGTTTTGGCACTATATCGGCCTATGATTTCATTGTGGCAGAAATGCAAATAAAACTCCCTTCAAAAGAGGGTTTTTAAATCCATTTCAGAAGCCATCTTTATTTCTCAAACCCTTCAAAAAGCTTTTTAATCTTTTTAAATACTCAAATCTTATAAAAAATTACCAAAACATCTATAAATTTGCAAGATTCAACAAGTTCTTCAAGGTTGTGAAAGGAGTGAAACTAAATATGTTTTTTCAAATTTCTTTTACATTTTGAGCCAATGTTAGAAAAGATAAGGGGAAAGAAAGTGATTTGCCCCCTACCCCTTCGGCTGGGAGGCTTCGCCTCCGCTTCGACAAGACCCCCCTTTTAACAACTATTATGCATTTTTATTTTTCTTAATATAAAAGTTTTTTATTAAAGATAAAGAAAAAAAATGAAATCCCTCCTTCCTCCTTCCTTCTTCCTCCTCTTAAGGAAGCTTACGCCTCTTGCATTCTGAACTATGCTTCATGCCTCTAGGTAGTGGAATGCCTCTGTGTTTTAAAATATTGATATTTTTTTAAGTTTTAGAATAAAATATGCAAAATAATTATTTCATCTATTATGTCCATAAAATTATTCAACTTTTTGTTACATATTTACTTTTCTTAATTTTAATTTAATTTTTAGAATAAAATATGCAAAATAATTATTTGAATAAAAAAAATAATTATTTAGCTTTTAGAAAATTAGAATAAAATGTGCAAAATAATTACTTGATCTATTTTGTCCACAATTAGATAGTATGTTTCTATTCCCAACTTCCCGTTTATTGATTATAATGTGTTTTTTCATATAACCCACTAAAATGTGTTATTTTTATGCATAAATAGCGCATTTATGTCTTATATTTAGTGATATTGATGTTTATTTATGACTTATTAGAGTATTTATAGCATTTTCATGTGTTTTCATGCGTATCTTAATTTTTTGTCTGTATCCATGCGTATCCAAGGTGTATCCCAATATATCTCTTAAATTTGCCTTTCCGATACACATAACGTTTCCGATACTTTGAACCTTGATTGTTGGTACTTGATATGTAGGTTGAACCGTTGGAGATAGATGTACAGATGTACACCTAGAAATAAATTAATAGTTGATGGCTTCTAATCTTCTATTTACCAAAAAAACCTTGGAAATTATATACTACTTCTGTCTATACAATTTGGCAGATTATATACTTGACAAACAAGATATCATTTTATTTCCTAACATAAGAACAAATTATGTAAATACATATATACATGCTTAATATATTTATAAGCATTACATATTTACATATGAATGTTTGATACAGGCAGGATCATATAACATACTTATCAGAAAATTAGCTAATAAAAACTAATAGTGTAAATTTTGGTGAAAACCCATCTGATTGTTTATAATTTTTTTTAATAATATGCTGGTTGATTGGTTGTAATTTTTTTTCAGTATCACATCTTTCCAGCATCATATAGTCGAATCCAAATTAATAATATATAATGTTTTAAGTGGCTGCCTTCCTACTCAAAAGAAGCCGCTTTCTCAAGTAATAGCCTCTAACGTAGGGGTTGTTTGGCAAGTCTTTTTAGGAAGATCTTCTGATAGCTCTGATAGTCAAAAGACGTATAGAACTTTTATATTAAGATTTGAGCTGCCTAAAGCCCGTTTGATGAAGGCATATTTTACCGTGCGCCTTTCCATACAAAGACAAATAGAAAATAATACAAAAACTCCATTTGAAACTTTCCAAAAATCGCTTTTGACGACTAGAGAAATGCACTCATATCATTGCAAAATTGCCTCAATTCAAAGCATTTACACGTGGTCGTTTTAACCAGATTTCATTCTTGATCTTATTGTAAACGACAAACCTTCTTAAGAGATGCTTAATGCTTTAATTCAAAAAGAAAAAAGGCCTCTAATTAAATTAAAATCATATTTAATAGTAAACAAAATCTTAATCCCTTTTTAGGAATAAGTGGCTGCCTTCATAGAATTAGAATTAGTTGATTTGCCGCGAATAAGCATGGCGTGAATTGGGGTTTTTCCCTCCTCATTCTATTTCTGCCTTCTTTCTCCTTCCCCCCCTCATGTCACAGAGAACCTCGTAGCTCAAGCATCTTAATATCTTCCATAAGAGGAGCATCCACCTCGAGGCCTTCTTCTTCCTATTCAGGGATAGCAACCCTTCTCTCTCTCTCTCTCTCCTTCTCTCAGGATAATTTTTCTTATTAATTTTTTCTTCAGTTTGTTTTGGGCTTTCAAGAATTTGGAGAGCAGTGACCAGATTCTCGTTCAGAAAACTATGAATATTAGTTGGACTACCATATGACATTTCTTTTCATTGGCTGATCTGAGTTTGTTTTGAGTTGTCATTTATGCGTTGTTTATATTTGGACGGATCTTAAATACTTATATATTTGAGTGTGTGCAGTTGGAGGAATACAATCAGAGGGGTCCAAAAGCCCTCTAGGTGTAACTTAGATGAGAGAACTAGGAAAAGTTGAACATTCCTTGATGATTGCATAAAAAATACTATAATTTTTGGCATAATGCATCAAATTTGAAATTACAATTGTTCATAGAAATCTATAAGAATTAATTTAGTTATTGGCTAAAATTAATTTTGCTGCAAGCATGATGTGTATGAAACTCAAGAAAGAGCTGAGTATGAACCTTACGAAAGGGCTGTAAATAATTATAGAATAACTTGCTATTATACCAACTGATGTAGGTTAACTTGATTTGACACAAAATTTATATAGGGTTCACTGCTCCTATACAAATTAATGATATCACTTGCTCTAATGCCAAATGATGTATAGGACTGACTGTTCTGATACCAAACTAATGTTGGATGACTATGACCTAGAAGTGACTAGGAAGGTATTGATTAGCTAGAATAGATATATGATTTCAGAACTAAAGGTATAGATTGGTTAGGTTATGAAGGGCCTCAGAGCTTATTCCCAAGCAAGGGGAATACAAACATTTTGGTCCCAAGGAGTGGAAAGCCGAAGGCTTTATGGCCAAGAATATCCAGGGGTCAATATATTCATACTGGGAATTATAATGCCATGTCAATTCATCTTCAGGAAGTAGCTCAGCTTCACAGGACAGGTTGTTTGCTCAGAGTGAGGATCCCTATGATAGAGAACCTTTGAGGTACTCATCTCAAAATAGCAGCTATTTGTTGATGAAGTCTTGATTTGAAAAGTCCCCAAAATGGCATTGTGAAGGAAATATCTCTTGTACAAACCAAGAATCTATCAATTTGAAACTAAAATGTATTTGTGACTCAAATGTTTTGAATGGAGAATAGATTTTTAAATTTTATTTGTAATTGATGTTTTAATTTTTGTATTTCATTTTAATTTAGATGAATGTAGAGAAACAGGTTATTTGAAGAAAATTAGAAATAAAATTAAAAAAATACAGGTTATATAAAAAGTGTAAATAGATTTAACAGCAATCGCGACTACCACTAAAGATGCCCATGACTGCCATTAAAGAAATTTTAGCGGCAGTTTTTTGCTTTTACTAGCAGCTGAGAAAACTATTGCTAGAACTTCTAGCAACACTTTTTTTAGTGGCATTTTCCCAATTGTCAATAAAACTTCTAGCGGCAATGGATAGGTCATTTTGGTTCTTTAACCTATTGTCGTAATTATTATATTATTATATATAATAATATTATATATATATATATATATATATATATATATTAAATGTATAATGTTCTCAACAAGTTTATTATAATCTGATCCATCGAGTAAGATCCAATTGTCCCAAGAAATGATCAATTCAATTCTAGATCTAAAATTACATATCTTAAAGGATTTGGTCAATTCTGATTCCTTGATATTTCTTGTCAAGTTGATTCCAATTCTATCCTATCCTGACCCAAGTTGACAACCCTACTCTATATATAAAAATATATATGTAAAGATGCAAAAACTCTTTTAAAAAATGAAAAAACAAGGGTAGTTCTGTCTTTTGCAAGAAATGTAGGTTTTCCTATTTAAAGGGTGTTTGTTAAATAAACGTTACCACATAGATGACAGTTCAGCATTTCCTGGATCCATACACACAGAGACTTATAATAGTATGCTTCATTTTATGTATATGTCTACCGTTGGGAAAAGTTTCATTTTAACAGAAACATTTATTCACTATTTTATTAATTTAATGCCTAATAACACTTAAATATCAACAAAGGGATTTATTATTGCTTTTCTCCATCTTCCAGAAAAAATCAAATACAAAACATTTAGTAAATAAACGTCCACGGTTTTAATGACTACAGCGCCCCATTAATAAAATATGCGTTGTGCATGAATCCACTTTTATTTTACTCCAAAGTTGGTGAAGGGATTCATAAATGATTGCATGTTTTGCGGGGAGTGGTAAAATCAGTAAAAATGAACAATTTGACTGCCACCAAAGTAATAAAAATTGTGAGAAAAGGTAAATATGAGGGACTCCTATTTAGTAAGCTGAGGCTCGGCTTTCAATGTATGTCTGGATATGAAAAATAGAGACGTTGGAGATTCGAGGGGGGAGGCTCTGGTTCACACATGGGCGCCGAGTCAGACTCGGTTTAATTAAACACAGCAACCTTGGGTACATAAAGCGTACGAAACAAAGCTACAATACAAAGCTGAACCCCACTTGAGCCACGACCCTTCATTTTCATTTCTTTCTTTCTCTCTGCTCTCTCGTGATTTTTGATTGAATTCAACTCCATGCTAGATTTCAATCAATATTTCAAATACAAAGTAGACCGTAGTTATCATGGCTGGTTCAGCCATTCACTATGTTTGAGTCAATTCGGTTGGACCGGCATATCAAATTGGATCATCTGATGTTTGGCATGATGATGATTTCTTGAAAATCACTGCTATGTTGAAGCCACATCAGCGTTAGAGGAATCAACCTATTTGGTTAGCCGAATTTGGTGATTTTCAAGAAATTGGTCAAAAATTGATTGTTGAAATAATAACTCTAATACCAAAATAATCGTCCCTTAAGAATTAAATAGATTCAAAGCTAATTTTTCAAAAATCGGCTTACATAGCAAAAATGATACAAAATAACAAAATTTACTGATTTTCCAAAACAAATCAACATCATGTGTTTAGAGCTGTCAACGGGTCATAAGAAAGACCTAAAACCAAACTAATTATTTATCGGGACAATCAAGTCTGATCCGATTCTACTTGGCATATACTAAGCAAAATACTAAACTGTTTATATGTTGATAAAATATGTGTTTTTAATCATACTTATCTTAAATACTGTTTATGAAATTTATCTATATAAAATGTAACAAAATTACAAGAAAATCAGGAGATTTTTATATATTATCATCCATATAATCGGTTTGGAACAGAAAAAACCTGTCCGACTCAATTATTAATCGGGACAAAACCAGAATCAAATAATGGGTTCCGTCGGTTCGGTTCTGTCAGATAGACCCGGCCCATTGACAGATCTATGTTAGTTCAAGAAGGGTTGATGGAAACGCTTAGTATGTCATCAAATTTAAGCATTGATTTGATGGAAAAGAAATGGTTCTGTATATAGTCATGGGACCCCCTCTTGTCTTTTTGACCAGGAAAAAAGATCAAACCTTTTTCTCTTCTAAGATGTAAAGATGGAGGAGGAACCTTCTTTGGTTGTGATTTGTTAATACGAAGCCTCAAAGTATGAAGTCTTCTGACTCTGAACCGGTGGTGGTGGTGGGTGTGGGTGGTGACTGGTGAGAGGGGCTGAATCTTAAATTGATTTTTGCACAGTGGAGCAGCAGGCAGCAGTAACCAGTCAGCAACGGTAACTTTCGGCTTGGAAGTTCCTTAAGGGGCAATTTGGGAATAACAAAAAAGTTAACGGTAACACTAGTAATCAGAGAAATAATAAAAAAGATTTAAAAAAGAAGGGAAACAAAGGAGATGAGTGGGCGGCAAATGCATTTCTATCCCTCTCATTCTCCTCTTTGTTCACTTCACCTTTTGCTTTCCCTGCTTCTCTCTTTCACTATCTGCTTCAGCATCCCTCGGCTTTCTTCCTTCTTTCTTGCCATCTTCTTTGGGCTTTTCACCATCTATTCTACAGCTTTAGCTCTCTATCGATCCCCCCCCCCCCCTTCTTTCTGGTTGATTCATCCAAGTTCTATCTAGAATACATCTGATAAGAGCTTGACGCTCTCTCTCTCTCTCTCTCATAGCGTCGAAGAGAGACACCCATATTGTGATATTCTATAGGAATAACAAGAAGCACTGTGAGTTAAAAATCAAGTGACTGTAATCCATGGAGGCACCAAAACCAGAAGAAATAAGCCACCCACCAATGGATCAACTTCAAGGCTTCGAGTACTGTATCGACTCCAATCCTTCTTGGGGTAAGCTTCTTTCTCCACCTTCCCACTCTCCATCACTGATTGTTTCATTGTTTGTCCAGTTTGTTTTCTTTTATGGTTTCTTTGTTCTTCTTTTGAGTCCTTTTATGTGTGTTTGTAACAGGGGAGGCAATTGCTTTGGGTTTTCAGCATTACATCTTGGCTTTAGGCACTGCAGTGATGATACCCACTTTGCTTGTAACAATGATAGGAGGAACAGATGTCAGAACTTACAATGCCTATCCTTCTTTTCTTTGATTTTATCATTATTTCTTCTTCGATTCATTACAGTAAAAAGAAGAAGAAACTAAGTATTAATCAATTCGACCAATAACCAACTGAAAGACAATATTTTTTTAGTACTGTGTCAAAAGGAAAAATGAAAAAGAACTAAAATCAGTTTGCCTTTGATGGGTTTATCTGTTTATTGATTTTTCAACGCGGGTATGCTTAATAATCTTCATTGTTGGCTGTTACATATAGTGATTACGGATGAATTTTCTGTCACCAGGACGATAAAGTGAGGCTGGTTCAGACTCTGTTATTTGTGGGAGGAATTAATACGCTGCTTCAGACGCTATTTGGAACCCGGTTGCCAACCGTTATTGGAGGTTCTTACGCCTTCCTCGTTCCGATCATCTCCATTATCCATGATTCCTCCTTGACGCAAATCGCTGATCCTCATGAGGTTGGTGAACCCAATGACTCTCTTTCTCTCTCTCTCTCTCTCTCGTTGTCCTAATATTTTCGGCTTTTTCGTTTCTCCTTGGTTGGGTAAGACAATAAAGCTGTAAGCCGTTTTCGCTAACGTGCGCATAAGAGACCCGTTTAAGTTAGTATATCTACGTGGTAGAGACATGTTTGGACGATGCAATCGTGGCCTTAGCAGGAAAATTCCAACTCTTACAGCAATCCAACAACCGGTCAGGCCAAAGTTTTTACTGTACTGCGTTGACCTGTGTGACTCGGACGAGTTTGGCGGTTCTTGTCCATATTTAGATGCTAGAGATGAAGCATATAATATAATATGCAAAAGAACAATATAACATAGAAGATGATGTTTTCCACCACCCTTTGTGGCCCTTGATCACAAAGGGTGGGACTTACTTCAGTGAAGGCCACCACGTGGCAAAATAACCTGTAAACAGTAGAAAGTCTAAAAAGGAAAGAAAAAAAACTGAAATTTGACATGTGGTCTTGAATATTGTTGTTGTAGAGATTTTTGCAAACAATGAGAGCAATCCAAGGAGCTCTAATAGTGGCATCAAGCATTCAAATTATACTGGGTTACAGTCAGCTTTGGGGAATCTGCTCCAGGTTTTTACTCTTAATTCCAACTAAACATTGAGATTTTACTACTCCTAATCATGAAACCACCATTGCATCTAACATTCAATTACTGTGGTTTGGCATTTCAGGTTTTTCAGCCCACTTGGAATGGTTCCAGTGATTTCATTGGTGGGTTTTGGTCTATTCGATAGAGGCTTCCCCATGGTATGTATACACTCACAGTACTGTTACACTTGCCTTCAAAGTTATCAAGTTTTCCCAAAAAAAAAAAGAAAAAAAGAAAGGTGAACACATTTACTGCTTCTTCTATTCTGAATCTTTTTTATAATGTGTAACAGGTTGGAAGATGTGTAGAAATTGGAATTCCCATGCTTATCCTATTTATTGCATTCTCTCAGGTAAAACCGCTATTTTCTACATACATTAATCTAATCACATCAAGTACTGGCTGATGCTCTTATGCTAGTATTGTTCCTTGGGTCCTCTTTAAAACTGTGCAGTTTTATTTCATTCAATAGACAATAGAAAAGGTGTTTAAACAATGTCTGTCTTCTGACTGAGAAAATCCCAGAATGACCAAAACAGTAATTGATGACTTCCGGGTGGAAGGACCCTTTCCAAGTTTCATTAGATACAGTGAAGCATAGAGCTGGGTAGCTTTGGTTGGGTCTAGCTAGGCTGCTTGTGCTTAGCAAGTGGCA
Source organism: Nelumbo nucifera (assembly GCF_000365185.1). Next base: position 430,322 of record NW_010729341.1, on the reverse strand, counting down.
TTATATTATCTTGGCAATTAGCATGGCTATTTTTGTTATCATCTTGGGCTATGGGAGTTGGGTTGTGAATAGTGATCACTCTCTTCAATCATTAACAAGAGGCTAAAACTGCAAGCAAAGCACAGTGAACCTGGCAATCAGTTGCTACTTGTTTAAGTATAATAGTATTGTCTTTATTGCTACATCTTCCTGGGCGGTGGTTTATATCAAACAGGTGGTGACCCACCATTATGGATCAGTCATTTTGGCAGCTCATGTGGCCGGTCAAAGCTCAAAGGTGTGTTACCCTGAGGCCTGAGCTGGGATTAATCAAATACGATATGTGGGTGCAGCACAGCCGTACTGTCAGTTTTGGCACTGGGGACTATTACAATTAGTGACACATAGCCTGCACCTGCAGTGCATCCAGTGACAAGTGAACGTCGTCTCTCTGTCCATATGCCAGCCCAGGATGTTGGGAACTTGGGATTGCCCAACCAGTAGTTTAGTTTAGGACCATGGCCCCATCGTTCTGTAAGCCCTGGCTCATTCTAGGCCAGCCATTTATTAATTTTTTCCCACACCGAATTAGTTTACAAATTTCAAATTACTTGACTCCGCCAGGCACCATATATTAATTCTTGGACTTTTGCTGAAATGTTGACCGGTTTGCACAGTAGTTGAAATAATGGAGCAAAAATCTGACTCTTTCTCTCTCTCAATCTCTGTCTGTGTCTCTTGTGCTGCACTTGCACACAGTATCTAAAACAATTTCAGGCAAAACATATCCCAATATTGGAGCGTTTCGCACTCGTATTGTCGATCACATTGATATGGGCATACGCACACCTTTTGACAGCGAGTGGTGCATACAAGCATCGCCCTCACACGACCCAACTCAACTGCAGAACCGACAGGGCCCACCTCATCTCCTCTGCACCCTGGTTGGTATCAAGGATAAACTGATTCAGATTTCAGAACAGAGAGTGAACACACAAACAAAAGTTCTCACCTGTTTTATTTCTTGTAATATGTATGGCAGGATCAAAATCCCATACCCACTGCAATGGGGTGCACCCACTTTCAATGCTGGCCATGCTTTTGGAATGATGGCTGCAGTTCTAGTCTCCTTGATTGAGGTATATAAAACTCACAGCCATATAGAGATGGAACAAGCAGAGTAGAGAAGGGCCAAATGATGTTAACCATGAATCCGTGTTTCTTTTGGCAGTCAACAGGAGGGTACAAGGCAGCATCTAGGCTGGCAAGTGCCACACCTCCGCCAGCTCATGTTCTTAGCCGTGGTATTGGTTGGCAGGTGTGCACAAGAGAAGTTCAATTTATTTATTCCTTAAATTTCTCTGAAATCTTGGAATGAACATCTGACCTACAAACATGACTGAAACAGGGAATCGGGATCCTATTAGATGGACTCTTTGGAACAGGGACCGGCTCCACCGTGTCTGTGTAAGTAGCAATGTAGCATTTACTCCTATGTCTACTAACTCGTAACAAGCTCTGCTGCACTGGGTATTTAATGAAATTATACATAAAATACAGAGAAAATGTGGGTCTTCTTGGAGTAACTCGAGTTGGGAGCCGCAGAGTTATTCAAATCTCAGCTGGGTTTATGATATTCTTCTCAATCTTAGGTGGGGTATAGATCATCTCTTTTTTTCCTTTATTTTGCTAAAGAATGATGATGATGGAAGAGATAAACCAGTGATCTCTTGATTGCACAATAACAGGGAAGTTTGGAGCACTATTTGCATCGATACCTTTCACCATCTTTGCAGCTGTTTATTGTGTTTTATTTGGAGTTGTTGGTTTGTACTCTCTCTCTCTCTCTCTCTCTCTGTATTTTATTATTTACATGTGAACTGAACGTTAGTTTTCTAACTCAAATATTCTATTATTTGCTGTGGCAGCATCTGTGGGGCTGTCATTTTTGCAGTTTACAAACATGAACTCAATGCGGAATCTCTTCATCACGGGCGTTGCCTTCTTCTTAGGATTATCTATTCCTGAGTACTTCCGTGAATACACCACTAGTTCCCTTCATGGTCCTGCTCATACCAAGGCTGCATGGGTGCGTTCTCTCTCTCTCTCTCACTCTCTCTCTGAGGGATTACATTGTGCTCCCGTTTATCTTAATACCACATATACAACAATCTTCCCCACAACAATTGCTGTCAATTGGTTGTTCATTTGGATTGCCTGTGACACAATATATAAACTCATGCACTGGATTCTGTTTTCTGTTTGCAGTTCAACGATTTCATAAACACCGTGTTCTCATCCTCCCCAACTGTGGCACTAATCGTTGCGGTTTTCCTTGATAACACCCTCGACTACAAGGATACGGCTAAAGACAGAGGGATGCCATGGTGGGCCAGGTTCCGGACTTTCAAAGGAGACAGTCGGAATGAGGAGTTCTACACCCTCCCCTTCAACCTCAACCGTTTCTTTCCTCCGGCATGACTTGATGCCATTTTAATTAAGAAAACGAGGAAGCAATTTGTCATTTGCATAGAATTCTACTCTATGATCACAATCCTAGTGAAAGATCTGTGAGATTTTGTATGTTCTGCTCCAGTGGCATTGCTGCTTCACTTTTTTCCCCTTTTTTTCATCACTAATTCTATGTATATTCAAATGGGGTTATTTGAGTGAATTGAACTAATAAAACTAATTATTTTCTCTCATAACTTGGGTGTTTCTCAATCATGCAGTAATAAATGAGACACCATTGATCAAGATTTTTCAGTTGTCCCTTTTCCCCTATCCTCTGGAAGCATAAAAACTTGGCGCTAATGAATCAACTAAAAAGCTAGAACAAAAAACTTTACACAGCAAAAGAATAGATGGCACTGATGAAATAGACCCAGTACTAACATATGCAGTACCAAGACTATGGCATCAGTAGCCACAAAAATGTTTGTTTCCATCTGGAGTCATCCATCTCCTGTCAGGCAACAACCAAAACTCCTGTCAGACTGTGAACTACCTAGCATACCCATACCCATATGCCTGGCTGAGGGCTTCTTATTGATTCACGGCCCAAAAAAAATAAATTTTATAAAAAAAAAAAGAGAGATCTGATGACACAAATAAAGGAAAATGTTTGGTGAGGATTGAGGCTTGTTATTAATGACCCTTGCACATGCATTCTGGGCACCTTGGCTGTCGATAAATACTTCTACCAAAACCCCTTATGCGTACCCTTTGACCTTCATCAATCATCTTTCTCACCCTATCTTGAAATGCAGCCCATTCTATTGTGCCATTTTCAGACAAAATTGCTGCTATACGCTTCTTGTTGGGCCTCACTGTTGGAGCGTGGCCACCACCATAGTAAACCCGGTAACCAGATACCAGGGATGAAAACTGACTTCCTGAATCTGTCATTGCAAACACATCGGCAGTTGCACAGGCGATTAAGTCCAGTGCTGCCAGCTGCATCCACCACATTAACATTTCTCAATTCAGAAATTGTGAATGGTTCTAACCCTGAAGAGTTGGCACTAGAGCCTGATTTTCAGGACAGTCATAGCAAGAAATGAGTCTTAAAAGGCAGAATCTACTGTGGAAGTTGTGGTTCTATCCCCCACCTTTTTTGAGGGATGAGTTTTTTCCAACATTTCTTCCTTTTAATCTTTTGTCATTATTGGTAAAAGGAAAAATAAAAGCGTTGAAGATACAGTTAGTGGTAATTATAACTTATTATATTTTTTTCCTCTTGAAATATATATATATTCTGATTTTTATTGTTTTCTTCACATTTCTATTGTGACCAGTGACCGATAAAATTCTACATCTGATCTGAAGAAATGGGAAAAGGATTCAACATCCGGATTCAAGGTGATAGAAACCATCTGATGATATGATAACAAAGAGGAAAAGGAAACCGACATGGTGATCATGCAAAACAAGTTTCTACACCAAGAAAATTCTAGGTGGTGTTTAGTATTGTTTCTTTAGTGACAAGATTCATGTTTAGTATTGCTAGGATCTTACATGATTGACCATCTACACTAAGTACTTACAGGATTATCAGTCAGATGTCAAATGCAGTAGTGCCAGTACATCAGAAAACTGTAATGTTTTTTTTTTCTATGTAGATATTTATAAGCAATTTATGTTCCGCAGTAGTGCCAGTACATCGGAAAACTGTAATGTTTTTTTTCTATGTAGATATTTATAAGCTATGTTCCAAAGTGTAGGGAAAAGGCTCTATAAGATAATGAAAAGAAAAACTATTCATCAAAAAAATGATAATGAAAAGAAAAAATAAGAATGGAAAAATAAAGGATATAAGAGAAGAGGAGTACAGTGTGCAAGTGAGATGAAGTTGAGCAAGCTACTCACGGAAGGGGATTCAGAGGTTGTAATTGGCTGGCTGCTGAATAGTGAGAAAGCATTATGGTCCTATAGGCATGTACTCAAGAAGATTAAATGGCTAACTAGGAACTGTAAAGTGAAAATCAAATGGGTGCAAATGTCCACTAATGCAATGGCCGGTGCATTAACAAAGAAAGGGGCAGTTAGGGATCAATTGTTTTGGGCTCAGTTGTAAAAACGAATTTAAACTAAAGGGGAGGAGATATGCCTCATTCCCAAGGATTGTTTGTAAATCTTGTATAATTGCTGGTTATAAATGTCCACTAATGCAATGGCTGGTGCATTAACAAAGAAAGGGGCAGTTAGGAATCAATTGTTTTGGGCTCAGTTGTAAAACAAATTTAAACTAAAGGGGAGGAGATATGCCTCATTCCCATGGGTTGTTTGTAAATCTTATATAATTGCTGGTGATATAAAATCCTATATACCTATCAAAAAAGGAAAAATAAAGGATATGACGCACTTATGTTGGAGCTCAGATTTGTGCAACTTAGACCAGGAACCAAAGGATATGATGTGGATGCAGGATTCCTTTAGCTGATAACATATGGCCAGGAAAAAGGACTAATGATGATGTCAATAGTGATGAAAGATGAAAGCACTATTAGATATGGCCAAGGATTTAAGTTTACCAGAATGTCACAGAAAGTTCAAAAACGAGAATAAAAGCCAGATCATCAGACCCCCAGTCTACATGGATAACAAACCAACTTGCAGCATAGAAATTCTGAACCAGGTTACTTCTCAAATATTATAATACACTTTTCTCAGAATTAACGCATCAAGTGTCAATCATTTGAACATTTTCTACTGTGTAGTGTGAAGCATAGATGAACAACTCTGCCACTTAAGTAGAATCACTATTTTGTTTGTAAAGTTGCTTGCTTTCTGCCCCAATTGCCAAATTGATGACTAACTTTGACAGCAATCATATTCAGTTTCTACAGAAGATGGTCTGCCCACAATTCCACTTTTTCTTTTTTATTCCTTTTCTTTATAGAAATGCATTTCACCAATCACAAAGCACTTGTTAGGAAATTTTTTCTAAACACCTATCTAGCTATGTCATCAAAGAAGGTCCAAACCAGGGACCATTGCACCCATTAACCAGATGCCCATTATCATCAGATGAATGTATCCCTCTTGATTGATAGATGCTTTCTCTTCTGAAATTGGTGTGCATAGGTCATGAAAGTGTTCAATTCATGCACAACCAGTTCCATCTTAAATATAGCCCCATAACAACAATAACCATCACCATGAAGGTAATTTATTTGAAAACTGTTGAAAATATATATTATAGTTCTATAACTGTAAGATTTGTATGAATGAAAAAGGAAGGTCAGGTTACCTGAGAAGAGAAATTCCTTAATGGTGCAAGTTCACTTGGTGTGAGGAAATCTTCCTTTGTAACTAAATTGGGGTAAAGGCTAGTGAAGGGATGCATCCTGGATTGACCCCCATATATATTAGACCCAGCAAGATAGATGTATGTGCTACGTTTGAAACCAAGGGCAGAGAGCATAAGTGCTGCTTCTTCCGGTGTCAATGGACATTTACCCAACTTCCTTAACTCTTCTGGAGAAACAGATCTGCTACAATTGTCAATCAAAGGGAATGGGATACATTTTAAGAAATGACTATTAAAACTTCATTAAATAAATCATCATTTGCAGGGTAAAAAGGAAAAAGATAATTAACATACCTAGAGTTTTTCAAACGCTCAACCAACAAAGGAAAGTGACTCTCCCTATAGGCCTGGAGTTCCTTCTTTTCAGTTTCTCCTCCTCCAAAATCACATACCGAATAGGCCACCATATCCATTTCAAATCTCATGTGCAAGGCAAGATATTTGGATGACCCTGTTGAAGCATAATGTCCTTCAGGAGGAAGATCAGAAATATAGTTTCCAAGCAGCTGCTTATCTAAAAGACTCCGTGCACCATCATGTTTCCTTATCCTTTTAACCAATAATGAACCAATTTCCTGAATTTTGGGCACAAACTTTAAAGCATGGAAGTTGCATTTGCATCTTAATCTCTGAAATAGATTGAAGAATATGTCAGTAGAGGATAAGGCATTGCATAGAAGTGAAGTCATATTCGTATCTTGATCTCTAATCTTGATTAAAATAGGGAAAGAAAGACATTCAGATAAAGATCAAGACAATAAAAGCAAATTTAGAAATCATATCATTTAGGGCATTAGACCTCATAATTGTTATGTATATGCATGACAAAAACAGTTCATTCTCTTCCGATTTTGTCCTTTCTTTTTACAAGCTAGCTTAAACAACATTTTGATCCTTTGTTATCCCCAAAAATCACACCTTGTTTGGCTAATCCATCAGCAATCCAAGGTGGTGGTGTCAAAAACAGCTCTTACCTCAAATGCAGTACCAGTAAATAAGGTCCAGGATTTGTTTTGAATCTAACAGACATGCGGATATATTGCATCTAAGGCATTGCAATTAAAATCCTATAAAACTCTGAATCAGAGATTAGATGGTGTTAAACAGAAGACTAGATTGGAGAACTTGAGTACTTCTATGATAGTGACAAGGGTTTTATGCCCATCAGTACAAGATGGAGAGAGACAATAATCATCTTCAAAACAAAAAAGGCCTATTTGGTGACCTGAAAAGAAGGTTGCTTATGTAATTTTTAATGGTTGTTTTGAAATACTAGAGTAGATAACACTCCATTTTCAGAAAGTTGAAGCAACAGATGTTTTTGACTCTTTTTTATCAGCAAAAGAAATCTTAACTATATTAATTGGTGAAAAATTGAATGGTACAACAGGTTGGTTTCAGACACCCAATAACACATTAGCCAACCTCTATCAATGCTACAGTAGTGCCCAATAACAACTGCTGTCTAGTTTTTCCAAAACAAGATTACAGTCGTGCCCAAAACAACTGCTGTCTATACTATAGACCCCTTGTTTTGCTAAAATATCAGCTATCCCATTTGCAGTCCTTACCCAACTGATAGTTAACATTCATCTCCTGTGACAGGCTCTCTATTTCCCTAAAAGCTAGCCTATAGGTCCATGGCATTTGATGTTTACTCCTGGCCCAAGAAACAACCAGTTTTGAGTCTCCTACCTACAAGTGTTGGAAATTGATTGCTTTGCAAGTCTTAAACCTTGCAGCAACGCCATCAGTTCAGCCTTTAATGAGTCTCCCAATCCTAAGGGTCCCGAAAACATGGCGAACACCCTGCCTGCACTATCTTTAAAGACACCTCCAATACTTGCCAAACCTGATCTTCCCATGAAGCTCCCATCAAATTTTAATCTTACTCTGTTAATTTTTGCTATGTTTGGATTTAGTGTGACTGAAAAATTTGTTCAGAGGGCCCATTTTGCAGTCTTATTAATTGGATTTCACTCTGTTATGGTTGAATTGAACAATTCATGGTGTCTAGCAGAGCTTTTAGTGTCATGAATCAAGCTAATATAATGATGGGGCTAGTAGCTATGACAAGGTTCAAAGTATCAATACACCTATCAGCAGAGGTGTATCGGTACTTAAAACCTTGCGCTTTTATGTTTTTTTAGTTTTGTTTCAAAACTAAAACAGGCGTTTCAGGAATCAAAAGATATAATACAATACACCCGAGACAAGGCGTATTGTATCGATATTTTGAACCTTGAGATATTCAAACTGTATCTCTGGCTTTAGAACATATACACCATGGAGTAACTGCACAAATGAGGGTGGGGGTGTCCTATCAATTTGGACTGAATCAGCAGTTTTTACCACTAAGATGTTTAGTCAATCAAGTGTGCTAAATTCGTATCATGAATATTTCTTGCATTCAATTGAAAATATTTCTACTTCTGATGCAAAACCATCCAAATATTAATGTCTGTTTTGATTTGTCTCCGTGTTTTTTCTTCCAAAGTAAAAGGACCTTGCTTTGAAGTAAAAGGTGGGGAAGTGGTGTTTCAAGTCAAAGTTCCCAAGGGCCATTGCTCCCAAGGGAGGTTGATTGTATTAGATTTGCTATGAGCCCTTAATAGGCTCATCCATTGAAGACCAGAACACTTGGAAAGAAAAACCAGATGGGCTGTTCACAGGAAGTCTTTTTACAACAAGCTGGAAAAGGGACAGGCCGTGTCCCATGAAGCATATGATGGGATTTGGGGATCACCAATCCCTCCAGGAATGCAAGCCCTCCAATGGTTGGTAGAACTAGGAAAAGGTTCCAATGGTAAAAAATTCAAGAGGCAATTTTCCAAATTGGAAAATAAATGAATCTTGTGTGGGCATGAGAAAAGATTGCAACAATTTGTTCATCGATATGCTGGTTTTCAAAGGATATTCACGAAGCCTTCCTATTTAACTTCTTCAAAGATGACAGAAATGTTAATGTAGTTTTCTCACAATTCAAAATTCATCAAATAATAGTTATGAAGAAAAGACACAAAACCATGGAGGATTACCCTTTGCAGTTTTTTGATGTATTTGAAAGGAGAGGAACAAAAGAATTTCTAAAAACAAGTCAAGCCTGGTCCTCAGTATTGCCAGGACATTTGTTTGCTCATGTTGGACTGGACATTGGTATTAAAATAGTTCAAAGACATGCATTGGATTTGTTAAAAGTCGGTTATTATACTCAGATTAGTACCACATGGGTACTATTGTAACTTCTCCCTTTCTTTTTATTTGTTTATGTCGCCCTAATATAAACACCAAAAGCTGGCGCTGCCAGCTTTAACTTTTGGCTCTTAAATCTTTTTTCTCTCTTCTCTCTTGCCTCTTCCTTCTCTTCTGGACAATATGGTATCATGAGGAGAAACAGATTCAGCTCCCTCCTCTTCCTAATCCTCCTCCCTTCCATGTTTACTTTCGTCACCACAAAGGCCAACCATGTTCAAGAGCTATGGAGCACCTAGAAGTTGTACCACCAATGCCATCAAATTCTCCGGGGGTGGATCCTATCTAACCAAGTACCCTGTTTCCCATTGATGTTTCTAACCCTATTGCTATTGGTGCCTTCATTGCTAATGACCTTGACCTTCCTATTGCTCACCAGAAGGGCATTAGGTCTTGTACCACCAAACATCCCATTTTGTTTCCTATGAGAACATTTTACCTTCCTTTTGGGCCTTTCTTTCTTCCATTGACAGTGTTCCTATTCCTAAGAATGTGGCAAAAGCTTTGTTGGTGCCTAAATGGATAAATACAATGAAGGAAGAAATTAATGCTTTGCATAAAAATGGTACATGGGAATTGGTGGATCTTCCTGAGGGAAAGGAACCAATTGGATGTAAATGGGTTTTTACAGTAAAACATAGGGCTCATGGCACAGTGGAGCAGTATAAAGATCGTTTAGTGGCAAAAGGGTTTACACAAGTGAATGGAATAGATTATACAGAAACACTTGCACCAGTTGCTAAGATGAATTCCATTAGAGTCCTTTTCTCTTTAGCCACTAATCTTGATTGGGACCTTCATCAACTAGATATCAAGAATGCATTTCTAAATGGTGATCTTGAAGAAGTGTACATGGTACAACCCCCTGGTTTCCGGGATCAAGGTGATGAACAAAAAGTGTGTAGGTTAAAAAAGCCATTATATGGCCTGAAACAATCACCAAGAGCCTGGTTCAGCAGGTTTCATGTAGTTGTTCAACAAAGAGGTTACAAGCAGTGTCAATCTGATCACACATTGTTTGTGAAAAGAGGGGAAGGAAAAATTGCAACCCTAACAGTGTATGTTGATGATATAGTTATCACTGGTGATTGGAAAGATGAAATTCAAAAGTTGAAGGGATTTCTTGCTACTCAGTTTGAGGTGAAAGATCTAGGCCCTTTAAGGTACTTCCTTGGAATTGAAGTTGCTCGCTCACAAAAGGGTATCTTCATTTCCTAGAGAAAGTATGTCTTAGATCTACTCCAAGATATAGGAAAATTGGGAGTGAAACCTATTGATTCTCCTATTGATCCTAATCACAAATTAGGTGATTGTCAAGGTAAATTCATCAAGGATGTGAAACAATTTCAGAAGCTTGTAGGAAGAATTCTATATCTATCTATGACTCAACCAGACATTGCTTATGCAGTGGGTGTTCTTAGTCAATTCATGCATGCCCCTAAGACCACCCATCTTGAAACAGCTGAAAGAATCCTCAGATATCTTAAGAAATTTCCAGGTGCAGTTTATTGTTCCAAAAGCACGAGCATTTAAAGGTTGAAGTGTATACCGGTGCAAATTAGGCAGGATCCCTAAGTGATAGGAAATCTACAAGCGGCTACTGTATTTTTGTAAGAGGGAACCTCACCACATGGAGAAGCAAAAGCAGAATGGGGTGGCTAGGTCCAGTGCTGAAGCTAAATATAGAGCAATGTCTCATGGTGTGGCTGAAATTATGTGGCTAAAAAATTTGTTGAGTGAGTTGGGATTTATAGTGATGGACCTATGACCTTATATTGTGATAACAAAGCAGCCATAAACATTGCTGCTAATCCAGTGCTGCATGATAGAACTAAACACATCAAAGTCAACAAACATTTTATCAGAGAAAAGGTTGTCAAAGGGGAAGTGTGTACCCCCTATGTCAATCTGAAGACCAACTTGTAGACATCTTCACGAAGGGGTTACATCACTTGCGGGGGAGTGTTAAAAGCCCGTTAGTATACTCAGATTAGTACCACAGGGGTATTATTGTAATTTCTCCCTTTCTTTTATTTGTTTATGTCACCCTAACATAAATACCAAAAGCTGGCACCGCCAGCTTAACTTTTGGCTCTCAAGTCTTTTTTCTCTCTTCTCTCTTCCTTCTCTTCTTCTCCTCTTCTGGATAATAGGATTGATATCAGGAGACAATCAAACAAGATTGTGAGACAGGCTTTTTTTTCTATAAGAGTCTAAGGCAGATTACCTTGGTGCTTAGTAGATTGCATTTATTGCACATTCTTTTCTGTATTTCATGTATAACCTTTTATAATGGGACCCTAGTTATAGTATGGTGGATCCTTGTTTTTTAAAAGTCCTTATCTTTCTTTCTGGATAGTCCTACTCACTTTATTTCTATACTATAGTAAAAGCATGTATTACTTACGTTTTTAAACAGTCTACAGATGTTTGGAATATTTGGAATAGGGATTTTGGATATTTCAGAACTTCAATGGTGCTGAGAAAAAAAGTGTAAGTGGAGGCTATTTGATTTGAGGAGAGTAAAAATAAACTTTAAGAACAAAGAAAGGGATGATCTCTGCTTCAGAAAGAAATGTTCTGCCTAAATGCAGAAATGGACAAGAATATTAGTTTATTCCACCCATATCCATTAGAAAGAAGAAGGCTGAAGAAAATTAATAAATTAATTTGGAGAATGGAGTATGGATAGAAGACAAGGTGTCATCAAGAATGAAGGTGCAAACTGGCTCAGTTGGTAAGGTCTTTGGTTGGTTGTAATGGAGACTTGGGATCAATTGCCACCTTCACCCGGGTTAGGGGGCTCCAGGTATGGGAGATGGGCTACCCCCCATTGTGTAGCCTAGGAAGCCAAAAGATATGTGATCAAGAATTAAGCTGTACTAAACTTGCTCATTTACTTCTAAAAGCTCTTTTGGGGATAATATACACATACATATGTACTTGAGGTATCGTAACTCAAACCAAAAGGATTTGCTAGAGGCATTTTGTAAAAGACATAGACAAAACAGAAAACTCATAAGTGGCAATTTACCCTATATTGCAGCCTAGAGTACTTGACACTTTTTTCATGTGGGAAAAATTTTCAGTTCCTCCCCCATCCCCACACCACCCAAAAGATAAGGAACTGTAGTATTACTCAGCTAGAGTAGGAAACTCATATGGTCTTTATACCACCTAAAAGATAGAATGATGAGCTCCAAAAAGTAAAGAGGTCACTCATCAACCATAATAGAAATACCGGGGCATCACATGTAAGTTCACATCTGGACTTATTTTTAAGAGAAAGCATGGCAAATGTTGTCCAATTTTTATTAGTTGTACTCAGCAGAATCTTTCAGATGATTTCAGAAAACTTCAACAATAAGAGAAAATTTTAATAAATTAAAATAATATGCATGCTGAGCTTCCACAGAGTTTTAATAATGCCGTATTTAAAGCACTAAGTGCGTCCTTAACTTGAAGGTGAAAAGGCAATGGATCAAATCCAAGTCGATTGCCAAATCCAAGGAAGTGAACAACTCCATTTCGCAGCAGTAGAGGATATACAATCTTAACAAAATCAATGGGTTTTGCCTCCTTTACAATATCAGCATCTGTAATCTGAGCAGAAAGATAAGAGATCAACATGAAATCTTAAAAGCATGCTTTTTTAAGAAAATGAAGCAAAATATTAACCAGAAAATAAACATACTAGACTGCCAATTGCCTCAAAGTCCAATGATTGAAGATGAGGAGGTAATTCCTTTACAATATTCACTTCATCCTTCAAAAGATCCATGAAATATTCCTCTTGATAGATATCTCCAAACTGACTACATCCATCCAGTAACTATAAGTATACCAAAAGAAATAACATTTGAATGTGAAAATGGATGTGCATAAAAAACATGGTGTAGCAATTTTTTTTTGCAGACACACCAAGATGACAACATCAAGCATATGTGCTAATGTTGTGCTTGGAAGCTATTACATCCTTTTGATCAATCATGAAACAAAAAATGCTTGAGACACCATTAAGCCCTTGTGCATCTAATATCATGTTTGGCATTGCATATTTCTTGATCATGGAACAAGGAATGCGCAAAATCATTTAGTGGATAATCTAATTTGTTTTATCGATGACAGTTCAAGATTTTATTAAGTATGAAAATGATGTACAGTAGTAATTATAAAAAAAATGATGTACAGTAGTCTGCTAAGAACCCCAAAAGTGCAGCTATTCCTTACTATCCCCCACTGTACACTTTTTACAAGCCCCTGACCTCAGGGTTAAACCCCAATACAACCATTTCTTATTTGTCCCTGTTCAGTGGGCCATCAGCCAAGAAATTGGCTCACCTTGGGACTAGACCTGTTCATGGGCCAGGTAGCCCGATGGCCCGGCCCGGCCCGGCCCGCACCCCGGTCGAGCTTGGTCATGTAATTAGGCCCGCGGACTAGACCAACTGTGTTTCGGGCCGGGCTCGGGATTTGTCAAGAAAGCCCAGCCCGAGCCCGGCCCAGCCCGATTCAGCATTATATATTTTATAAAATACATAATGTGTATTTTATATATTATATAAAATATATAAATAATATAATATTTATTGAAATATATATATTTATAATTTAATATATACATTTTTTATTTTTTTCTTTATAATTTCTCTCTCTATTCAGCCGCTTCGGCAGTAGTAACAGCATGGGCTAAATTTCGGGCTCGGGCCCAGGCCCAGGCTTCGGGTTTTTTATGAGGGCCGGGCTCGGGCCTTAGAAAAAACTGTTAATACAGAGTGAAAGCCCGGCCCGAGCCCGGCCCGGCCCATGAACAGGTCTACTTGGGACCATCTTTTAGACTGTATGTAGCTTATGTTCATCAACCCATTCCTCAATCTCCCTCAAAACATGTCTACACATCCACAAGCATGTTTTTATTTTCTTTTTTGTTAGCCAAACCATAGTCACTTTTGAATCCCCTTCCACCATTAGATCTATAAGACTTAAGGAATTGACTTATTTTAGGCCTTGTCTAACTGCTAGTAGTTCTGGTCTAGTTGATTCTCCAATGCCAACAGGTCCAGAAAACAATGCTATCAGTTTTCCTTCATAATCTCATAGCATTCATCCAGTTCATGACATTTCTAGCTTCGTTAAACTCCAGCCATCAAAATATAGCTTGATAAAATTTGCAGGAGGGACCCAAAAAGTTGCTGTAATGTTCCTTGCTGGATAGAAAACTACAGCCTGTCAATTACTTTTGATGGACAATCTAATTGGCATTATTTCTACTCTTTATCACATGTAGTAGTCTTGCAGTACAGTACTTGTAACAAACGAAAAAACCTGTTACACTGATTTCATTTTGTTTCTTCTTTAATGATTTATGCTATTAAGATGGTTTCAAAAGATTTCATATTAGTTTTTTAAGGTCCTACCTATAACTAGCTACTATAAATGTGCATGGTATAAAATGCATGGGTTCCTGATTGCTCCATTGAGGCAAGGATGGGGCACCCAGTGGCTGAGAGAATCAAACATAAATTGACAGGAGTTTGGGTGCAGACAACAGCTAAGAGAAATCTTGATCTTAGCAAGGGAGCTCGGGGTGCACTTTAGATGGGCAAGAAGGTCAGCAAATGGAATGGCTGATGCTCTGGCTAAACAAGGAGTAATTAGGCAGGAGTTGTTTTGGATTTGTTTGTAAGACTGACTTTGTCTAAGGGATTTCCTTCTGGCCTATGGATGGTGAAAGCTGTAATCTTGAACTATTGTTATCAATGAAAATTACTGTTTCCTATCAAAAAATAAATAAAAAAAAGAACCAAACATGAATTGGCTATGGAAGAGTAAGAGAAATCTAATATGGATGGTGAAAATACAATACAAATATGAGTTGCATTTTGCCAGAGGTGTGACAAAAATGAAAGAGAAATGGAAGATAACCATATTACACCAAACTAGGATCCAAAGAAAGCCCACACTTTTCTAGAATTATAAAATCAATACATGAAGTGCAATAGTTTGGTACATAGATGGAAGGGAAATCCTCCACTTAAAATTTAGGGAATGCTATTGCCTCTCCACTTTTTGCTATTTCTGTTCCTCCCTTCATATTGTCATGATAGCATTGACTTGATTAACTTAAAGGAATGATCAAAAGGGAAATGACAATGACAAAAAGTAGATTTGCAATGGGACCACCCAGAATTTATCACATTGAACAGAACTTGTGGGGATGTCAATCACATGAAAATTGCTGTACTCAAAAGAAATGAAGAAAACCTGGTGGGTGCAATGTTCATAATCAATGGCTGCCTTTAGCTATGTCAAGCCAATAACAATAGCATTATTATTTAAACACCATAACATATAGAGATCAAACTAATACATTGAATATGATATCAAATTTAATTTCAGACCTTGGATCATTCCACACATTGCTGTAAAGAAACTTGGGAAGAACTAAAGTTGCATTAAGTAATGATGCTACAGCAACCGCATTGCAAATCTGCAAGCATGGATAATTCACCAGATAAGTATGTTCATTTAATGAGAGATAAAACTGAATAGCTTATAGAGTCAACAGATGCATATTAGATGCTTCCTCCAAAACAAGTTCTAATATTTCCCTTAATTCAACCCTAATATTTCCCTCTATTCCTTAATACCCTTCTTTGCGAGGGCATAGGAGGGGGTTCAATGTCAGTTCTAACTTCTAAGTAGTTATGACTGATGAAGGCAGGATTCAATCCTAGGTCTTGGATTCTACTGCCAATGACTTACTACTAGGCTAGCCAGTGTTCCTTGCTAGAGTCTATAGAACAAAGACCTTCCCTTTTACCAGAAAAGTAATTACAGCAGAAAATTCACCGTTATCCATGTAGCTACAAAATGATTTAAAAACCACTCCATGTCACTGTTTAAACCAGTGTTTCTTGGAGAAAAACAAATGGAAAACCTTCTACAAGGATAAAATCCAAGCATTATAACAATAAAATATCATTCTTCTTATCCTTATCAAACAAAGCTATAATTCAAGATTACTAAAAGTTCTCAAAAGAACTAAAAAGGTCAAATGCAATTTGTTCATAATGCTCTTTTATAATTATATTATAGGCCTTATATATAGTCCTATTGTCCATTCTAATGGAGTTCAATATCATATCCAAATGGATAAAGATTCCAAAGCATAAACTCTTATGACATTTTTAACGGATCAATTCTTTGGATAAACTTTTCTAAAATAAAAATCCCTACGATCAATGTAAAAACTTTTTAGCAATAATAAATAATGTGACAAACTTTTGAGCTCGAGATGGAGATATATATGTCTTACATCTCCATAATAAACTTTCCAAGCTTCTTTTTCTAATGCTATCTACAGGTACTTGATATCTTAGATACCCGTCAAAGTTCGACACTATTAAAATCATTTAATCACCTTGTTAGCTTATATTGGATGAGATGGCTAACAATTTTTAGCTTATTATAAACTGGCAGCTGTTGCATTAAGACAATAAACTACGAGAAGATAAGTTTCACTACTTGATCTCAATGAGAAAAAAAAAAAAAAACAGGTAAAAAGGAAATGGACAGTATATCATCTAAGCAAAATCTTGTCAAAGCTAGCATTTATCTCTAATCTTACCAACCAAAAAAGAAGAATAATAAAAAGTTTTCTATTACCCAACAATGATATAAAGGTCATTAAAGAATTTAGGGCCTCACAGCAACTCGTTGTTGATTGAGACCGCCATTTGCACTAACCAATATAAAGCCACTGCTTTTTGTGAGCTTTCCTGCACCAAAAACAGAAACAAGCTAGAACTTAGAACTAATCAACACAAAACTGGAATTTACCATAAACAATCAAGAGAGAGAGAGAGAGAGAGAAGGTTATCAAAGACTAAATAAATCAACAAGATAATTACAAATTGGGTCACAATATCATGTTTTATCAAGTAGCTAATAATTATTAATACTAAGAGAAGTCAAACAAACTGACACGAATACCTCAAAAGAAACCAACAAGAATACCTTGGTATAATGGACCAGTTTTATCAGCACAAGGTTTCCATTGAGATGCCTGTTTATGTGGCTCCTCCCAGAGTTTTACTGAGTCACCTCTGAATTCTTTCTGTTGCATAATCAAAGCAACAGATACTGAATCAATAATTAACAAAAGAAACCTCTTTCAAAACCCATAACCACTAACACATCAATTATTAACTTAAAACTGTTCACATAAAAATAACAACAGGGGAGAAAAGGAGAAAAGGTAGCAAATATCATACTAAACAATTATGTATTTAAACAAGCTTAAACAGATTGCACATGAAGGAGATTCATTATATGATTTTTGTATGGCAAACCTCTGCAAGAGCACTAGAAGCCAGATTTAGAAGCCGATCATACATAATTGTTGGTCCCTTTTTTTCATGGACATAATCCATCTGCACATCCTTCAAGAATACATGCAAAAAACAAAAGTCCAAGTAATTATACAGTGGTTGTGAGCATTCCCCAACTCCTAGCATAATAAGATGAACTATAGTGCAAACTTATAATACAGTAGATAGTCCATGTTAATGACTAAAGAATGTATAGGCACTACAGACAGTATAGACCAAATTAAACATAAACATGCACAACCATATTTTATACACCAAATTTTAAATAATCATGAAACAAGATGTAATCAAATGAATATAACCAAATAAGGATGTTGAGATGGCAAGTCCAGTAAGGGAAAATGGATATGACATTAGTGGGTGGTAATTTTGTTAAAGTACAAGGATCTAAAGGGGAAAAAAAGATAGATGAAAAATATGTTGATTGAGGTAATGACATGGTTTAAGAAATCACAGGACATAAAAATATAAAATTCATGATTTCTTACATTGATAATCATGAGCTTATTTTCAAGAAAAACAAAGATTACATTTAAGAGATAATGTTATTATTTAAGCCTCATTGTTTGATTTATAATGGATGGGAACCATTTCTAAGGTTTCGTGCACAAATCTAATATTAAATTGCTGTTTTTCTCGCTAAGTTGGAAGGCATGTATTGTTTTGTTCAATAGAAATCCTCTCACCTCACTTTTCCATGAATTACTGAAGAAAAATTAGAGGGAAAAAATAGTTCAATTATTACTTTATTGTTCCTAATGCCTAGGTGAAGCATCACCTAGGCATTGACTGGGCAATCACTTATATGTTTTGGAGTTCCATTGCTTTGGTGACCAACTAGGCAGAAAGTATAGATATAAACATCTTAGTTGAAGCAAATAACTAACTGTATCCCATTTTCGATCAAAAGAATTTTATATAGAGCTATTTTTATTATTACATAGAGATAAAGTTAGTGACCTTAATCCTTTTCTATCTGTATTTTCCTTTAAACCACAGAGGTTATTTGAAAATCTTGTCATTATTTCTAAGATCAACTGCAAGCAGTAGTTTCATCACGTTTTGGTTTAATGGCTTATAATTAACATGAAGCCTTTGGTAGTTATGCATGCCTACATATAGGGATGTCAATGGGTCAGGTTAAATGGTAAACCCAGCTTAACTTGACCCTATAGGGTCGGGTTAGGGTCAAGTACATTCGATTTAGGGCCGGGTTAGGGTTTAGCTTCTTCAACCCGGGTTGGGTTCAGGTTTTGGCTGACTCACCCCGATGGGTCATGATACCATGCACAAGTATTCTTTTAATTTTTTGACTTCTAACTCTATAGCCTTCAAGGTTAAGATTTTTTTACATTTTGATTTTGGTTTTCTTCTTTTTTTAAATGGGAAAAGTGACACCTTAGAATCTATAAAACAATTTCCTAACATGAATTAATGGATTTTATGTCTTCAAAGCGTGTTTAAAGCATACAATTGAAATGTTACAGGTCTGGTCGAGTTCGTATCGGGTTAGACCCTATAGGGTTGGGTCGGGTTTGGGAATTGTGCATTTTTTAAGTCGGGCTGGGTTAGGGTTGAGGCAAACCCGTGCCGAACCCGACCCGTTGACATCCCTACCTACATACATTATAAGATATGTACATGGACTAATTGACTCTACATTATAACTATATTTAATTATGTAGTCCAAAATGCCTATTCATGGACTAATTGACTCTACAGTTGTTGGTGGCATATTTGTCCAATTAATTCAAACACATCTCTTCATTGTATAACTATATTTAATTATGTAGTATTTAAAAGAGCCAATCTGAATATTGAACAGTCAAATAACTAGTTAAAATTTGAGTAGCCCAAGACGGAAAAAAAAAAAGAGGAAACTTTTCACAAATCTTTTTTTATTGTTAACTGTCAAGATTTATTAGTTATGAAATAAATAATGATATATGTACATCACAGTGAAAGCGTCCACTTTTTTGTTAGGCTAGCATCTGCCACCTAACCCCCCTTTTTTTCTCAGTTACCAATAATCATTACAAGATAAACCCCTAGAATAGATGATCCCTATCCACCCCTTAGCCATTATGTTAGCCAAACTGTTATCTGAATTTTGAACTCATCTGAATCTAGTTTCCATTTCCTTTCCAGTTGCTGTTTAACTTCCACAACTACCTGAGAGTCCCCTTTCACCACCATATTACTAAAATTGAGAGGTCTACTCAGCCTCAACCCCTGTAAAACAGTAAGTAGTTCTCCTATATTTTGAAAAATGATTGACAAGTAATATACTTCTTTGGTCATATATACTAATTTACTGAATGCAATCCTAACGAAAGCTAGTGATAAAATTTGAAGATTAAATGTAGAGATGTAGCAAAAATCTGTTAGTGTGATCTAGACTGTGAGACTTTACAGCAGCAGAAGGGGTCGAGTGGCCAGTATATCCAAGAAAAAACCAAAACAATTTAAAAAAAGAAAAAAAAAAAGAAATTTTGGTACCACTGAAATTGAGTTCTAAATTTTGGTAAGTAGAATTGACTTATATGCAGGACTATATGGAGGAAATCTGAAAGAATGGAAATTCACAATAACTACCAATGTAAAAGAAATGAGAACAAGACGATAAGATAAAATAGCAATCATAGGAAGATGGGCAGGACAACCTATATTGTTGTAGCTGCAATTTTGAAAGAAATATCAAATTCCAATGAATTAAAATCCAAAACTAACTCCTCTGATAAAACTTCGCCAAGACAGGGCCATTGGACAGTCGATTCCGCATTGGATAGAAATTGGTTCTCCAAGTAATCTAATGCAATAAAATGCAAAGCCATACCTTCAACCCATTTGGTTCTCTCTGGTGAGAACTGTTCTTGAGATTTATGGAATGAATAATGGAGAACATAAGGGAATCGAGCAAGAAAAGGGAACCCATCAACCCAAAGGCAAACACCATCAGCCTCGAATGCTTACCAAGCCACATCTGCCTTTTTCCACTAAATGTGACCACAGAACCACCAATTCTTTTATCATCATCCTTCAACCCATTAAGCAGCATATCCTTGTTCCATGAGTGGTCTCCCCCTGATGCTCTCCTCCCAAAAGAAGGATCACTGCCCAGTAGATTTTCCAAGCACTTATCCTGGTGGTTTTTCATCCCAAAAGATGGCTTTACATGCATAGATGGAGGACGTGGGCTTCGTGGAGACCCTTTCTTTCCCATTAAAACAAATAACACCTTATACAATTCCGATCACAAGGAACTATACCTTACGGGGGCTCTCCACTACTAAAACAGTAAAACTATCATCACCTATGCATTACCAGTGGTCTTTTCACTACTACTCGTAAGAACCAAACTCCAACAGCTGCCGACTCCAATTAGAATCCTCAAGATTAAGCAAAAGCATAAACTACAATAAATTTGGAGAACTACGTAACATCTGCTTACATTACAAATTAATTGAATCATCATTTCTGTTGTGTTCAACATCTAGATATAGAACATAAGTTTGGAAATCCAAACCAACTCACCAAACTCAATAGACAATACGGACATTTTTCTTGGTATATTTTAGTTCTTCGCCAATCAATTACGACGCCAGGGTCTGAATTGAAACTCAAGCTAAGAAGTAGGTATGGATGACAGAAGAGTGAAAGGAAAGATAGATTTACATAAGAAAATTAAATTAAAGAAAGAAAAAACTAACCTTTCAGTATGAAGAAAACAGGCAAAGAATCACATCATCAACAACAACTACTGCAACTTCCTACCAAACAGATCCAACGTCAATTTAAATTTCGTGTGTTTCCATTCTCCAATTAAAGAACCATTTGACCGAAGAACGTCGAAGAACAGAACCCTAGAATCCGCCATAGAAGAGCACTCACTGACAACTCTCAGAAAAAAACTCACTACCAACGCTCAGAAAAGGCGGGAGAAAGAAAAAACCGTAGAAACAACGCAAAGCAAAGCTTCGACGGAGGAGAAAACAAAGATTTCTTCGTGTTCCTCGTGGCAGCTGGCGGGGCCCCTGAATTACACGAGGCCGTTGGTTATCTGAAAATTATTCTTATGGGCTTTCAATTCTGAATTTATTACGTTACGTAATACGTAATCACGGCGTACTTAGTGGTCAACCCATCCACCCGGGTTAGACCGGATTGGTTCGAATTGAGACCATGTTAGGCATAAGATATACCAATATTCCATACTAATGTCACAAAGAAATGCCATCGGCCGTGTCCCGTGCTTTGCCTGAGGCTTCCAATCCCAAGTCCTAACCCAGACCATTTGGGACGGCTTTCCTTACCAGGTGTTCAAATTCGGTTATCAAATCAAAAACCAAATCGAAATCGAATTGATTCAAATAAATCAATTGGGTTTGGTTATTTTAGTTTTTGGTTCAGTTTGATTTTAAAATTTTAAAAAATTCGTTTTTTAGTGTTTAGTTCGGTTTGTGAAATAAAATTCAACTAAATCAAATCGAAAACTGAATTAATCAAAATAAATACATATATTTACATTTTAATTTTTAATTATAAATACTCATATTAATATTAACATTAATATAAATATAAAATACATTTATATTTTAACTAACTAAATTAATCAAATTTTCAAGCCTAATTTAGTTCGATTCATGAAGATAAATGACCTAACCAAAACGTTGGTTAGGTTTTTATTTCCGAACCGACTAAATAAACACCCCTAAACAATGTTTAGAAAATTAGCTTTCCATTAAAGCTCTCTTGAGTGCTGACTTCTGCATAGCAGCTCTGAAACTGTGAAAGCAATTCAACCAAGGCTTAGCCCTTTCAAAATCCAAACAGGTCATTGCCCTTTTGGGACACTCGGAATTTCCTACTCGCTTTTTCTATCCATTCTCTACCCGTCGTCGTGAATTGGAGTCACACATCTCTATTATGAATTAAGAGATGTATGAATGCAATTCGTGACAGGTAGAGAGTGAGTAGGAAAGGCATTCACAAGGGCAATTTTTGGCTTTTCAAGGTGGCTATGGATCTGCTGCTTTAACCACTGTGTATAAGGAAATTGGATTTGGTCCTCCCTTGCAGCCGTGCATCAGAAATATCTCCATATGAATAAAAACATATAAATATGAAGATGTTCCTAATGCACGGCTGCAAATGACCGAGAATAATTCCGCAATGATCAAATCTGATCTCGTGTGTAGATGGCTACATAACCAATCATTCCATATACATAGAACCCACTCTTATATCCATGGAACACTGATATACTCATTCATGATTACATAATCTCGCTAACAGTGGTGAGCAGCAGATTCCAAGTGTGATAAGGTGGACTACACGGAGCCAGGTATAAGCAATAGTTGGTGAAAAATATGGAAAGCCCAAATTTGTTATTGCTCGGCCAAAGCCATGGCTTTTCGTTGGAGCTTCTTTTATCAGCTTTTTTTTTTTTTTTTCTAAAGCAGTTTAACAATTCAACCAAAGCTTTAGCCCTCTAAAAGAGGCGCTCAGTGCCCAATGTATAATCGGTAGTTATTACTTGTTAATCAGTTGTTTGTGCATCTTAGTACCTCCATGACTTGGTCTTGAACACGTATCACATGTTGGCAGAGTTTCCGGTCAACCTCATCAATAGGCTTGCCTTATATAGTAATGACCAGTACTCCAGCGAAGATCAGAGACTATGAGGCCACCAAAACTCAGAGAGACATATCACACTATGAATTAAGGCTCCATCCATCTGGCCTTGGTGCAACAGTTGGGTTGTTCCATTGTTCAAATCTTGAAAACAGACTCTCTCTCTCTATGTGCAGGACAGGAGTAAGGCTGTATACATCCAAAACCCATATAGGCAGTAGCCTCGTACATTAGACTTTTTTATTCAGACTCAGTCATCAAGATAAAGCATCAAATAATTTTATATATATGAGGATTAATAACATTTGATGTATCAAAATTAAAATCACATACTGTTAACAACATAAATCCTTCTTAATTTTGCAGGTTTCTATTTCTACTGAAAGTAAGAGAGAGATACCCTTCTAATATCAGCAACTGGGTTGATGGGGATCTGGACATTCTTGGCATAAAACCACCATAAGACGACGGAGGCAGCTAGAGTCATCAACAAGCAAACAGCCACTCTAAGCATCTCTCTTCAGTCTTCAATGAAGAAGGGAAGACCGCGCTTATTGTAATGCTGCAAATCTGAAACCAATTGATCCAATTTTGGTATACCCCAAAATTGGAGACAGAAAATGTAATGCCGCAATCATGCTAAAACCACAAGTCTCACAAATTTTGGTGGGCCATCTCTAATGAAGGGATCACAAATTTAGATGCCAAATCTCATGGTAAGTAAGGGAGGAAAAAGGAGAGATATGTATGGTGGTTTGTATTATTTCGCCAAAATATTGTCTTTTACTATTGCAATGTTGATGGAGAAATCAGGTGTCGGGCGTATACACGAGTACATATCCGGATACACAAATTCTACCTACGTCTACCCACATAATACGGTATTATGCAGAGAGAGATATTCCCAATTTATGGGGATGATGTATTGTAGGTAGGCATGGGCAGAATTCTCATGAACAGGAGATCCGGAGTCACATAATACATCTCATTAAAAAGAAGAGGAAACACTTTCTTTTAAAATAGGCTAACACCCACATCAAATAGAAACAGCTTTGATTTTCGTAGGATAAGAGCATTTCTGCTGGTTAATTCGTGGTTCACTCACTCGGTTGGACCATTCAACCCGTGGCTCAATTATGATCTTGGTCTAGATTAACCTAACATCTGACATTATTTTAAAAATCATTGATTTGGTCAATGATCCACCTGAGGCGGTTGAACCGCTGACCCACTAAACCCGAACAGTAGGTCACAAACTACAAATCAAGAATACTTCCAGACGCCAAAATTAGTGGGCAAGGTACCTTGGCCCACTAATTTTGCCAAGTTTTTACTCAAATCTCAATTTTTAGCTATAGTACTGCAAAACACTTGGGAATAAAGACCAAGGGGTGACTTAATGTGACTCTTCCTTGAACTTTAATTGAGAATGAGGATGAATTCATAGAATTAGAGCAAAATGGACAAATGGTGGAATGCATCTAGATTCTTATATGGAGCAGAGTAGTAAAATTAAAAAGGATAATGTCAAAAATGAAGTCTTACAAACCTAGAAATAACTCCAATAGGTGATAAAATGTGAGAAATTAATATAGTTTGGTCACAGACATAAAAAGAAGCTGCAAGATTGTAAATGATTGATATTAAGTTAATAACAAATATCCTTTTCACATCATTTAAAAATGATTTGAGCATCCATAATTTAACAATGGATTATATTGAGCACAATAGAATGTGACAAGATAGACATTTTACTGACCTTATATCAAGGTTCAAAGTATTGGAAATCCTACATGTATTGGAAAGGCAAATTTAAGAGATGTATCAAGATACGCTTTGGATACGCATGAATACAGGCGAAAAATTAATATACACATGAAAATGTTATAAATACTCTAATAAATCATAAATAAACATCAATATCACTAAATATAAGACTTAAACAAGCTATTTATACATAAAAATCACATGTTTTAATGGGTTTTATGAAAAAACATATTATAATCAACAAGCAGAAACATTAACATACTATCTAATAAAGTACTTGATTAAGTTCCAATCTTCCAAGTTCCAACTTCAAATTTTAAATCTATTATAATTTACAAATTCAACATTTGAATCCCAATATGATTTTTACAACTTTACATGAATAAAATAAAAAATCAATTATTATATGAATTATCCAATTTTAAGTGTTAATATGTTAGTAAACTAATTTTCAATTGTTATTATGAAATTTAAAAAAAATAAATATTTTTTTAATTATTATGTAACACAAGTATCCAATTAAACAAATAATAATTGGTTTCATATTTTTTAGGCCACAATTATATTCACATTCAAATTATAGATTATCATGTGAAATATATCAATGCCTTTTGTTCTGTATTTTTTAATATTTTTAAATATTACTAAAAATTATTTTTAATTGTTTTAAACATTTTGCCAAGTGTTATCTAATCCAATTAAACAATTAACAATTATTGAATCAAATAATTATGTAAAATTTGTAATAATTGAATCAAACATTTTTTTCGTATCTTTTAAATAATTATCTATTTTTATTCAAATAATTATTTTGCATGTTTTATTCTAAAAATTAAACAAATATTTTTTTGAATGGCTTCATGTACATCTATTACTTTATTCTAAAGTTAATACTTACTTTGCATGTTTATTCTAAAAATTAAAAAAATTAAATATGTAATAATAAAATTGAATGGATTTATGGACATAGTAGATGAAATACTTATTTTGCATGTTTCATTCTAAAAATTAAATAAATATTTATTTTTATTCAAATAATTATTTTGCATGTTTTATTCTAAAAATTAAATTAAAATTAAAAAAAAAGTAAATATGTAATAGAAAAACTGAATGGATTTATGGACATAATAGATGAAATACTTATTTTGCAAGTTTCATTATAAAAATTAAATAAATATTTATTTTTATTCAAATAATTACTTTTCATGTTTTATTCTAAAAATTAAATTAGAATTTAAAAAAAAAGTAAATATGTAACAGAAAAATTGAATGGATTTATGGACATAATAGATGAAATACTTATTTTGCATGTTTCATTCCAAAAACTAATTAAATATTTATTTTTCTTCAAATAATTATTTTCATGTTTTATTCTAAAAATTAAACTAAATTTTAAAATGTAAATATGTAACAGAAAAATTGAATGGATTTATGGACATAATAGATCATCCATATATTTACTGTAAATATTTATTATTAGAATTTAAACCATAGCAAAAAATTAGAGAAATAAATAAATATTTATAATCTAAAAATTAAAAATTAAAGAAAAAACAAATTAAATTTTTCACATGATATTTCAATATATTGATGTCAGTCTTAGCTCTACAACATATTCAACCTATAGGGTTAGATCACATAAAATTGAAGAAATCATCTATATATTATATATTATTCCAAAAATTGAAAGATTAAAAAAATCAATTATTTACAAGAAATTTCAATTGATCTGTGGACATGGTAGATTATCCATAGATCTACAACATAGTCAATTTTTAGAGGTAGATAACAAGAAAAACCTAAAATGTTCATTTCTTTCAGATTTATTTACTATTCTGGAATTTCTTCAAATATTCACAAAGATCTACATATAGGAGCAAAATAAGTGAGGTTTTTTTCACCAGAATAGCATATCAACAAACAAAAAGATGATTCTAAGCATCCAAACTAAAAAAAAAAAAACACAAAACATTGGCTTTGATTGTAAAAAAGAAAATACATATTTTCGTTCATTTTTTAAGAATCTTGAAAAACTTGTTGGATCTTACAAATTTGTGGATGTTTTGGTAGATTTTGGCTATATTTCAATCTCTATGAATGGTGTGAAGGTTTCTAAAGGGTTTGAAAAAAAAAAAAGGGCTTCTGAAATAGGTTTAAAAGCCTTCTTTTAAATAAAGTTTTTTTGTAATTTCCGTAACAATAAAATCGCATTATAGCACCAAAACAGGCTGATACTCACCAAAACATTACCAATACAGGCATGATACGCTTTCCACACGACAACAAAGAATAATGTTAAGGATTTGATACCATTCCCCATGCTGAAACCTCAAAGATACGATACATATCGGCCAATACAGGCCAATACGTAACGAAATTTTGAACCTTGCCCCATATAGGCGGGACAAGGCTTAGATTATTACAAAATTTACAGCATAAAAAGGCCGCAGGATGCATCCCCATTCTCCTTTGGGTGTTGGGTAATGGCCATGGGACTAACCATGTAGTGCAAGACTTTGGTACAAAGCGCAAAAATCAAAATACAAGACGGGTATAAACACATCTAATCTAATATCAAAGGTCCTCTTTGGCGTGCTGTCCTATTGTGCATTACAAGCATTCTATGATTCTACTTCATTTCAGTTGAGATCAGTAGTCTCCACTTGCTCGGACATACATTGTTTATTGCCTGATTGATAGTTTTCATCACCTTTAGCATATTATTGGGACTTTGGGAGTAGTCTAGCGATTAAAAAGCTGAAAATCAAGTAACTTAGGCCACCCCAATATTGTAACCAATATCACCCTCGTTGTGAAACTGTACTATGTTGCACCATAAAAAAAAAAGAAGCCTAAAGCTTTCCTTAGGTAAGACTTTCTTTAATTTCCAAGAGAACTGTCTACAGTAAACATTGTTCTTGTATTCCACAATCCATTCTAATGTCCATCTTCACGCACTCTAGTACTAAAACACAATTACAGGTATACAAGTTCGTAGCTTGGCATTAACACACTATAGAAAGAGCAGGTCTTTGCCACTCAAATTACAGTGGCTACCAAAACCTCTTTGACAATGTCAGTGAACGTTTCTTAATATTGTTCCAAACCATGTGCATCGATCAGTCACCTCCCACCTGTCTCTTCCAGGTATCTTCCACAATCAGCTCATCAACTCCCCAATCTTCATAGCTGCCGAGTTATAAAGGTGTTTAGAAATGCCATGCACACATTGGTTCCTTTGCTGTTAAGAGAAACAGACCCACAGAAGTGAAGTTGGACCAAGAAACTTACCTTCCATCAGGCAAGTAGCGTCGTATGGTGAAGGGTATCTTTCGCTCTCGGAGTTCTTTCATTGCAATCTAGAACATTAGAAGACAGATAATTGAGTGAATCATCTACCTTGACTAATATTACCATACCAATGCATATCCTCAAAATAAAGAAGCCTCTGTGTGCCATCTCCCCCACCAATACAACAGACAATGACCAAGTATTCCTAGGGGTATCTTTCGCTCTCGGAGTTCTTTCATTGCAATCTAGAACATTAGAAGACAGATAATTGAGTGAATCATCTACCTTGACTAATATTACCATACCAATGCATATCCTCAAAATAAAGAAGCCTCTGTGTGCCATCTCCCCCACCAATACAACAGACAATGACCAAGTATTCCTAGGGGTGGAGTTGAAGAATTTACACTCCATTGGACCTACGCTTTCAGGCCAGACCAAGGTTTTAAAAACTGGACCGAACCGGACAAGGAACCGTTCTGGGGACTGGTTCCCAGGTCAAATGGTCCGACCATCCGGTTCGAATGGACAGCCCATTCTGACTTAAAAATAAAAAATAAATGGCCAAAACCGTTGCTCGGGTTGACGGTTCAACCACCCAGGTCAGCAGGTCACTAACCAAATCAACAGTTTTTAGCCAAAAAGTGGTTTTAGGGTGAAACAGAACCAGTTACCTGACCGGTTCCTGGGTCAACTAATCCAACCATCCAGTCCAGTCCAGTTTTCTAAACCATGGGACAGGCCCATTCAAATTGTAGTAATTTCCCAACACAGGCTCACCCAAGTTGCATCCCAAGTATCTCCATTAAAATGTGATAAGAAAAAATCCATCAAAAAAAATTGTGATTAGAAAAAAATAGAAAAGAAGAAATCAATTGGAACAGACATGTTGTATTGGTGTACAATAGCATATATCTGTTCAAAATAGATCGGACGATGGGTTTGATCTGGTGAAGCACACTACAAATAATCAGAGCCAATATCAGCTAAAATTTACAAACATGAGATCCAGCCTCCAGGTCCAACCTATGAATAATTCAATCTGATAAAAATTGATTCATTTACCAAAAAAGGTGAAAATTGAATCGGCAATTTAATAACCAACAAGGAGGATTTTTAGAGAAGGCAGAAACAATTTTACTTGTTATAACAGTCAATTATTTATATTTATTTATAACAACTTGATAGAAATGTTCAGTTTAATGGAAGAAAAATAAAAATTCAGAATTTGGGCAATATGCATGTTCAGTACAAGACAGCATTCGTAGAACAAAATATGGAGTCTGGAGTTTGGCATGTCATGGGTCATGAGGAAATCTCAAATCCTAATCAGATAATCCAAGCATAAGATGCAAATTATCAGTTTGTCACTTAACCATCCACCAATTAAAATTCTTCTCCATTTTCCCCATTAACCAGAGAATTTGATACACCAGGAGGTTTGAATCACCTAGTGTAGATTTTCTGGTAATAGAGATTTCTTAAATGACAAGAATATGATACACCAGTGATGATAAAAAAAAAAAAGAATATGATACACCAGGAGGTTTGAATCACCTAGTGTAGATTTTCTGGTAATAGAGATTTCTTAAATGACAAGAATATGATACACCAGTGATGATAAAAAAAAAAAAGAATATGATACACCAGGAGGTTTGAATCACCAGAGAATTCTTGCTCCCTTCACAAAGATGTCACACATACAAGAACATCTTCTCACTAGGACTAATTGTATTGTTCAAACAATGGATTGGTCTGTGATTCACACAGTGGGACATTCTTGATAAATCAGAACAAATTCATATTTGGTAAAAAATAAAGAAGAAGCACAACCACCTTCCTATGAGTAATGAGTTAATCGACATCTAGAGGGCACAAAGGGTTAGATAGACATAATCGAAGTTATCATGCCATGAACAATCCAAATACATGGTTCATTTCCATGGAGAGGGAGAACAGTGAACAGTATCTGAATGTGCCTACCTGATAATAGGGAAAATTTTGGCAAAACAAACTTATGAGGCAGTCAATGCTTTTAAAATAACTAATATATCACCCTTGATGCACATAGACAAAGCCAAGTGGCAACTAGGAAATTGGGGGTAGGGGCGGGGTGGGTTGTTAATACTTTTGGATTAAAGCACCCTTACCAGTTACCATAACATAAAATTATATGAGAGAAAAATGCAATGCCTTTTTAACAACCCTACAAATGCCATGTTCAAAAATCACACAAACTTTTTTCTTACAGTGCAACTCTAACCCATGAGTAGCTGTATCCATTTTTTCTTCATTAGGTGTAGTGTGGATGCATGTGCCAGTTGCTTTTCATTCTTTCAAGTAGTCTTTGTAAGAGAGCTTACCTCAAGCGGATCAGTCTCACCCTCCAACTCAACCATCACAGGTGCATTCATACTGTTCAATAGGCATCATAGGTCATTATAAAGCTTCATAATTATTATCCTTTAACAAAAATTTTAGAATGATAAGGAAGCATAAGAATGAAACCTGATCTGCAGGGCACGTGTACCCAAGATACGAGCACGTTCATACTTAGTCATATATTTTGATGTCTTTCTTCGTCGCTCAACTGATTCTTGTTCCTCCTTCTCTTCCGTTTCAGCCATAAGAGGATCAGGGACGTCTTCATTGTTATTGTTATCCACATCCTCCTCTGCTCCTTCCTAATAATTAGCCAATATCTTGATCAATTCAACTAGACATATATAACAGTTGATGCCTTGAAGACAATTTAGAAGCACATCCAAAGATTTATTTGTTTAGTTCTTTTTACCTCAACCTCAGGTTCTATTGGCTCATCTTCATACCTACAGGAATAGGTTTCTTGTCAGCATTAGTACATTTATTTCAAGCAAAGTATAAGGAAAGCATAAAGGTTAAGGAAACAAGAAAATATAAATATTTCCAAAAATACTAGGTTTAAAAATGCTTTAGATACAGAACAGAAACTACACAACTTTGGTCATTGGTACAGACCAACAGGGTCATACAAGGTCATATGAATGAGCCAAGGAACCTAGGAATATCTCCAATAGGTGATAAAATGAGAAACAGTATATTGCAATGGTTTGGCATGTGCATAGAAGACCATCTATGGCACCTGTTAGGAAAAGTGATCTGTTAATGTCAAAGGAGCTAGAAGAGCTAGGGGGCAGACTGAAAAGGACTTGGATGAAAAAAATAACTAATAAGAAATGATTTAAGTGTCCATAATTCAATAATACAGAACAGAATGGCAAAACAGGACTCATGCAGCCAACTCCATATAGTTGGGACAAGGCTATGATGATGATGTGATTAGGGAAGGGGAATCAAAAATAGTAATTTCCTGGGCAGCAAACAGCAGCCATACCCCATGGACGTTTAAACATGTGATAAGGGAAGTGGAAAAGATTGCAAAGGAGGTTGAGGCTGAATTTAAATGGGTCCGAAAAAGTGCAAATGGGCTAGCTAATGTTTTAGCAAAACAGAGGGCAGAGACAACAACTATTTTGGGCTGCACTGTAATGAGCGATAGAATAGAGTGATTAAAGGGATCAACAGTCCCATCACCAAATTGTATAAACTGTTCACAATCTGAAATTTAATAAAATACATGTTTACTGATAAAAAAAGGCTATGATGATGATATGCAGACCAAAAAAGCTGTACTAGGTCAGACCGGATTGATTCAATGGAAAACATCAATCAGCTCAGGCTGGAACAAGAAAATTACTGAAATGTATATCCTATTTTGAAATATTAACTAATCAACAAAGCAAGATTGATCTATAGACATAATTGATGCCTAAGAAGGAATGGTAGGCTTGGTCATTCTTAAATAGCTAAGGCTTCAAATTTAACGATGTCAATTGCAAGTTTCAAGAAAAATGAGATAATCGCAACCACTGGAAAAGGTCGGCCTGGGCACTAAGCCTCACAGTTCAAATCCAACTGTATTGAGCTCAACAAGTCCAGAGTTCAAGCAAATCGATCGCATTTTAGCATGAATAAATGCAAAACTATATAAAACTGCAGTACGCCAAATGGTAGTCACAATACTAGTTTAATTGATCATGTAAAATTTTCTAGCTCTACAAGATTATTTAGAGGCAACAGAAGACTGAAAATTATTTTTTTTCTTTGACACAAGAAATAAGGAACCAACGACTTTGGCCCAACACAAATAACATAGTAGATTATTCTCCACTTACATTATTCATATGATTAATTCTGCTACATGACATGGAACTATTTAATTATTGAAACTCTGTAATCTACCCCCTGCAGCTACCTATGGGTATTGATTTAAACTGTCTTTACGAGTCCGTACTAGCAGCATTTGATGGACAAAACACATAAAATAAATATTTCGTGTTAAGGGAACATCCCCATTCCACATGCAAGATGTTACTCGAGAGTGAAACACCATAATGGGAAAAGCAAGTGCCCAACTCAATCTTTTACTAAGCTCCTAAATTATTGAGGATCGACTTCTTAAAAGAAAAGTTTTCATCTCTAGCTGACTAGCTATGTGCTTTGCTCAGAAGTGGACGAGTTAACATGTTGGAATATCAAGAATACCAAGAACAGTTACTATAGCTGCCAATATCAAGATTAGTTACCACAGTTGTCTCACTTGCCACGTGTACAAAACTGTTATAACAGCTGTAAACCCATGCCTATATATATCACATGTATCTTCCTACATTAATTCAATTCAATAATTCTTCTTCTCTGATACTTGTCGTCATGGTATCAAAGCGATAGTTCCTCCGCCACCACCACCGCACCCTCTGCTCCAAAATCTTGCGTCAGAGTTCCATTCTCACTCTCCTCAAATCCAGTGTTGAAAGCTCTAGTTTCCATCGTCTTCCTCCAATTTCTGCACCAAAGCTGCTCTGTTTCTTCTCCTTGCCGTCTCCTCTTGTGCTCTGTTTTTCTATCTCCTCTTTTTTCCACTTAAGATCTAGACCATAACCACCAGTTCGCAATAGAGAACACAGTAAACACTCCATACTTCTTGCATCCATTTGATAGCCCGGGAGCTACTCTTGTATCATGCCAGCTCACCGGAGACAATTTCTCGATGTGGCGACAAGGCATGACCAATGCTCTGAGGGCAAAGAATAAATTCATCTTTGTTGATGGATCTTTACCATGTCCGGCTTCCAATGAGCCAGATCTAAATGCCTGGATTAAGTGCAACTCCATGGTAGTTGCATGGATTTTCACTTCACTGAACAAAGAGATACGACAATGTGACCTTCATCAAGTTTTCTGCTGATATTTGGAAAGAGATCCAAGAATGGTTTTCTCAGGCTAATATCCCACATATCCATCAACTGAAGCGAGACCTTGCTCTTCTTCAACAAGGCAAATCATCGGTGACAACATATTTCACTAAACTGAGGACTCTATGGGATGAACTCAGCTCTCTTGCAGAATATCCAAAATGTACCTATGGAACATCCAAAGCCCTTGCAACAAAGCATGAAAGAGAGCAACTACATCAATTTCTCATGGGATTCAATGAGTCCTTTAATGCCATTCTGTCAAGTACCCTCGGGTCCAAGCCTCTGCCCTCACTGAGTAAGGCTTATGCCCTTATCA
The DNA here is from genome assembly GCF_000365185.1 of Nelumbo nucifera. The sequence continues at coordinate 396,581 of NW_010729341.1, read as the reverse complement.
CTCAAGAAGAAGAGCAACATCAATTGGTGGTTTCTCCCTGTGTACTACAACCTGACCTAAAGTAGAAGCTCTAGCAGCAAATACTTCCAAGAATGGTAATCCCCGATCAAAATTCATGTGACCACTGCACACGCACAAGCCACACCAAAGACCGGAGCTATGCTCTCATAGGCTATCCTCCCAATTGGAATCGTTGCCGAACTAACAAAGCTCCAACACATCAAGCCAATTCTTCCAAGACTGATCGACCAGCCTCTTGTGCCTCTGCTGATGACAAATCTGTTGCATCTGTGGATCAAACATCTCCAATAGTAGGTCTTACCATGCACCAATATTCACAACTCCTTTCCCTGTTAAACCAAGAGTCATTTGACTTCGTTGCAAATGTCACCGCTGGTAAGCACTCCACACCTCCTATTGAATGGATTGTGGATAGTGGTGCATCTAACCACATGATATCATCTCCCTCTTTTTTCTATCCTTCTAAACCTGTTCATACGTCCATTCGACTGCCCAATGGTTCAGTCACTCATGCATCTCTCCAAGGCTCTGTTCTAACAGAATATCTTTGTGTGTGTTGTGAATTTACCAGATCACAAGATAGCCTCTTACGCTAGCAAATAAAGGGTTGAGTAAGAAAGGGAAGCTCACAGAGCAATATACCCGTTTTGTTGTCTTTCTGGTTGCTTTGGAAAGAAACAACTGCGATCATGTTTTAGATAGGGTCGCCTCTCAGGAAGTCGTTCTAAGGAAAAGAAACGGATTGTTTCATTCCTAGCTATCTGTCAGAAACAAATATAGAGAAGTTCCTTATGTCCTTGTTTAGATAGAGCTATAGCTAAATTTCCTAACAGGCGGTGACTAGATCAGTGTATCACCTGAATGTACTCTATTTGTATATTTTATCATTTTGCGAAGTAATACGAATCTTATATACTTTTTGCAAAAAGAAAAAAAAAAGATTCGAACAAGGAATTTACATACCAAATAAGAAAGAGAACAGGGTCGAACAAATAGGAACTAAACCGTAGTACGTGGAAGAAGAGAAAACCCTAATTACTAAATCTCGAAAACCAACAGAAAATAGGCAAGTGTTTTAGTGTCTCCACACACACACACCAGAGGAGAGGGAGAGAGAGAGAGAGGTACAAACCCCATATCCATTTCGTTGTAGTCCTCGTCCGCCATCGTCGTCTACGCAGCTTTTCTTCTCCCGCAATATGCAAAGCAAAACCCTAACAAAGTGGGAAACAATTGCGGCGTTGGTTTTTAATACAGGAAATAGAAAGGGGAAAAGAGAAGCCGGATCTGCTGTAGCCTAACAGCAATATCCCCCTCCTGAGTCGATTCCGACAGCACCTCGACCACGAAAGAACCAAACTAAATCAACTTACCTGCCTGCTAATCGCAATCGCAATATGTACTTCCCGTCTCCGAACTCTGGTCTCTCTTTTACTCCCGAAGCAGATTTAAAGTATTTGAGAACACTTAAAAAATAAGTACTTTTTTTACTTTACTTCTTTAAGATATGGGACCACACATTAAATTGTTTTTAAATACTTACCCCCGCGAGATTATACCTCCCCCTTCTCCACTTATTTGACCTTCAAACCCCAGCAGCAGTGGCACATCAGTTGCAGGTCCACCGGCGACGATCGGCGGTGAAGAACCGTGGCCGGAGGACCTTCCGTTTGGTCTCTTTCCTCTATACACTCCACTCTGTGCTCCCAACTCGGTTTCTCCCCTTGCTTGAAGAGCAAACCAGAGAGAGTTCCATTCTTTATTAGCTCGTAAACCAAATCCGGTGCTTGTTCTCATTACAGAAGCCCAACAGGCGAACCAGATTCCTGTGATGTGTTCGACCAATAGCCGTCAGCTCCGCCTCAAACTCCTTCTCGACTTGTTCAGCAACAGCTATCTTCTCCGGAGCCTTCACAGCAATCTCAATCTGTTTATCCTCTATGATCAGGGTCCCGCTGTAAACCATCCCAAATGATCCTCGGCCTAGTCTTGTTGTGAACCCACATGTTGCTTCATGCAGCTCCTCAAATGTAAAAGCTCTCAGGTTAATCAACATAGCGTCCACATCTGCAGAGGGCCTTCTGGATCGTCTGATGAGTCGTCCAACTAAAGGGTGATAGTAGACGGCAAGAGCTGCGAACAACAGAGCAAACGCCACACTTATGAAAAGACCAGCTTTCAGTAGACCCCGACTTACAGACTTCTTCCCGCCATGATCACCATCCAGAATACCTCCTCCATCACTAATCTGTTTCGGCACTTTGATTAACGCCTTATACCCATTTGTAGAATTGCGGCTAATTCTAACATTCAGAATTGGCATCCTCTTATTGTAACAAGTTGAATTGACAAATGAAGCAGCCATGCAATAACAGTCATCCATGAGTGCCTTCCTACAGCCCTCTTCGTCTGTTGGTGTTACTCTTCCCAAATTTGCAAAACCGGCATTAGGAAAATCTGCATCATCGATCACTTCCACCGTGAAATTCGTCAATTATGGCTTCTCTATACAATGATCCGGCTTGATCTTTGGGTAGCATCCCTTAGCAATGTTATTGGGATCTAAGGGGCGGTAACCCGGGAGGCAGTCACAGCTGACTGTCTCATTATCTGGTGAAGAGCAAATCCCGTACACCCCACAAATAGCATACACCGTGCAGGGCTCGGTTATTACTCTCCACACCATTTTCCATTGACTGTTTTTCTTCTTCTGGTACACATGTTGCTGCAAATTTCCATGGCCGTTCAACGTCACTCTGTCGTAGTAGTCCTCGGTGGGCATTGGCACATCCTCCGTTAATGGGAGGGTGATGTCTGGTATTTCAGGTACATGAATGCATTCGTCCGGTTGAAAACCAGGCTCACATTATTAGTGTTTATCGTGTTTGAGACCCAGTAACCAGGATCTGCGAAATGATAAGCAGAGAGCACCAGATTACTATCGTTCTGCATCTCCAACATGAAGTTTCCGGTGGAGTAGTCGACGGTCCCATTTGCATTGGAATATAGCTTTCTGCGCAACCAAAACTTGGCCTGATAGGAGAGTGTCAGTCGGCGAATCAAATGTTTGCCAAAGAACACTTGAACTGTTATAAAATGACGACGGTGACAATAGGTTATTACATGGCAGCCCACGTGGAGGTTTATGAGTGAAGTGAGGGTTAAAATTGTCATTTATATGAATATAAGCACTTATAAGGAAAATAGTTTATCAAACATTCCCACCCCAATAAGTAATTAAAAACATAATAAGTGATATGAAAAGTGAGTTACCAAACAGCCTAAAGGGTTGTTAAAATAAGTATTTCTAAAAATTTTTTCAACAAGTACTCAATCATCAATTAGGCCCTATTTGATAATTAAGTGATTCTTAAAAGAAGTACTTTTTAGAAGTACTTATTTTAACAATCACTTAAGGCTGTTTGGTAATCCATTTGCCAAATCACTTATTATGTTTTCAAACACTTATTAGGGTGGGGACATTTGGTAAGTTACTTTCCCAATAAATGCATATATTGACACAAATGAAAATTTTAGCCATCACTCATGCATCGGTTTTAATCAAAATATTGCACTAAAAATAGTTCTAAAACAAAGACGAGGGAGGAGGATGGCTGACCTGAGTGCTGCCAGCGAGAGCACAATGAGAATGCCTGAAATCGCCCCAAAAACTAGATCTGGTAAAGAGGGTTTCAAGCATTTAAAATCTCAAAAAAGAACCAAAATATTCAAAAATATATGTAGAAAAAAAGTCCAAACGTGAATCTGACTTGGTCGTTGGTGAGTTTGTAGCTCGTCCGACGATCGCCGACCGCTCCAAAGGAAGGTGTTGCTATTGGTATGTTCGCTCCTATTCAAGTGAGGAAGAAGGGGGTTTAAGGAGAGAGACGAGGGCATTCTAGGTATTCAAAAAAATAAACAGGGACTTTTTAGTCCCAAAATTTTTGCAGGTCCACTTATTAACGAGTACTTAAAAGAAAGTAACTCTCAAGTGGCTTTTATAATAAGTACTTCTTTATCAAATAAGTACTTTTTCGGTACTTTTTTACCAAACACCCACAAATGCTTATTTTCCGATTAATGTGTGGTCCCAACACTTTTATTAAGTACTTATAAAAAAAAGTACTTGTTTGAAGTGAAATCAGACAGGCACTTAACCTCACAATATCAAAGGTCATATGGACTTTGGAATCAGATCGAGTATTCTTGTCCTTCAGGCATACGGCCTTCGAAACCACAAACTCTCTCCACTTCTTCCTATCTTTTTAGTGAATGGGAAAATTCTCGATCAATAATTGTAATTTGGGCCTACTGCCACTTTGATTCTCGAAATTTACAACACGACAATTCAATATCTGAATTTTTAAAACGTACCAATCCAGTACCTGACGTTAAGTGGTATTTGAAAAGACACAAATGTCCTTCGAGTGTCATCTCGTTTTCTTTATCAATTATCCAAATATTGATAAAAAACGAATAGTCTCAAATCCTTGCCTCTTCTATTCAAGAAAGTTGGGGTCACTAGAATGCTTATTGACATGACTCCAACTTTCTTAAATAGAAGATGTAAGGATTTTGGACTATTCATTTTTTATCAACGTTTGGATGGTTGATAAAGAGAATTAGATGATACTCAAAGGGCATTTGTGTCTTTTCAAATGCCACTTAACAGACTGGCTAATGGTAGGTGATGTAACCGTTTTTGGCCACGTACCATTTTTTGTGATGTATAAATTTTTTGGCTAAGTACCTCGTTGTTTGACCCGGTGGTGACGTGCCTTGGTGATGAGCTACTTGGTGGCGAACTCCCTGGGGGAGAACTACTTGGTGACGAACTGCTTGGTAGCCAACTACCCA